>BTHU01000023.1:8685672-9078172 GCA_036184795.1 Tokudaia tokunoshimensis | reverse complement strand
CAGAATGGGCAGGGCAGGGCAGGGCAGAATGGGCAGGGCAGGGCAGAATGGGCAGGGCAGGGCAGGGCAGAATGGGCAGGGCAGGGCAGGGCAGAATGGGCAGGGCAGGGCAGAATGGGCAGGGCAAGGCAGGGCAGAATGGGCAGGGCAGGGCAGAATGGGCAGGGCAGGGCAGGGCAGAATGGGCAGGGCAGGGCAGAATGGGCAGGGCAGGGCAGGGCAGAATGGGCAGGGCAGGGCAGGGCAGGGCAGGGCAGAATGGGCAGGGCAGGGCAGGGCAGAATGGGCTGGAGTCAGAGCTCAGTTGGTGGAGTGCTGGAGTACTTGCCTAGCTCCTGTCTCCAGTTCTACATAAAACCAGGCATGGTGAAATGCCTGTCATCTCAGCACGCTGGAGGCTCAGGAGTTTGGAGTCATCCTTGGCTATGGAGCAAGTTCAAGGCCCGCCTGGACTAGGAACTCTGTCACAAAAAGAAAGAAACCTGAACATGATATGGGACTCGACCTCTTTTATGTCACTGTGGATGGACAGGATCGGCAGCCCGAGAAGCTGAGCGACTGCTTCCCTGTCTTAGAGTCTTAAGGAATCTCCCGGAGGGGTGTGGTGGTCTTGAGTGCTGTTAACCCCTGACTCCATTTGACTGTCAGCCCGAGAGGTGAGCAAAGTAATCCTATACCCGTTATTAGTTTCCCTCCTTTTCTCCCCTTTGGAGAATTGGTGAGCCCACAGAGGATGGCTCTGCAGCATTCGTCCCAGGAGCCGCCAGCTCCTGTTGCGCCAGCTGTTCTGACCATACTGCTTTTCTCTTCCACTGCTTTCCAGCGCCTTTAAGGATGAGTCCAGTTAGCAGGATGAGCAGGTAGTCAGACCCCTCTGGAGTGTATACATTCCGTGATCGCTAGTCAAATCTGCTGAAGCAAAACTCTCCTTCCTTGGCCATTGGTTCGAACCCTGTGCTAACCTGCAGCTTCACTCTGTCTCTGAAATCAGAGCTCAGGTTAAGATCTTCCATATTCTTCCCCTCTTGCATTAACCATTTGACAGTCTTCAGGGCCCACTCTCTCGGCATCCCCCCCCCCCCTCAACATACTTGGATGAGGAATGTTAGACAGATCCCATTTTAACGGGCTGCAGGTTGGGGATGTGCTAATGTGTTTGCTCTTGGTTGACGGACAAGGTGTAGAGGCCAGGGAGTGAAAATAGCTAATAGTGAAGAGGGGGATGTGGGGTGGGAGTCTAGGTGCCTGCTTCATAATTGTCGTGTGTCAAGGGCAGGAGTAGTAATGGTATTTCCCTTCGTTAGGATTCTCAAACAGACTTTAGACCACATTTCTTTTCCCAGAGCTGGATGCCTTACAGGTCAGGGCTGGTGTGGGATTTTGCCTGCATGTGTGTAGCTTCATGCTTTGGGAACCGTCAAGAAGTAAAAGGGCAGAAGGCAAAAAAACTCTCTGGAATGTCTTTCTTGCACCCATAGGATGCTGAGTTAGCTCTCCCAACTGTGAACTGGGAGAAGAGCAGGTGCCATAGACTAAATATTGAATAAGACCTGGGGAAAAATAAGAAATGAAAGAGAGGAAGTGGGGGGGGAAGGATAAGAGAAAAGAAGAATATTAAATGTAAAACTTTATGAAATATATACATGTATATATTTATGTGCCTTCCAACTTTGAAAGAACATTTTAATTAAAATATATCTATTGGACCAGGAGTGGTGGCACATGCCACCACTTGGTCTGCCAAAGCCATCTTGGTCTGTCTGAATAGCAAATTCCAAACCAACTAAGGCTATATATCAAGACCTTATCTCAAAACACCAATAAATCAAATAATTAATAAAATAAATTACAGCTATCTGGAATTAGTAAAAATTAAAAAGAATGTTAAGCCAGTTGTGGTGGCACATACCTTTAATCCCAGCACTCAGGAGGCAGAGGCAGGGGGAATCTCTGTGAGTTTGAGGCCAGCCTGGTCTACAGATCAAGTTCTAGGACAGCCAGGACTACACAGAGAGAAAAACCTTAATTAATTATTTTTAAAGGAATGTCAATACCAAATACTGGCAATGAGGTAAGCCAATGAAATGCCATCTTGTTTCTGATAAGAGCAGGACATGGCCCAAGCACTTTGGAGAAGACTTTGGCAATTTCTTTTTTTTTTTTTTAATGTAATTTTATTTATTTTTTATTTATTTATTTTTTGGTTTTTCGAGACAGGGTTTCTCTGTGTAGCCCTGGCTGTCCTGGAACTCACTTTGTAGACCAGGCTGGCCTCGAACTCAGAAATCCTCCTGCCTCTGCCTCCCAAGTGCTGGGATTAAAGGCGTGTGCCACCACCGCCCGGCCGGCAATTTCTTATTAAGTTAAACATACCCTGTGACCAATCTAGCCATTCCATTCCTAGGTATTTACCCAAGAGGAATTAAAGCACATGTACAAACCTGGTAGCCAAACATTTACCCAGATAGCCTCAACCTGGAAACAATCAAAGGTCCTATAAACCACCAGTACATATTCTCACAGTGGGCTGCTTCTGAGCAATAAAAAGGGACAAATCAGTCAGACTGGGACACATGCCTTTTGTCCCAGCACTCAGGAGGCAGATGCAGGCAGATCTCTGAGTTAGAGGCCAACCTGGTCTACAAAGGGAGTTCTAGGACAGCCAGGGCTACACAGAGAAACCCTGTCAAATAAAATAAATAGACTAGACTAGACTAGAAGCAAAGTAGCCAGGCACACAGCATGGCTATATCTCTAACCACTCTTCTTGTGGAAAGCACAGTCAGAAGACACACCACTCCACCCCATTTACCTGAAATTCTAGAAAATGTGAAGTAATTTATAGTGACAATAACAGACTTAGGGGATGGAGACAGGGAAAGGCAGGCCACAGAGATCACAAGGAGTCATGAGAAGAGGCTGGCTAGGGATCTAATTTGTCCTCACAGGCACAAATCTTAGTCTCAAAGTAGTTCTTTGGCAACTGGAGAGATGGCTCAGCAGTTAAGAACATGTGCTGCAACTCATACAGTAACTATGGAAAGTAGTGTGGTGGTTCCTCAGGAAGTGGGAATCAATCCACCTCAAGATCCAGTTTTACCACTCCTGGGTGTATACCCAAAGGATGCTTCATTCTACCACAGAGACACTTGCTTAACCATGTTCATTGCTGCTCTATTCATAATAGCTAGAAACTGGAAACAGAAACGCAACAGAAAAAATGGATAAATAAAGCATGGTACATTTATACCACGGAGTATTACTCAACTGTGGAAAATGAAATCATGAATTTGTCAGATAAACTAGAGGGAAAAAAATCATCCTGAGTAAAGTATCCCAGACCCAGAAATACAAAAATGATATGCATTTGTTTATATGTGGATATTAGCTGTTAAGTCAATGATAACCAAGCTACAATCTATAGAACCACAGAAGTTAGGTATAGGGGAAGGGACTAGGGAGGACAGATAGATTTATTATGAAAGGGAAATAGGATAATTATGGATGGATGTGGGGGAGCTGGAATGGGAAGATCAAGTCAGGATGACAGAGATAAGGGAGGGAATATGGGGATATGGGTAGTATGGAAACCTAATACAGTAAAACATATATGGAGCCAATTTAAGTGAAATTGCCAAATAATCGGGGAGACAGAATCCCAACTGGTCATCTCTTGTTATCAAATGAAGTTTCCAGTTCCAGGATTGAATTACATCAAATGGAGTTGTTGGCCAAAGGAGCCCCATAGGAATCCCTAAACAACCCAGGCAGTTGCCAAGGCTATAGGTTGCTCTCTACAAACTGACTATAAGGCCCCATTGCTGACCACAACATCTACACATCTCATTGAACATGGAGAAGTTGAGCTGGTGCCTACGTAGGGCCTTCATCCCCACTTTCTAGTGTCTTTGGGGCAACAGTGCACTCTGCCCACTACCAAAAGACAGAAATAAACACTAAACTAGCCACAAACCCTTTGATCTACAATCTGTCTTGCCTGCAAGATATGCTACAGCAATGGTGGCACAAGCTTGCAGGAGTAACCAACCAATAACTGATTAACTTGAAGCCCGTTCTACAAGATGGAACCCATACCTGACACTGCTTGAGTGACTAAGAACCAGAGACTAAATACCCCAAGGATATAGGGTCAAACCAAATACCATTGTTCTACTAAGAGAACATAGCAATAAAATGACTTCTAATGGCATTCTGCTATACTCATAGATCAGTGGCTTGCTCGGCCATCATCAGAGAAGCTTCCTCCTGCAACAGATGAGAACAAATACAGAGACCCACAACCAGACATTACACAGAGAGTGAGAGACCTTGAAACACAGCTCTAAATGACATGTCTCCATTAAATCCTTCCCTTCAGGGTTCAGGGAACCCCATGGAACAGGAGGCACAAAGAGTATAAGATCCAGGGGGATTGGAGGGCACCAAGAAGACAAGCTCATATGAACTCACAGAGACTGAAACACTATGCACAGGTCCTGCACAGGTCTGTAGCAGGTCTTATTCATATATATTCTGGCTTCCAGTTCAGTATTTTTATGGGATTCCTGAGGATATGTGCAAACGCGTCTCTGTTTCTCGTGCCTTCTCTTGGGCTCTTTTTCTGTTGTTTGTCTTGTCCAACTTTTATGTGATAGTTTTTGCTTTATCTTATTATATTTTATTCTATTTCATTATCCCTTAGAATACTATTTATTTTCTGAGAGACAGAAAGGGGTGTATCCAGATGGAAGGGGAAATAGGGAGGAACTTAAAGGAGTAGAGGGAGGGGAAACCATAATCAGGATATATTATGTAAGGGAAAAATCTATTTTTAACTTTTTATTGATTCTCTATAAGTTTCACAACATGCACCCCACTCCCACTCATTTCCCCATCCCCTCATATCTGCCCTTTGCCCTTGAAATTTCTCTCAAAATAAAAACATGCATATAACAAATAACGCATAGGAAAACATCTTATTGTGGAAGTTGTAGTGTGTCACAGTATGTTTCACAGCGTAGGACCGAGAAAGGCAGCCTGTGTTCTGGATGGTTTAAACCATGGAGACCCAGCAGATAATTCTGCAAGGGACAGAAGACTGTTTACCACACTCCCAGACACTAGGCTCCTAACACGAGGCCTCAGCTCTCCATAATTCTGTGGCCATCAGTCACATAGGGCAATGCCCCAAGCACCTGGTATTCTGTCTGGACTCCACCCCGACAGTTACCTGGCAACAGCTAGGTATGTCCCTCCCCACAGTTATCTGGCAATAGCCAGGTAGACCTAACCCACTATAAAGGGGCTGCTTGCCCCTTCTCTCTTACTCTCTTACTCTTGCCCTCTTGCTCCCCCTCTCTCCGCATTCCCTTCCCCCTTTCTCCACATGGCCAGCTTCTACTTTTCATTCATCACAACTCTATGCCAACAATAAACGCTTTAAAACTATGGACTGCCTCTTCTCATCTGGACCCGCTGTACTTGAGCAATGGAGCAGGTCTTCCTCTAAAGATCCGAGTCTAGTCTCATCAGAAGGCCTCCCTGCACTCCCGGCCACTTCTCCACCAAGCCAAGCAGCTGACCGAGCAAGCCAAGAACTCTACGAGAACCAGCCAGAGCTCTCCTACTGCCGTTTTCCCTTCGACTCTGGGCTAGAGTCTGCCCTCAGGACCCAACTCTCAGCTCCTCCGTGGTATCCAGCGACATCTACTGTGTCCAGGAGCCTGAGAACCTGCCGTCCTCAGCTCCTGTGAGGCTTGGGGTCCCACAAGCTAGCCTCCTCCGGTTCCCTGGTCTGATTCAAGATCTCTGGCTTCTGTGACACCATCAATAGTAGGTCCTCATCAGGACGCCTCCTTGTTATCCTGTTGCTGCCCTGTGTCATGGAAATCCTGAAGCTTCGGATCTGTAGGACTGGCCCTTTCACACATTACAGAGATTCACAGATGATATAGATTTGGGGGAAGAGTTTCTTGCAGAAGACCAGAGTTTGGTTCTAGCTCCCACACTGGACAGATTATAAGCGCCTGTAACTCTAGTTCCAGAGGATCTAATCCTCTCTTCTGGCTTCCTCATGCACCATGTACAGGCATGTACATGCACACAGACACATACATAAATAAGTCATAGAATAGATTGATTTTAACAAAAGAGGAAATGTTTGGAGCCACAATGTGACTGCAGTATTTTACTGATGGCATCATAGATGTATGTATATGTCAAAATGGATCTGGGGGGCTGGGGAGAAGGCTAAGTAGGTAAAGCGCTTGCCAAACAAGGATAAGGATGTGAGATCAGAATTCCAGAACTCAAGTTAAAAAAAAAAGAATTCAGACACAGCAGTGAGTAGTTAGCACTGGGAGGCAGAGACAGGCAGATCCTTAGCTGGCCAGAAAGTTTAGGCAAATCAGTGAGCTCCAGACTCACAGGAGAGATGCTTCAAAAAATAAGGTGAAGAGTGGTTGAGGAAGACATCTAACATCAATCTATGGTCTCCATGTACATTGTGCATTCACGCACATGCACGCACGTGAACACACGCACACACACTTTTTTTTTCAAGACAAGGTTTCTCTGTGTAGCCTTGACTGTTATGGGACTCAATCTGTAGACCAGAGATCCACCTGCCTTTGCCTCCCAAGTGCTGGGTTTAAAGGCGTGTGCCACGACAGCCCAGCAAACTTCAGTTTTTAAAATCTATCAGACTCGTACCTCGAACTCAAGATATATTACTGGAAAGTATCAGTTCTTGTTAGTCCTAAACTAAAGATCATCCCACTTCCATCTCCCCAGCGCCGGGAGTAAGTCATCACTCATGGCTTCCAGGATATGGGGTATTTTTTCAAGTGTTAAAAATCACCACCATCATGTTATCAAAAAGAAACCAAACAAAAGCAAGCAAGCAACAAATACAGCCCAGAGGTTCCCTGTACCGATAAGAGAAAGTGTAAGAAAGCTTAAGGCTACAGTGCAGCAGGGCCAGAGCACAAAGCTAAGTCCAGCCAAGCCTCCCCTTTCCACACCTGTCCCCCGCTCGCACTTAAAGCACCAGCTAAAGGGCATATAAAACCCAGACTGCCGGAGAAGGCACCCATTTCCACCTTCTCTTCTCTTCTCTCTGCTTCTTCCTGTTCCTCTTCCTTCTCTAGTGACTATCCGTGGCAGGAACTCCAAACCAGCCACCAAAATACCGTGCCTTGACAACTTCATCTCTTAATTACAGTAAACATTTACATAATGTTCAGGCCCAGCCAGTGCAGAAAGATTCGTTAATGCAGAAACATGCCCTTTAACCATCCCGTTTTATTACACAAAGCCCCTGGGGACCTGAGCAGCCCAAGATTTGCAAAAGATGATGGAGAAATTGGCTGAGATATTAAGCCCCTTTCCAGGTGCAATTAAAAGTGGGAGCAAGAGCCTCCCGATCTCACAGACAGAGGATTTTGATTTTTTTTTTTTGTGGGGTTTTGTTTTTGTTTTTGTTTGGTTTGGGTTGGATTGGGTTGGGTTTTTTTTGTTCGTTTGTTTGTTTTTTCTTTCCTTTTATAATCAGCCCTGCAAGGATTTTGTTGGTATCCAATGCTCCCCTGAATTTCTAACATTTTCAGAGATGGGATTTTTGTCTTGATTCTCATCCTCACTGTCCCGATTCTGAACTGACAACCCTTCAGGGCTTGCCGTACGGTCTAATATTTCCATCCCAGCACCTCAGCCTTGGAAATGAGCAGAAAATATGAGCACCGTCCATGGCTTCGATTCTCTAACACAGCCCATCTCTGGAGAGACCAACTTTAATCATATTGCCTGGGGCAACACCCAGCTAGCCTGAGGAGGGGCAGCCCAAGCCAAGCTTGAAGAAGGCACTGGACCACCATGGCGGGCTCTCTGCTTTAAGAGGATTTAGACAGGGAAAACCTCCAGAGGAGAAGAGGGGGGATGAGCCACTTTTCTTAAATATTTCTTTCTTATTATGTGTGTATGTGATATTTTCATGTGGGTACAATACCGTCGTGTGTGTGTGTGTGTGTGTGTGTGTGTGTGTGTGTGGTGTGTCAAGTGTACTATGACATGGTACACTTATGAAAGTCAGAGGACAACCTTAAGTGTCAGTCCTTGTCTTCCACCTTATTTGAGGCAGGTCTCTTGGCTATTCTCTACTGTGCAAACCAAGGTAGCTGGAGATTTGAGGAATTTTCCCGTCTCTGCCTCCCATCTCCCAGTAGGGTTGTGCTGGGATTGCAGACCAATGCCCTGCCATGTCTAGCTTTTAAGTGGGTTCCAGGGATCAGAATTCTGCACAGCAAGCACTTCAGCTGCTGAGCCATCTCCCCAAACTTTTGTTTTATTATGCAGCCTAGACTAGACAAACTCAGGATCCTTCTGCTTCCGCCTCCACGTGCTGGGATTACAGGTGTGAACCTCTAAACCTGGCTTGAAACCTGAGCTCTCTCCCACCCACCCCTCCTCTCTTGCTTGCCCAACCTTGTCTCAGCTATATGAACTGGTTAAAAAGGAACTCCTCCTTTCTATGCTTTCGCTGGAAAGCCATGGTCACAGAGTCCCTTTGTTAGGATTCTATGTGACTTTTTGTAAGGCAGCTCAGAATGAGCTCTGAGTCAGAGCTGGCAAGGTCATCACCACACCATGCCAGGTAGCTGCTGAGAGGTACCATTATCATTTTTCTCCATCTCTAGAATCACTGCACGACCTCCCCCACCTTTAGTGGAAGAATGCATCCTATATGCTATTGTCCCAAGCGCCAGTGCGCATGCGCCCACCTCCATAGCACTTCAAAGATGAAGCATGCACCAAGTTAGTGCCGTGAAGCCCACGACCAAGCTCGCCATGCAGATTGGCAAGAAAGAAGCCTGGACTGAGACTTGGCTACTGGGAGGGAGATGACGGTCAGATGGGAGCAGAGTCGGAAGGGAGGTGAGGATATGGAAGGCAAAGTCAGATAGGAACCTGCAGAGAAGTTAAAACGCAGAAGAACAGGCACGACTCACTGTGCTGGAAAAGTCAAGGCCAGAGAGACGGAATGACATGCATATCTAATGCTAACACTTTGAAGGCAGAGCAAGAAATGAGAGTTCTAGGTCAGCCTGAGCTAGGCAATGAGATCCAGTTTAAAAAACAAACAAACGAACAAAAAAACAAACAAAAAAAAACCTAAGGCTGGACTGAAGCTTAGTAGCCTATTGCTTTCCTAGCACACATTTGATCCACCAGCACTAAAGAGGAGAAGGAGGAGGAGGAGGAGGAGGAGGAATAAGAGGGCAAATAGACATAAGAGTATATAACTGTAATCCCAGCATTGGGGACTTGACGGCAGGAGGATTGCTGAAAGATGGTCATCCTGAGCTACACAGTGAGTTCCAGGCCAGCCAGGACTATGGAATGACATCCCTTTAAACAACCAGAAAGTTTTAACTTGGGCTAGCCCCAAATTAAATAGGTAGTGATATTTGTCACTAAACCACCAGACCTTCATTCCATCCCCAAGACTCACATTGTAGAAGGAGAAAACCAGCTTTTGCAAGTTGTCCTCTGACCTCCACACACTCCGTGTGGTATATGTACATATACACACACATACACACACATACTTCCACACATTCCCTGTGGCTTGTGTCATTGTACATACATGCACATACCTCCATATAGTTCCTGTGGCATGTATACATACATATATGCACACCTCCACACAGTCACTGTGGCATGTGTGCATATAGCATACACATACATACTCACTGTGACCTGTGTGCATACACACATATACACACTCCTGCCTTCACACACTCACTGTGGCGTATATGCATACACACACCTCTATACCTCTATACACTAACTGTAGCACTATACATATATACATACACACACAGCTACCTCTATACACTCTCTGTAACATGTGGACATGCATGTGTACACATGCACACACACACACACACACACACACACACACACACACACACTTGACTCAAGCCACATATGGTAGCACATACTTGGAATCCCAACCATTGGGAGGTAGAGATTGGAAGATCAAGAGGTCAGGGTTATCCTTAGTTGTGTAGTGAGTTCAAGACCAGCCTGGATTACATGAGACCTTGTCTCAAAAGGTCAAAAGTAAGCTGGTTGGTGGTGGTGCATGCCTCTAATACCTGCACTCTAGAGTCAGAGACAGGCAAATCTCTGAGTTCAAGGCCAGCCTAGTCTATACAGCAAGTTCCAGGACAGCATTCATGAGACCCTGTCTTGAAAACATTATTTTTATAAAGTCAAAAATAAAAAAAGAATTTAAAATACTTCAGCTTCAATTGACCTCAGCCAGTGGCACTCGAGCTCCTTGGCATTGAGCCAGGGGATGAAATAAGTTTCCACTTTGCTTCTTTGACACATACATCCACGTCACCAGATGAAAGTTTCATGAAACACTACTGCCCAAGATGCACTCTGCTATCTTCGCTTTTGCTCTCCCCTGATCTGGCTGGATTTTCTGATTGGTGGCTATGGCCTACTTAATTGATTTTATGTCCCACTTATGGGTTCTTATCCTCAGTTGCAAAAGTACTGGCTTAAGTACTAAGAAAGCCAAGGGTACCAGTAACAAGAAGGGTGGACTGGGGACATTCTGCAGCTCAGTCACATCTCCAAGGAGCTGGGTATCCACTGACATTGGCATTGTGCTAAAACCTGGTTTCTTTGAAGGTCCTGAAGGGCTTATGACCATCCAAGGAGATATGGAGGTAAATATGAGTCTGGAGGGGGAACAAAAGGCAGGTTAGACTCTGAACAACCTTTCTTAAGAGCAATTCAGTATTTCCCAGGAATTAGTTTTCAGCGGGTGACAGGATTCAGGGGCTTCACCATATCATCCTCTACAAAGGTGTGCCCTCCTTGTGGATGCCATCCAAGAAACTCCACTCTTGCGTTTTCAGCATTGGTGACAAGGTTAGGTGTGGCATCAGACAAGGTTCCACAATGGATGCTTAGAGCTAATTCTGGACTCTGAGGATAGAAAGTATGCTTGGTGCTTACCAACGTGAGGAATGGGTCAAAACCAGGGGTGGCCAGAGGCCAACTTCCACTAGGAGCAACAGGCCTGGAAGGCTAACAACAGTATGTATATTGGCATCAGGTCCCAATTGCACTAATGAAAAATGTCTGCATGGCACACCCAGTTGAGGCAAAGAAGCTAGGTGTCAATGTGTGGAAAGTTGAGGAAAGCAAGCATATTCAGAGGGGTGAGGCCTGAGAAGTGCTTAGACCTAGGGTGAGTCTGAAGCGGAACTCGACTTACAAGAAGGAGCATGAGACATTCCTTAGCCTGATTGCTGCTGCTGCAACACAATGCCACAAACTGGGGAATTTATAAAGAACAGGTCTTGATAAGGGACCTCCTCATTCTATCTTCACGTGGCAAAAGGAAGAAGGATGAAAGAAGGATGCAATCGATGTACTCACTTGGCAGAAGAGAGAGCAAACACACTCCAGTGAGCCTGTTTTGATAACCTCACTCAGCCAGTCATGACTTAAATGCGTCCCATTAGGCCTCGCCTCCCAACACTTTGGCAATGGAACTTTCAACATGAGCTTTGGAGGAGACAGAAATATTCTAATCATAACAGAAAGAGTCTTGGGGAATCTCTAGAGGTAGATTTTTAAAGACAAAGATTAGACTCTTGTGGACATGGTGGATCACATACATGCCTAATCTCAAGGGTTAAGGAGGCCAAGGCAGGTGGATCACAAGTTTGGGGCCAGCTCTAACTACAATGTAAATTCCAGGCCAGCGTAGGTTACAAAGTGAGACCTTGTCTCAAATAAGTAAGGAAGGAAGAAAATAAGTAAACAGACAAATAAATAGTCTATAGTACAAGTCATTCAGAGGTATTCCAGTTATCTACTGCTTAGCAGTTAACCACCCTAGTACTTGAAGCCTAAGACAAACATTCATTTGCTCACAACTTTACAATTTGAATGTGCCTCTGCGGAAGCATCTTGGCTGGAGCGGGAAGACCTTATTTCTTAAAGCTCTAACAAGTCGGTGCAGGCCATTTTCTGACAGCTCAGCCAGAGGCATGATTCTTCCTGGATGTGTGTGGGGGGGGGGGGAACCTCCCTAAATAGTTGCTTGGAATCCCCCACTGTACAGTGAATAGGTTCCAAGAGAGATGAAAAGGAAGCTGCCAGGCTTCTTCAGGTCTTGGCCTAGCATCTGGTCACCATCTGCTATCGGTCAAAAGGATCCCAGGTCCAACTCAGATTCCAAGGGGAGGAGTGGACCTTGTCAGCTTCCTCAGGCTGCCGTAACAAACTGCCACCTGGAGAACAGCTTCAGTCATTGAAAATTCATTGAGTTGGTTCTCTCCTTTAGCCATGTGGGTCTCCAGTATCGATCGTAGGTCATCAAGCTTGGCAGCAAATGCCTTTATTCACTGGATCATCTCACTAGCTCGACAACACCTCAGTTTTGAAGTTTCGCCTTCCAGAACTCTCCCTCTCTGTCTCTCTCCCTCTGTCTATGTCTCTGTGTGTGTGTCTTCTGTCTCTGTCTGTGTGTGTGTGCGTGCACGCATGCACATATGTATGTGCATGTGGAAGCCAGAGGTTTGATGTCCTATATCTCCTTCTGTTGCTCTGCACTTATTTGCTTGGTTTTGAAATAGAGTTTCTCACTGGGACCTGGGACGTGTTGATTAGGATAAGTTGGTTGGCCAGCAAGCCCCAGGAATAATCCTGTCTCTGCCTCCTCATGTGAGAGCTGGGGATCTGAACTCTGGTCCTCATGTTCGCACGGCAGGCCCCTGTAGGCCCTCCCAACTCTTCTTCTAAAGATACCTGGCATTGGATTTAAAGCCTGTCTTAAGCCACTATGACCTCATCTTTACTTGACTACTATCTACAAAGACCTCATTTCCAAATAAGGTGACTATCACAGGTACCAGGGGTTGGGAACCTTTATCATCTCTTTTGGAAGGACATAAATAAACCCACAACAACACCCCACCTGTTATAGGAGGGGTGGATAACAAAGAACCCAATCTGAGAGCAATCCCAGGAAGAGAAATTAGCCTGTGAAGTTTATGTGATCCAGGTGACTGTTCACAGTACATAACTGGAGCACAGCCTTACTGGGATCACTGGAAGACAATGAACATACCTGACGCTTCCCCAGCCAGGGAGATAAAGGGTTGAATCTCTGGTTGATAGTGCTTTCTGTCTTGTGGCCGGTCCTCCTGCAGGAGAAATACCCCGGCCAGCCATAAGCAGCATTGGGTATTTGTAATAAGCCATGCTTGAAGCGCAGAGGCCGTGCTACGTGCAGCTGGAACACCCACAGCACCTGCTACTGATGGCAAGGCAAGGCAAGCCAAGAGTGCCCCGTGGCAGTATTCCAATCCCACAGTTTGAACCACAAGGAAAAGGGCTTGGGGTCCAGGTTGGAGGCATTACTAGGCCCAATTGGGAAGAGCCCCGGCTGTGACATCAACTAGGAGCTAGGCAAGGCTCAGAAGCTGCTAACTGCTAGAAGGAAGGAAGACGAGGCAATGAAGTTGTGGCCCAGTGCAAGAACATCACCAGATCCCGAGGCCTCTGGTTCAGGCACTGAGCCTCAGGCTTTCCCCAAGCAAAAGCGTTTCCGCACCAGACCTCGGGGGGGGGGGGGGGTCAGGGATACAGAAGCAGGCCGCATGTGTTCCCTCCTTGCTTCCCCTCTTCTCCCAAGCCCCACCCCAGGCTTCCCTGGTCCAACAAAGCTGCCTGTAAAGCGCACAGGAACAAGCTCATGAATGATTTTAACATGACTCTTACTCCATCTATGGGATGGAAGTCAAGTACTGAAAACCTTGCAAAAGTCAGGCCAGCGGACAGACAGCATAACAGGAAGCAGGACCACCGGTGATCAAAGCACAAGAAGAGAAATGGGCCACTGGGAACCTGAGGCCATAGGCCATTCGGCGTTAAATCCAGGCCACTGCTGCACACACGTGGATGTGTTTAATCCTTCCCACCTGCCTGTCATTCCCAGCCCAGGGTCTCAGTATGCAATGAACAAATAATCATGAGGCACTTGCTGTATGCCACTCGCTGGCTGTTCTCCGACCTGGGAAACTAGTAAACAGAAGAGATATTTTCTTAATTACAAATTCCTGTAGTCAAGGGAGTTTACTACAGTCTTATGGGGGCAGAAAGGTAACAATTGGGCAAACTCTAGGGTATATTTTATGGTGGTGAACGGAAGAAGAGAGTAGAACAGGGAAGAGTAGGTACAGGGTGGCCTGGGGGGGCGGGGCGGGGGGGGAGGTTTTGGAAGCATGACCAAGGATTCACTGAAAAGTTGACACTTCAGGGGTGCTAAAGACAGCCCTATGGATGATGAAGAACGAGCACAGAAAGCCAGTGCAAAGGCTCTGAATAGGCCTAGAATATTCTAAGAACTGCAAGAGGCCCGTGTGACTGAGGAGGAGGAGGAGGAGGGGAGGTGACTGGCCAGGAGCTTAGATGATGGAGAAGAGCAGGCCCTAGATCATCTCTCAGACAACACAGGAGACTTCTAGAACATTCTGTGCTGAAAGGGACAGTGTGTGGCTTGAGTTTTAGAAGACATTTCTCTGGCTGTTGTTTAGAGGACACACTAGAGAAGGGAGACGGCAGAGAGGGGTCACCAAAGAAGAGGCTAGAGAGCCAGTAACTCTCCAGAACTACTATGCACTGTGTAGGTGTAAACATTCATTTAGGTGGAACTGGGTTTCCTTCATGCCCAACACACTTAGGCTGGGTATGTAGTGCAATGCCTGAGGTCCATTTCCACATTCACAAGGAGGAGAGGGGGATAGAGGAGGAAGGAAGGAAGGAAGGAAGGAAAGAAGGGAGGGAGAGAGGGAGGGAGGGAAGGAGGGAGGGAGGGAGGGAGGAAGGGAGGGAGAGAGGAAGGGAGGGAGGGAGGGAGGGAGGGAGGAAGGGAGGGAGAGAGGAAGGGAGGGAGGGAGGGAGGAAGAACCAACTCAGAGATATGAACTTGGTCAGTTGGCACGCTCTCAGACCAGGAAATTTCTGGTAGTTTCAATTTTCCACGAGGTCTAGACATGTCTGGGGATTGGAAAGATGGCTCAGGGATTAATGATGTACTTCCACAGGACCCAGGTCCTGTTCTCAGTACCCACCTATGGCTCACAACAGCCTGTAAGTCCAGCTCCATGAGATCCAACATTCTCTTCTGGCCTCCTTGGGCACTTGCACATGCATGGTATATATATATATATATATATATATAAATTTTTTAAAGGTCTGGGAGTTCCTGAGGTGGTTCTGTTGGTAAAGAGCTTGCTGTGTAAGCATGAAAAACTGAGTTTGGATCCCTGATACTCACATAAAAAAAAAAAACTGCATATGATAACACACAACTGTAATCCCGGAGCTGAGCAGAGACAGCTGTATCCCCAGAGCTTCTGGGACAGTCAGTGTAGCTGTGCTGGGAGGCCTCAGGTTCAGTGAGGAACCTTGTCTTAAAAAATAAGATAGAAGGCTGGCAAGATGGCTCAGTGGGTAAAGGCACTTGCTACCAAACCTGACAACCTGAATTTGATCCCCAGGAACAATATGGCAGAAAGAGACTGACTGACTCTTACAATGTATCCTCTGACTTCCACACTAATGAGTGCACATATGCGGAACACACACACACACACACACACACACACACACACACTTTTAAAGGTTTAGAGAACAATAGAGGAAGATACCCAGCATCAACCTCTAGCCTCCATAAGAATGCACACGTACGCGCATGTGAACACCTACACGTGCATCACACACAAGTATCCCCATCACATAAAGTAATTAAGTAGTTAAACCCATGTAACTTCTTCCTTTTCTACTAATGCCTCCTCCCTTCAGGTAAAGCACAAAAAAAAAAAAAATGCCATTCTGTTCAGTTGCTTGAAGCAAAATGGCTTCAGTCAGACCCAGGAGGAAGTGGAAAGGCTGCTTAAGCTTGGGATGTACCACATCCCAGCAGGCAGGGCAGGTGACAAGAAGAGGAAGGTGGAGTTTGCTTCAGTTTGCTGGAAGCTCTTTCCTCTTACATAGCCAAGACTTAGCATACACAGTAACCGAGTCTGAGTGTTCTCCAGCCCGGGGCTCCCAGGGCATGCCCACCACTGATGCTCTCAAGCACCTGGGTGCCCAGCCCTCCCCCCAGGTTTTGTTTTCAACAGGAGCCAAAGCTTTAGAAGGATTATATGGGATCAGTTGTTCCCAGAGCCTGCTGGAAGTACATAGACCCATATTTTTTAATAATTATCCTTTGTATTTTGATGCGCTTGGAAAAAGAACTGCTATGAGAATATTCTGCTTGGGAGAAAGCTAAAGTGTTTAGGGTTGTATTTCTTTTTCATTTTCTTTTCTTGTTTAGTTTCATTTCCTTTCATGGTTTCATTTTGTTTTGTATTGTTTTGTTTTGTTGAGACAAGGTTTTTCTGTGTAGCCCTGGCTGTCCTGGAACTCTCTCTCTCTCTAGACCCGGCTGGCCTCAAAGTCATAGATCTGCCTGCCTCTGCCAACCAAATATTGGGATTAAAGGTGAACACCATGATACCTGGCTTCTCATTTTCTTTCTTTTCCTTTTTCTTTTTTTTTTAAAGGAAAAAGATGATTAAAGGGACTGGAGAGATGGCTCAGTAGTTAAGAGCATGTCTTCAAGCAATGCACAAATGCCCGTAGCTCTAGCTTCAGGAGAAATCCCAGGTCTCTGCAGATACCTGCATATATACACATATCACCCACGCCCCTGTTGGGATTCGGATCTAGCACAAGTGGCTGAGGTCCCTATTTAACATACCAAAGTCAATCTGGCCTCGAGATTTTTCCCAGCATCCCTCAGTCCCTACCTGTTACAGGCCGTGACCGCAAACTCCACCTTCCACCATGAACTTTCCAATACAAGAGCTGGGCTTCTTCAACCCGCAGGTTCTTCATTATATAATCCAAACATTTTAGTGTTCCCTCTCTCTCTCTCTCTCTCTCTCTCTCTCTCTGTCTCTCTCTCTGTGTGTGTGTGTGTGTGTGTGTGTGTGTGTATTTCTTTCTTCCCCACCCTACCCCCATTTTCTCTGTTTCTCTGTCTGCATGGAGACTTCCTGGGCCTCGTTCCTTGGGATTGGTGAACCTACCCGAGAGCTGTCCCCAGTAAACCTGCCTTTATACTTTAATTTGACTTGAATTGGCTCATTTAGTCAGCAGAAAAAAACCTATCACCCCACCCCTTATATATATTAAAGATGATTTAAATAAAAAACTATTACAGCTGAGAGGCAGAGGCAGGCGGATCTCAGAGTTCAAGGCCAGTCTGGTCTACAGATCGAGTCCCAGGACAGCCAGGAACTGTCTCAAAACAGAGACACCTCGTCTCAAAAACAGCCCCATACCCACAAAAGGAAAAAGAAAAAGAAAGAAAACCACACACGTTCACACTTTCACCTCCCAAGTCGCACCACCAATATCACCTTAGCAAATACCTGGCCTTGTTTTCTACGGCCCTGCAACACATTAGGCAAACTTAAATGGCTTGAAAGGCCACTCATTTATTACCTCCCTTTTCGGAAGGTCAGAAGTCCAGGTAGACTTGTTTGCACTGGGTCTCTCAGAAGGCCAAAGTCAAGGGTCTGTGAGCAAACTCGCTGCTGTTTTCATCCAGGCTATTGCCCAGATTCAGCTCCTGGAGTGGTAGGATGGGGGTCCTGGTTCCTAGCTAGATGTCACTTGTGAACTGCTGCCTGCTTGCAGAGGCCACCCACAGGTCCCTAGACATTTTCATGGCAGAGATAGTGCTTCTAACCTGTATGCTTCGCATCTCTGACCCCCTTCCTGTCTTCTGCCACCAACCAGAGAATATGCTTTGTTTTCAAGGGTTTTTTTTTCCCCCGGCCCTGTGATGTAGTGCATGCCTATAATTCCAGCACACAAGAAGAAAAGACAAAAGGACTACCACAAATTCTAAGCCAGGTGTGGCCTCATAGCAAAACCATGTCTTTTTGTTGTTGTTTTGTTTTGTTTTGTTTGAGATAGGGTCTAACCTTGGCTGTCCTGGAACTCACTCTGTAGACCAGGCTGGCCTCAAACTCAGAGATCCACCTGCCTCTGCCTCCCAAGTGCTGGAATTAAAGCCGTGTGCCACCACTGCCTGAGATAGAATCCTGTCTTAAAACACCAAGAATGTTAAGCTGCTCCTCGAGGTTAAAACTATAACAACAACTAAGCTAACTACGGGCCTGTCATAGTAACATGCACTTTAGTTATGTCATTTTGGGAGGCTGAGGCAGGAAGATCAGGAGTTGGAAGCCAGCCTGAGGAACATAACAAAATCTTATTGCAAAAACAAAGCAAGCAAACAAACAAACAAATCCCCACATGTATTAGCCAAGCATGGTAGCTCACACCAATAATGCCAGCATACAAGACACGAAGGGAGACAGGTTTTCATGAGTTTGTGGCTAACCTGGGCTACATTTAAAATGTAATTTAAAAAAAAACTTTAAAAAAACTGCTCTTCAGGCTCGGACTTGAGTTCAAGCAACATTGCTAAATACACCAAGAAGGTTGGGATCTTGGGATCATGGGAAATACTGGACCCGCCATGGTGCTTCCCTCTGGAAAATGGTAAAGAAAATTGAAATCAGCCAGCATGCCAAGTACACTTGTTCCTTCTGTGACAAGACCAAGATGAAGAGACGAGCCGTTGGCATCTGGCACTGTGGTTCCTGCATGAAAACAGTGACTACTGGTGACCTACAACACCACTTGACAGTGAAGTCTGCCATCAGAAGACTGACGGAACCAAAAGACCAGTAGAAGCGCTACCATCTGACAATTAAAACAATTTAAAAAAAAAAAGACTACTATTCTTGGCACAGTAGCACAAATCTATAATCTTAACCTTGTATGTTGGAATTCTGCCTATCACAATACCCTTTGAGTCCTTTCTCTGTATATACACTCTGTATATAAACGCATATGTGTATCACAGACACCATAAATACTCCCCAATTGTGCCTTCTCACCTCCAAAAGGGATGTATGCCTATGACAGAACTGAGCTGGGCACACTGTGGTATTAGGAGTCCAGCAAGCTTGATAGTTGAATCCCCCAACTCCCTTGTTCTCCTTCTAGGTCCCTGTCCACTAACTTCCCCAGTTAGACAGTAACATCTTGACGGACCTTCCTGTATTAGTACTCTTTCCTTTCCCAGCACCTGCTCCTAACCCTGCTGGGATCTCTCCACCAAAGGAAAAGACTCCAATCCAATTGGTTTAAGACACAACAGTGTGATAGAGATCATCTCCGTTTTTATGGGATTTTCTTTCTTCTCTTTTTTCCACACAGGGATATATTCATGTATTATTAATGTAAATAAAATCCATTTGAAATAATAAATGTTTTAAGAAGAAAAACTCATTGGGCATGGTGGTGCACACCTTTATTCCCAGCATTTAAGAGGTAGAGGCAGGAGAATCTCAGAGTTTGAGGCCAGCTTGGTCTACAGAGCAAGTTTCTGGCCACCCAGAGCTATACAGAGAAACACTCTCTCAGAAAAAAAGGAGGAGGAAGAGGAGGAGAAGGAAGAGAAGGAAGAGGAAGTGGAGAAGCCATAGGAAGAGGAGGAAGGAGAGAAGGAGGAGGAGGAGGAAAAGAGAAAAACTCCGTATCCTATATCCCTTATCCCACTTACCCCCAGGTCTTCATGCACACACACACACACACACACACACACACACACACACTTGGCAGTGGTAAGGCATCATTCACAGAAGCTGACATCTGCAGAGCAGATCCTGTGTGGATGAGAAGTGCCTGTCCTCTGTTTAGCTTCCTTCAAATGGCACATCCATCTCTCCCCTCCTTCCCCAGATCCCTTTAATAAGATCGCCAGAGAACAGAAAATGTATAAACCAGTAATAAGGCAGCATGGGGGTGTGTCAGCAGATGAGAGATTTCAACGCGTCTCTAGAAGACAGAGAGCAGAAGGAAAGGTGGTGACAGGTGACACACAGCAGACTGAGCCACAGCTGGAATTTTCCCAGGCAGGAGGGCAGGAAGACACTCGAGGCTGCGCTGGTAGGGTCCCTGAAGGTAGAAGTGGGCAAATGGCTGGAAAGTGGACTGACTAGAGGAGAGAATGCATCAGCCAGGCCAACTGACCACCTCGGCTACCATCCTACCCTGAAGCCTGCAGAGAGCAGGGGCAAATCTCCTAGTTCCTTATAGTTGACATTGGAACTGATATGTCTACTTCCCAACAATAAATGCCAATGACTCTTTTTTGAAAATGCAGAAAGTGGACTTCCCCTGAAATCCAAGCACTTGAGAGGCAGGAACACAAGGAGGGAAGGGTGAAGGCCCTGCTGGATGACGTTATTGTGAGACCATGACCCTTGACTCCCTTAAAACAAACAAACAAGCAAACAAATAATAGGAAGAAGAGGCGGTTCATATCTGCAGTCCCAGCACTTGGAAGGTGGATCAAGAGTTCAGGAGAAGGAGGTCCTCCTCGGCTACAGGAGAGTCTGTCTCAGATAAAAAATACAAGTTTAAAAAAAAAAAACGCTACCAACCTGGGGCATGTTTTCTGAAGCTAACCAGAACAGCTTGTATGTATATTAGTAACTTGGAAAAGTCTCCCAGAATCTATCTCTGGGGAAATCCCCCCCCTTCACCCACCAACGAGCCATTCCCCACACATGCACACCACGTGTGCTCCTCTTATACCAGAGGAAGCTTCTGAACCACGATAATTCGTCTACAGAAATCTTACAACATAAAGGTTAGACAAAGGCAGCCAATGGGGATGCAAACAGAGATAATTTAGTGAAGGAGAGAACAGAAGTCGAAGGGGTGGGGGCAGGAGGAGGCGGTGGCAGCGGTGGCTTTACCCAGCACTCCTGTAGAGATTCATGAAGCTTGCGCAGCCTGAAGGCGGAAGACGACCGATCCATGCTCACAATCAAAGAGAACGTCAGAACCTGTGGAAATTCGAAAGCATGGGGACAGAGTGAAGGAAATCAATTGAAGACCTGAAAGTTTAAAAAAAAAAAAAAAAACTCAAGAGAATCTTCCAGAACATAGGGCTTAATGAAAGAGATAGAAAACATAAGAGAAAAGATAAGAGACATAGAGAATCATTCTGGCAGGTCCAATATGTGACTAATAATGGGAGGTTTTTTTAGAAAGAATAGAGAAAGCAGAGGGGACCTGGGCCCCTGCCAATGGTCCAGAGCCTTGTAGCTATGACAATGCAAAAAGAAGCAGACTCTGCGAGGCTGGCTGTGACCCCTGCCCTTTGTAAGCCAGGCCACTTTTATGGTTTTTGTATTCTGTGTCAATTTCCCCTTTGTCCTCCTTCCTCAGTATTTAGTGGTGTCAGCTGAGCCCAGAAGAGCCACTGTGGGGGGGAAGGGGGGGATGTGTTCATGAAGGGGGCTTGGGAGCAAAATGGACAGTGTTGTCAGGACTCCTCAAAATGAGGGTCCCTAGGGGAAAGATACTCCAGGGGCCATGAGGTCAGAGCTGCTCACTCCTCAGCCCTCGAAGAGCTCATCTTGCCAGAGACAGTTGCCCTCCCAGAAAGAAAGCCTGCATCCCTTTTCCAAGAGCCAATCCCATGGGAGCAGGAACCAGGTCCCCTGGAAGCTCTTCGAGCTAGTGGGTGCAAAGGTCAGGCCTGAAGCTGACGGGATGAAGTTGAGGAAGACTTCTCACCTCATGCTCCCTTGGTTGCTTGTACTATCCCTGGTTGATCTGGTTGGTGTTTTGTTTAATCCAGGACCTTGGGCTGGAAAGAAGATTCAGTGGGTAAAGGAACTTGTCACCAAGCCTGCCTATCTGAGTTCAATCCTCCAGGCCCCACATCGTGTGGAAAAAGAGAACCAGTCCCCAAATCTCACAGTGGAAAAAGAGAACCAGTTCCCAAAAGTTGACCTCTGATGTCCACATGTGTACTGTGGCACGCATGTGCCAATACATATACACATAAAATAAATAAAAGTGATAAATGTTTAAAAAAAAAAAAAAAGACAGGATCTCACTATGTAGTCCAGGCTAGCCTGGAACTGAAGATAGTCACAAGTGTAGGAATTACAGGAATCATGCCTGGCCTCTGTGTGTGTGTGTGTGTGTGTGTGTGTGTGTGTGTGTGTGTTTTAAAGGACCAGTGACTTCCCACAGGGATGCTTGTTGGGGCCTAGGACCTCTGTCCACCTCAGGCCAGAGGAGCTGTGTCAGTAGCTCCCAGCTGTAGTTCCCAGCCATATGTCTGCTGATGGCTTTCGGAAACACCAATAAGGCACACAAACCCCCATCACACTGTCAGCCAGGCCCCCTGGGTTGGTTTGTTTTTCCAGGGCATAAACGTATTTTATGGAGAAATAAAATGCACAATAATAAAGTGGGGGAGGGGAACATTTCCACAGACCCACATTTTATCCAAAGGGGCTGAGATCTGGCATCCCCGGCTCGAATATGAAATTATTACACAAGAATTGACTCTCGGTGTCTCTGATGCTCCCTGGGATGATTGCTTCTATAACTTATGGAGACAGCTGAGCGTTTGTATTCAAGTGATCACATAAATTAATATCCATATGTGGAAATGGAGCGCCGGGAGCCGGCCTGGTTCCAGAATGCATTCCCTGTAATGACCCACACACCTGCAGAGAAATGCCTGGCTGAGGCTCAGAACTCGGCCCTTAAAAGAAGGGATGCCAAAATGCTAGCCCTTTAAAGCACCGAGCCCTGAGGGAACTTTTAGTCACAAGGTCCTCGAAGGGAAGAAAAGCAACTTCTAATTTTCTTTTTATTAGAAAAACAAAATGTTTACTAATAACTTATTTATCTATATTTGGCCTTTTGAGACAGTATTTTGCTATATAACCCAAGCTGGCCTCATTCATAGCAAGCCTCCTGCTTCAGTGCTGGGAACACAGGCACACACCACCACACCTGTCTTCCTCCTCTCTTAATTTTTAAAGGAAAAAAAAAACATACCAAAAAACCAAAAAAGCGTGAGCCTTGAAGTGCATATATTTCACTCCTCAGGACTGGGTTTTGTCAGAACTCTAATTATGCCTGGGAACCTGAAGGCCTTCCAGTCTTCCTGCTTGCCAACAACTTTTATTTTACTACGTAACGAGACAAAATGATTCCTTTCTTCTCTGCAGTTTGCTGATGCCATGCAGAAGGACTAACAGGAAGACAGCAGCATGGCCCCAAAGGGTAGGAGAGCCAGGCCCTGCCCTCTGATCGATCGCATAAGTGAGGCCAAGAGCCGCAGCCACAAGAGTGCCTCGGAGACGTCAG
Source organism: Tokudaia tokunoshimensis (assembly GCA_036184795.1). Classification (NCBI taxonomy): domain Eukaryota; kingdom Metazoa; phylum Chordata; class Mammalia; order Rodentia; family Muridae; genus Tokudaia; species Tokudaia tokunoshimensis. The sequence continues at coordinate 9,054,823 of BTHU01000023.1, read as the reverse complement.
TCCACACAACTGTTCTTTAGAGAGAGACCGAAACTGCACAGCCATTCCAAAACTCCTTCCACCCTCCCTTTCTTGCTCACTCCCTCAGTATGTTTCCTATGGTCCCATGGCGACCCCACAATCCAGAAGGGCTGTCCGCTGAAGATCCCTCTCACCAGCTATATTCAATTCCCTCCTAGTCGTTCTCAAGCTTTTAACAGTGGGAAGATTTATAACTGTGCTGGTGATAAATGGTTCATAGGTGTTCAATGGGAAGGGCTGTCGTTTGAGTTGGTCACGGCCCCCATCCTTGCAGTGCCGGCAATCGGCTTCCTGCAGGACTTGGCTAAATGAAACAGCTGAAGGAAGGTTTGAACACCAAACGGTGCTCAGGAGCCGGGAGTGGTGGCACACACTTCGCAGGAAAGCAGGAGTTGAGGACAACCTGGGCTACGCAGTGAGATTGTCACAGGAGAGGGACTAAAAACTGGGAGGGCAGGTGACCCCCTTCATAGACACATACCATAATTCTCCTCTATGACCACCCCACCCAACTAACCAGCTTTCATTTGGATCTACTACTATTCAGGGGAAACAGTAGATTTATTTCTTCTCTGAGGGGGATGATGTTCTGGAGACAGAGTCTCATGTAGCCAGACTGGTCTTAAACTTTAGGCTCCCGATCCTGATTCCTCTTTCCCATGTGCTGGGATCACAGGTTTGTGTCAACGTGCCCCACTGGGACAGTAGATTTCTAAGAACCTGAATGCTTCTCCAGAGGTTCCAATGGCAGAGACTTGTCCCTCTGTAACAACATGCTGGTAACTATGTTTAACAAGTCCTTTCTTCAGAAAAAAAAAAGACAATAAACAAACAAACAAAGCCAGCCTGAGGGTCAAGCATGGTAGGGTAGCTCTCCCCTACTATCCTACACTAAGGAGGCTGAAGCAAGGGGATTGCTTTGGTTACAAAAGTAAGTTCCAGGCCAGCTTGGGCTACAGAGACTTATCTCTGGAAAAAAAAAAGACATTAGAGGAGGAAGGAATGTGAACCTGTTGGTAGAGTTCTTACCTATCATACACAAGGTCCTGGATTTGATCCCAGCACCAGATCAGATGTGGTAGCTTACACCTGTAATCCCAGCACACAGGACGTAGAAGCAAAATGCATGAGATTGCCTCAAAAAAGAAAAAAAAAAAAAAGCCTGTCTGTACCATTGTGAATAGCTGCAGTATAAATCCCTTCTTTCCCAGGGCTTTTCAAGCAGCCAAGTTCATACCCTGACTGGGAAGAGATGGATGGGCTGGATCTCATCAGCTGGTGAGCACTATATATGGCCACGGGCTTTAAGGTCACATGATTAAGTGTTGTTGCCTTGGCCCATACTGATCCTAAGAGGTAGATGCTGGCCACCATTGGTCCTCGCTCAAATACATTCCCAAGTGAGCCAAACAGACTTTTATTTATTTATTTTGAGACATGCCTCATTATGTAGCCTAGGCTGGCCTCAAATGTCATTCCCTCCCCCACACACACACACCTCCCTAGTGCTGGGATTTCAGACCTGCACCACTAGGCCCAGCAAGGTAAAAAATTTTGAAGATGGGGCCAGGTGGTGGTGGTGCATGGCTTTAATCCCAAGCACTCTGGAAGCAGATCTCTGAGTGTGAGGTCAGCCTGGTCTACAAAGTGAGTTCTCAGGGACACCCTGGGCTACACAGAGAAACCCTGTCTCAAAAGAAAAAACAAAAAAAAAAAAAGGGGAAGAAAAAAATTGAAGATAGAACAGACCGCAAGCCAAAAGACTGCATACATGTTTAGGCCTCTAACATGAAGAAAAGGGAGATCCCACCTATAAATGATAGGACTAGGGATGTAAGTTATAGTAGAGAACTTGCCTAGTTCCTATAAGGCCCATGGGCTCGATGCCCTCAAAAACAAACAAACCAAGAATGTATTCATTATTTTACAGTCTTTAGCTGGGTATGATTGTACATGCCTCTAATTCCAGCACTGGAGAGGTGGGGACAGGAGGATCAGAAGTTCAAGGTCATCCTGAATACATAGGGAATTTGAGGTCATCCTAGGCTACATTAGGAGGCTGTCTCGAGATGATGATGATGATAACAATAACAATAATAAAGCTTCTAAAACAGGTATTCATAAATAGTCATTCCATAAATAAGGAAACAGACCAAGAGAAGTCAGGTCACTTTGCCAGGACCACAGAAAGAAGTAGAATGGAACTGGGTAGGCAAAGTGCACAGGTGTATTAGTTAAGGATGCTCAGTGGTTAAAGATGCTTCTTGTGTGTCTTAATTAGGGTTTTACTGCTGTGAAGAGACACCATGACCAAGGCAACTCTTATAAGGACAACATTTAACTGGGGCTGGCTTACAGGTTCAGAGGTTCAGTCCATTATCACCAAGGTGGGATCAGGGCAGCATCCAGGCAGGCATGGTGCAGGAGGAGCTGAGAGTTCTACGTCTTCATCTGAAGGCTGCTAGCAGAACACTGGCTTCAGGCAGCTAGGATGATGGCATTTAAGGCCACCTCTATAGTGACACACTTCCTCCAACAAGGTCACACCTACTCCAACAAGGTCATGCCTCCTAGGAGTGCCACTCCCTGGGCCAAGCATATTCAAACCATCACATTGTGTAAGCCTGAAGATCTGAGTTCAATCCCAGAAGCCCGGTCAAGGTGGAAGGAGAGCCGGGCAGTGGTGGCGCACGCCTTTAATCCCAGCACTTGGGAGGCAGAGGCAGGAGGATTTCTGAGTTCGAGGCCAGCCTGGTCTACAAAGTGAGTTCCAGGACAGCCAAGGCTACACAGAGAAACCCTGCCTCGAAAAAACAAAAAAAAAAAAAAAAACAAAAGGTGGAAGGAGAGAGCAAGCTCTACAGTGTCCTGACTCCCACATGTGTTCATACCATACGTAGTCTGAGGCCCACCTATGATACATGCGATCCTAGATCAGAAAGGACTGTTGTACCTAACAGAAATCCCAACAAGCAAGGGCTTGCACACATAGTGGATTTCTGTTTCTGATAAATGAAGAAATCCAGGCGAGAGGTTGGTGGGATGGCTCAGTGGGTAAAGGCACTGCCAAGCCTGACATCCTGATTTCAGTCCCTGGAACCCACATAATAAAAGGAGAGAACTGACTTCAGAAAGTAGTCCTCTAGGCACACGCTGTGGCACATGTATACCCACACGCATAAATAAACGCAATTTATTAATTAAAACATAGGTGACATTTTAAAAAGAGAGGAAGAAAGAAAAGAAAAGAAACCCAGAGGAATATACAGAATCCGGCACTCACACATCTATGCAAGTTACCAAGGATGCAGACTCCTAACTTCCTGCCCCATTATACACAAGACACAGTTTTCATCCTCATGGTGTCAAAATGGCTGCTGCATTGTAAGTATAGCATTCATGTTTCGAGAAGGAAAAAAAAAAGGCAGAGATAGTAAAAGTCTTCTCCACTCAAGGTCTGCTTTATTTGAGAAGAAAACTCCTTTCCAGAGACATCTGCTCACTCACTTCCAGTGGACTGTCTCTACATCACGGAACCACCACTAGGAATTTGGGGATTTGAGAGTTTTACTATTTAGCCTTTATGATAAAAGATGAAAAGGCAAAAGGAAATTTGAATGGGAAGTAAGTGACACTGACCCCAGGTCTCTTATCTGTTGGTCCAGGGCTCTCGATATTTTACACTGTGACAGGGCTGGCTGCTGTGGGATAGGAAGGAAAGGGGCCACCCATTTATCTAGGCCAGAACCAGGGAAGATGGCCAGCTCACACATACTGATAAGGTTTCATGGAAGACATGGGGCATTAGGAACTGTTCAAAAGGAAGAAGATAACAGACTGAGAAGGCACAGCAGATGGGGGAAGGGGGCAACGGAATTTACGCCACAACAAAGAAGCAAATACCAGGCATGCACTCCTAGGTTCAGACCCTGAACACGGTGTCAACAGAGCAGAGAGGGCAAAGCCCATTAGCGGCTAGGGAGCTGGCTCAGTCACTTGAGTGCTGACTGTACAAGCTGAGGATATGAGTTTGATCCCTGGCAACCCTATAAAGAGACAGAGATGGTAGCTGGCATGCAGTTGTAATCTCAGTCCGGTGGAGGCGGAGACAGGGGGATTCACGGGACTTCTTGGCTAGCTCAATTGACCAACTTGAAATCGAAATGCGAGATTCTGTCACAAAAAGAAAAAAAAAGATGAACTGCTCCTAAAGGGACAACACTTCAGGTTCACCTTGAGGCTCCACAGACACAGGAGGGTGGAAATGGTGAGCAAAGGAGAAAAGGGCAATTGTATGAGATGAATGGATGGGAAAAGAAAGAAAGAAAGAAGAGAGAGAGAGAGAGAGAGAGAGAGAGAGAGAGAGAAATGAAGATCTCTTTCTGGGTAGGACCTCTGGAAAGACACGTAGGGTACCAGAAAAGTAAACTCAACTGATGACAAAGCTCCCCAGGCCACACACAGTGACCAAAGAAGGTGTTAGGGCTTTCAGGCTGAATTGAGCTTTCTCAAGCTTATCAGAGGACTTGCTCACCTACAGAATAAGCAAGGTGAGTTGAAAACAACCAAGTCAAAATGACAGAAGCAAAGCAAAGGGAATCTGTTGGCCTGCGTAACCCGGATGGAGCCAGCTTCAGGTTCAGGTAGATCTAGGAGCTCAAGCAATGGAGAGTGTAGCCCAGCCCTACTCCAATCTTGGGCAGCTAGTCAGCGCAGCTTCTTGGCAACTACAGTAGAAAGGATGATCCTCTCTTCCATTAGAAGCAGCAAGTTGTATCCCCACCCCTACCCCCACCCCCACCCCAGCCCCCGCCTCGGGATCTCGGGTCCACATCACAGTGACCAGATTCATAGGAGGGAACATGGTCAAGTGGCCAAGTGCCCTACTCATCCAACAAACAGATAGACTCAGCATCCAAGAACAGTTCACCCAAACAAAGTATGAGTTCTACTTCTAGAAGGAGGGCCAAATGATGGACAGGCAAAAGCCACAGCTGTCTGTCACAGTGGTTCTGTGGAGTTGCTGAAAGAGCCACGACCACCTAAACCTCCCAATCCATCAAAAGCTGCCTTTTACAAGCATCCAGCTCCATCCAGTCTTGGAGATTAGAACCCTGGCTACCTCTTGCCCTGCCATAGAGAATACCAGGAAGTCGGAGGTAAAAGAACCTTAGCAGTCACTCCATCTCTCTCCTCTGCTAACCAGAAGCAGAGCGGGAGGAAGCCAGGCTGAGCATAAGGGCTGACTGGCCACAAATAGAGTGGAACAGACTGACATTTCAGTCCTGGCTTTCCCTTCTGCCCACAGCCTGGGAAGGCTTTCTAAAAGACGGCAGAACATCGGGAGGGTGTCCCCAACCATGGGAAAAAGATCTGGCCTCCTTCTCAGGTCAGTGCACAGAAACCCACCTTTGGAGCCAAGTATGATTTCTCATGCCTAGTCTCCCGGTACTTGTGAGGCTACCACAGGAGGATCATGAACTTGAGGGCAAAGCCAAGTGTGGCGGTGCACACCTTTAGTGCCAGCACTCATGAGGCAGAGGCAGGAGGATCTCTGTGAGCTCGAGGCCAGCCTGGTATACATATTGAGCCCCTGGACAACTAGGACTACAGAGAGAGACCCTAACTCAAAAACAAAACAAAGCAAAAACAACAACAAAAAAACCTTATGAGAACAGTCAAGACTCAGCAACAGAAAACTAAAAAGGAAATGGAAGTGGGGGCGAAGGAGGGGGAGTAGTAGAAGACCATCTCTACAGGGGAAAAAAATTCCTCATAGACAAGTGTTCTATGCAGAGATGTCACAGCATGACTCCTCCAATTTAGATGAGTGTGACTAAGAACCAGTTGATCTGGGCAGAGGACAGGTACAAGGTTGAGATCATGCTCCACCCCACCACCCCCACTCCCCACCCCACAGCCTCATTCATTATACTACATACATAAGGGAGAAAACATGAAGGTGCTCAGGGCCACCACGCACCATCTGTCTTCTGAATAGTGGCGGTTCAGGCAGTCTTATCAGCCTGCCTCTCTAATCCGACCCGCTCCTGGCCAGATCCCCAGTCAGGCCACGTGCACCCTTCGCCTTCCCATCCAAAGGGAAAATATGTCCTTCACCTGGCTCCTCTTTCCCTTCCTGACTACTGTCCAGCAGAAGCTTTTCTCAGAAACTTGGGGACACACTCAGAAAGTTGATCTGGATGAGATTACAGACTCCCCTCTTCTCTCTCTGTTCCCCCCACCCTTTTTTTTTCTTTCAAACAGGACCCCAGAGGAGGACACCAAAAGGCTTGGACCCTAAGGAATTTAAAAAAAGGTTATCTTGATTACTTAACCAGGGGTTTTCTGAGACTCCCAGCCAGTGGGAAAGAAGAGAAACTTCTAAAGTTATATAACCCTTTAGCAATTGGTTAGATAAGACCTAGGGCCTGAGCAAACAGAGAAACCAGGAATGGCGGTGTTCCCATTAACTCTTTCAAAGCCTAGAAGACAGCCACAGGGAGTTGTGTTTTGTTTTGTTTTGTTTTGTTTTTATCCCTAGGCACCCACCAGGCAGTGGTGGCACATGCCTTTAATCCCAGCACTTGGGACATAGAGGCAAGAAGATTTCTGGGGGATCTCTGTGAGTTTGAGGCCAGTCTGGTCTACAGAGTGAGTTCCAGGACAGCCAGAGAGAGCTACACAGAGAAACCCTGTCTTGACACCCCACTCCCCACCCCCACCCCAAAGTCCCTAGGCACTAAACTACTCTGCCATTTGCTAAAACAAGCCTTCACTCCTAAACCAAAGTTCACGAACCCAACCTTTCCTCACGTCTGCTTTTAATCCCTCTTCCAGGTCTTCCAAATCTGTTTCAGCTGTGTGCCTAGCTAAGGAGGAACGTCCACATTTCTCAGCGTACTCACTGTGTTTGGCCTTTCCCAAGCAGGCAAACTCTGTATATACCCCAGGATAGCCCAGCATTGTCTGGTACAGTTTCCTAAGTCTCCCCTGGATGGGAGGAGCACTTGAGACAGTTCGGCTGCAGGAGAAAACTGAAGGGCTGTCTCCATTTCAGAAACCTCAACCAGGAGGGGATGGGGGCTTGGTGCTGCTTCTGACCTGGGCCCAGGCATGCTACACAGGAAAGAAATCCCTCACTAAGGACATAAGAACAGAGGATAATCTGCCTTAGATTTCCCCAGCTTTGACACAAAAGGGGGAAAATGGCCCTTACAGTAGGAGAGAGCATCTAGACTAGAAGGTGTAGCAAATGTGTCCCAGGAATTGGCAACCCCTGATGCATTGCTAACCGGGGACCTGGGAAAGGACCAGAGACTTTATCTGGCCTTGGACAGGCTTGGGGTCCACCCAAAGAGAGCCTTCTGCCTCCCCAGACCACACTCTGGCCCTGCAAGAGCCCAAGGGGACTCAAGTTCCAACACATGGGACTCTTCCAGACCCTACCCAGCCCTCACACCACTCCCAATCACGTGGGCGACGGAGGTCAATGTCGTTCAAGTAATTTCTCTGCGAACACAAGATGGCAGCCTTAAATAAATGCAACCCTGCGCAGCTTTTAATCTTACACATCATTAAATTCCTAATTTACACATTATGTTTTCGTGGGCCAACCCATAACTCATTAGTGTTGAACTCACGAGGTATAAAGACCAAGGCACGATGGGCGCCAGAGTGCTGTCACCTGCCTGGGTTAACAGTTGCCTGCCAGTGGGGGCAGAAGGAAGGCATGAGAGGCGCGCCGGGGTGCTAGCCTGGGCCAAGGCCACAGCACAGGGGACCCGGGGTACCAGGTTCAAGGTCGCATGTCGCGCTCACAGCGCTGCTGCAGGGTAAAATGTTCCCTCCAACCCTCTCGGGGCCCGCGGGCACGAGTCCACTCGTGCGCACTCACTCCTGGCACACCGGGCCCCGGGTGGTGGAGCGGGGCTCCAGGCCTTGCAAGCTTCCTTGGCAGACATCTTCCTATGGAAGGATTTCAAACGAGCAGTGAAAAACCAGAAACCACACAGGGTTACAAACTCTGGAGTCTCTGACTGGTGGCGGCCCCTTTCTTCACCTCTGGCAAGGCCCAGAGCCAGGAACTCAATCAAAAGGCAAAGTGTAGGCGCTAAGGGCTGTGGGGGTTCGGGGACTAGCTCCGTTCTGAGGTCCCATCTCTCCTCTTCCCCGGATTGTCTAGTAGCGCAGCCTTAGCACTCAGTGTTTCGGGTTTTTTGTTTGTTTGTTTTGTTTTGTTTGGGGGAGGTGCAAGACCGTGAAAGCCGCTGCTCCCCTTCTAGGGAATGGAAGGGCAGGGTCACCCAGTGTAATCTGATCGTCAGCCCCTGGCCTGACCCTAAAGGAGAGGGAAGCTGTGGCCTGCTCCGGCCTGGGATCTTGGGGACGCGATGTGTGAGCGGGGCCGGAGCGCGGACGAGCTGGCCTCGCTAGGCGGTACAGGGCCAAGCCCGGTAGGTGCTTCGCGTCTACTCAGCCAAAAGGCGGCCAGCTCCGCGCCCGCGGCGGAGTGGGAGGGAGGAGGCTGGGAGAGCGCCCCGCCCTCGCCGCCCGCGGTCACAGGGGCAATTGCACTCCTCGCTGCAGACGGTTACCAGCTCGCCCGCGCATCTCTCTCCGGCTCCCCTCCCTCCTCCGCACAACTGCTTGCTCCAGCTTTGCGAGGGCGCCGCGGAAACGCGGCGGCGGCCGGTGGCCTCTGGGGACTTCCCAAGGCTTCTGGCTCTCGGTGAGCCTCCCAGATAGCTGGGGCGAGGCCGTCGCACCGTGCACTTCGTCCTCCCCACCACCAGCCTGGGGAGCGATTTTGCCGGCGGTGGAAAGGCCGCCAAACCCTTCCCTGGGGCTTTGCAAGACCCCCACTCCCCTCCAATCTCACGGGTGCCAGTAATCCGGATGCCCCCTGACCCCTATGTCCTTTCCTAGTCCTAGAACACGATTAAACCTCTAGCCAGAAACCTCCGAGGGCTTTACTCTGCCAGGCATGCGTCCTCGGCACCAAATTAACAGTCCCCCCCCCCTCCCGCACCCTATGGCTTCTACAATTCCGGAAGGTGTCTTTGAAGCTGTGAATGAAAACTCGGGCTTCGGATTGAGGCTTTATTTCCACCTAGCTGCGTGATTTGAAGCGAGTTTCTTAACCTTGGGTGTTTCATCTGCAAAGTGGAAGAAATGATGCCCCTGTAAGGGTGGCTGCTTGGATTGGGGAGAGATATTTATGGATAGTAGGTGACATGCTTAGCACAATGTCCTGGTGGAAATCACTATTGCCACAAGGCCACAACTGTAGTGACTTTAAGTCAGATCCCCACCACCATCACACACAAACCCGAGGGTAAGACCTGTCGGAGTTCTGGCACGCTTCCCACAAAACAAGGTGCACTTAAGCCACGAGCTAGGCCTGAAGGGAGGACAGTGAAAGAGAGGGGTTGCCAACCAAGCGAATCATTCAGCCTTCCTTTGCAAATGAATAGGGCTCTGTCTCTCGCTTCCGCCATTCCAACGCCAGGTCTACAACGCCTAAGGCTTAAACCTGGCGCGGCAGTAAATTTAGCCTGAAGGCAGCGCCTCTTGTGGGGCGGGAATGGATGTCTCCTAGCTGGAAGGGTGGAAAATGAACAGGGTAGGAAAAAGGAGTTGCTTCTGGGAAAAAGGGTCTGGGAAAAGAAACATTTCTGGCCGCTGGAGGGGCACTGCTGAAAAGAAATAGGACGCAAAAGAAGCCTCCCCAGAATTTGGGCCACTGTGGGAGCCATGCGAGACAGACTTCCCATCTGGGAAGGGCTGCCTACGGGTAATTGGGTTTGCTCGAGTTGCCTCTATAATTAATAAGTGATTTGACTTGGAGATTGGAAATAGTCATTGAAAGGAAGCCGCAGGCTTAGGGGTGTGAGGCCCGGGAGCCTCCCTCCGAAATCCAATGGCCGCGGAGAAGGACAGTTTGAGGAACAGGACGAATGTGATAATATTGGCATCCAACCTTCTAGTGTTTGAGTAATTCGTTGCTTAGCTACTTTGGATAGGCCATTATTTTGCAAACTGGAAACATTTGCAAGTGGTGATATTTTGCTCTTGCCTGACGCAGGGGCTGCAAACCTACCCCGACTCTGCTGAACTCTTCGAAATATATATGCATAAATTGTTCCTAATGAGACCATCTGTTTTTTATGGCCCCTCTGGAAGCAGGAGGAACCCGAGGACTGCTCCGTCTTGCAGAAATCTGTGGCCAGGCAGGCCTGAGAAATAAATAGGAGAGATGAAAACAATACGTCGACAGCGCAGACAGCCGGTTCCGTGGTTGAGCTCTGTGCCTGGGTTCCCAGGGGTACCGGCCATTTAGGTCAACCCCAGGCTGCTTGGAGCATGGAGATGTCCTGGGAGCTGCGAAGGGGTTTCACAGAATACAAGAACCTGATGGTTGGGGTTTTTTTGTTTTTTGTTTTTTTTTCCAATACCTGGAACATAGCCAGAGCCTCAAGGTTGAGCCTCCTCTGGGATCCTAGGACACAGACATCCTGTGGGTGGCCTGGGACATCGCCCACCAGCCCAGAAAGGGAAGATAGAGGTGTCTTTGAGTCTCGGGGACTGAGGGTCGCCTTTACTCTAGGATTTGCTTCTAGCTTGTCTCAAAGGTTGGGCTTTTTGCTCCGCGCGTCTGGCAGGCCCAGCGACACGGCCTGAGACCTCGCGGGGGTGGCAGGGCAAACACTTTTCACATTACCGGGTGGCTGTTAATTGGGGCAGTGCGAAAGACGCCGCCGCTCCTACCCCTTTGCGGTAGGGGGTGGGGGTCAGGAATGGGCAGTGGGGCTGCTTAATAATAGAGGGGCTGCCCTGGGGAGCCTCAGATATCGGTAACCCCCATGATTAATTCATAACCCTCCACTGCGCCTGGCACCGACTCGGGTCTTTAATCGGTTCTGAATGTCAGTGAGGCTTCCCCGACAGCCTGAGCGTTGTCTTTTGAATGTGTTGAAAGTGGTTGCGCACACACCAGGAGACAAAGTTGCCATCTGCTCCGGGGACCACAGCCACTGGGCACTGGAAGGGGTCGTCCTCCCGCTGCTCAGGCTGCCCCTGGGGGCCTTCTCCTAGCCTGACCTAAAGCCAACAGTCCAAAATATCCCTTATAGCCACCAGTACTGGGATTTCAGGAGCATGGGGTTGTGTGTGTGTGTGTGTGTGTGTGTGTGTGTGAATGGTGGAAACCCCAGCTTGCTATGTAATAGAGTGTGCCCCCCCCCAGGGAAGGCCGCTCCGAGGTCACCCAGACCTTAGGCCTATGATAATGAGATTATAAAACCCCCTGCTGTTTGTATTCGGGTAAGTGTAGGGAATAAATAATATACAGAAATGGGGATAATTTAGGAGGGGAAGCCCCTAGAGAACAAAGCTCCTGGCCCTTGGACTCCAAAGAGTCATACATTGACTAGTGACCCCTTCGTGCATAGGAGGAAGCAGGGTTGGGGACTTGGAGGGGGAGGGGAAACGGACCTTTAAAAGGGGGGGAGGGGCAATGAGTATGGAAAGGCTCAATGAAAGTCAAACTTCTTGGCCTTCTGGTTGGCCTCTAAAGAGCTGGATCTCAGGAAGTTGGGGCAGGGTGGAGAAATAGGCAGCCTCCACTTACCTTGCTGGGAGAAGCCCTGTCGTCACTCTTCCCCCTTCTTCCCACCCCCATCCCAGCCTGCAGTGTGTGCAGTGTGTTAATCGACCTCTTGGCTACGGACCTTAAGGAGGACCGAATGGCAGAGGCAGGGGGTGGGGTGTCTTCCTGCTGCTGGCCTGAGCTCCTGCACAACCCCCCCATGCCTCTTGTGCCAGTGCCTCGTCTGCAGACTGTTATTCCACACTCCCTGAACACTGGGGCTGAGGAATCTCCTGAAGGAATTGGAACTGTATCACATGAGCAGCATGGGTGGGGGTGGGGGGGTTAGAAAATAGCCAAAACTTGGGAGTTAGACACTGCCTCCCCCTACCCCCCACTACCAAATAATTTACCCTCCCCCTTCCAGGCCACCCCTCCCCCACCCCCTCAATTCTTTAAGCTTTGCAGCCAGTCTTGTCATATGGTTTTGTTTCTGTGCTACTTTTTTTTTTTTTTAATTCAGACACCAAAATTGAACATGTATAGAAGTAAGCAGGCTGGGGAATCGAGAGACTCAGACTCAGAACAATGGTTTACTGTACCTTCGACACTCCAGCCCCAAAGGGACACCATCTTGTCTACTGTGAATGGGTAGGCCCTTGGGGTCTCTCGCCCCTAAACTTGACCAGCCTGTGTAGCAATTTTCAGGAGCCCCTAGCCCGAACTAAATCTGTGTGTGCATGTAGGGGGAGGGGTTCCTTTGGGCTCAGTAGCAAAGAGCTTGCTATTTTCTATGGAAAGAACCCTACCTTGGGTAAACAATACTACCTCAAATATGAATGTTTGAAAGCCAACCAGTCTCCATACATAGGACCTTTGACAACTGGAGGTCCCCTCCCAATCTGATGAACCATCTCCAGGTACTCTTCACGGTACCTTCCTCCAGCAATCGTCTTCCACTGCCTCTCTGACTTTATCTCCCAGCCGAGCAGTTTCTCTTGCTCCCAGTGGCCCGTGCAGTCTCGAAGGGCACACTCACAGCACGGAAGCTCCCTCGCTTCCTGGCCTCCTGCCTCCCTGAGCTGGTTTCCTTTTACAAGCTCCCCCCCCCTCACCCCACGCCTCCCACCCCCACCCCACCCCCCAGCTGCTGAGGCCGTGGTGGTGCCTGCGGCTTCCTGGCAGCTCTGGGTATCCCCGCCGAGCTTCAGACTGTGAATCTGCCTTCTCCCTGCAAAGGTAAAGCCTCCTCCTTTTGAGTGGCCACAGTTCGAGTTTTGCCCTGCAGAGAACTCCCACACTGCAGCAGCCTAAATCTGGGAATGGAGGGGGGGGTCACACCCAAGGCCACGGTGAGAACCAAGGGGTGCAGGATTGACCCCCCCTTGGGAAACACTGCAAACCTCAAAAGCAGTTCAGATTTTGCAGCCAGAGACTCAAGGGGGAGTGGGGGTGGGGTGGCTAGAAATGCAGCAAGAACTTAGGCCCTTCGCTTCCTAGGGAAAGATCTGGAAAGAGGCCCCTGGCATCTGCAATGATGCTTTAAAGTGTCCCTGCAGTTTCTAGGGCCAATTCACTCCCTGATAGGCTGCAGTTAACTCTAAGCAGTAATCAGAAACTAATAGCTTTAGGCTTAGGACTCAGCAGCCACCTGATACCAAATCAGCTGCGGCTTCCCTCAAAAAGGGACCTGTTGGGGGGGAGTCTTTCTACCACCCCAATCCCAGAGAGTAGTGAACTCTGTAAACACCAGGGAGAAGGATGTAGAGAAAAATAAGAGGAAAAGCCATTACATTTGTTTCCTCTAAAGAGCACTACTCCCACCCTTTCTCTGAACTATACCTTAAAAGTCAGAAGAAAGAACGCATTAACTTTTGTTTAGCTTAACATTGCCAGCTTGAAGTCAGCCGTACCCTCCCCCACCCCACCCCCCAAAAGGTTTCGTAAAATATTTAATCTAGCTCAGACAATGTCCTGCAGTCCCTAACTGGACCACCCCACTTACTGAGAGGCTGCCAACAAATCTGTCCTGTCTGCAGGCTGGCAAGCAGAGGCCCTCCAGCTCGTGCAGCACAAGACTACCAGCAGAACCAAAGGAGATGAAGGACGGGGAACTCCGTAGGTCCAAAGCATACGAAGAAGCTCCAGGAACAGACTGGCTTCAGATTTTTCACACTAAACTGATTGCTAGCCCTGTGACCTTCTCTGGTCCTGCCCACTCTGAACTCTTGTCAAGTGGTCATGGGGACGTCACCCTTCCCTCCTGGTGTCATGCATAAGAGGTTACTGTGGGAGGGAGGCTTGACCCACGACGGGTCTCCCAGCACCCTCTGTTGCTCCATTCAGTTTTCTTAAATATGATCTTACTGCGGAATAGGGGAGACAATCGAGAGTGGGATCCTTCAACGCTCGGGATCCTCAACCCCTTCTAAAGGCCCCGCTCACGGGGGAGAACAGTTCTGCCCAGTTTCCATTCCCGCCTCCAGAATAACCAGCCGAAAACATGTGTACTGTAAATAAAGCCTGTCTAAATAAAGCACTCGGGTAAAGGCTGCCGAGAAAACACTCTGTGCTCAGAGTGAGTCAGCTTCCCAGCCCCCGGGGGAACAATGGAGACCTTGCCAAAGGTCCCCTTTTATAGACCACCCCCAACTTCCCCCAGGCCCGTTTAGGTGGTGGCACTAGTACCCTGTGACTTTGGGCTCAGAGAATCGGGAGGAGGTGGAGGAGGAGGAGGAAGATGTCCCCGAAGATCAAGGTTAGGATCCAGCCCTGAGATTAATGCCGCCAGGAAACCCTCGGCCACCAGCCGCGGAGGCTAGGTGGAGGCACTAAACAAAACAGGGCAAAGGAGCAGTGTTGTCCCAGGCTAAGGAGGGCCTTCTCTTGTGCTTGCCCAACTCACCTCGCCTAAATCTCAGATGGAAAGAAGGTAGTCAACTACCTGAGTCACCTCCACTCTTCACTTCCGGCCTAGGCCCACATACATACATCGTCCACACGTGTGTGTGTGTGTGTGTGTGTGTGTGTGTGTGTGTGTTGGAGGCCAGGCCTCCCACAGAGAAAGCGTGAGCATCAAAGCAGAGCAAACCTCGACCAAAAGCAGTCTTGGGACCCATGGTGGCTTCCTTGCCCTGGCTTTTCTGTACTTCCTTGGGAAACTGAACGCCCTCAAAGATGAGGCGATGTGGAGACCTCTGGCAAGGTGTTAACTGATGCTCTGGCTTCTGCTCTGCTGTGAGCCAATGGTTCCAGTCCCCCAGCCCGATGACCTTAAGAAAGTCAGGGATCTACCCCAAAGACCTGGGATTTTCCCACCCCTAGAGGCCAGTCCTTCATCTCAGGCTTTGTCCTGCTAGGCTGGCTAGCCGGCTACTCTGGGAGGAGGTACCGGGGGTGGGGGTTGGGGGGGGAATGAAAAAACACCAAAGGCTTCACCCACACTCTTTGCACCCCCTCCCTCGCCCGGGGCCCCTCGGCCAGTGCTCTAGCCGCCCGCCCGCCCGATGTTGCCAAATCCTCACTGGGCAGGGTTGCGGGGTGAGGCTTTGGGAACAGGGCTTGAGCTACAGAAGATGAGGAAAACAAGTGAAACGGGAGGGGCGGGGTGGGGTGACGGCTCATAAATCAACCAGCTCCACCCCCAGGCCTCAGAGCTGAGGGGCCTCAGCCCCGCGGGGAAGAGGAGGGTCACTCGACCACTCCTGGACGACCTCTGAGCTTTCCCTGAGCCATCGCCCCACCCTAGACTCAGGCCGCGTTAAGACCAGCTCCTGGCCCAGATCGTAAACCGCCCGCCGGATTCGGCGGGAAGCCGCCCTTGGACGCGGCGCTCATCCGCCCAAGGGGAAGTTTATTTATAGCTTGTAAAACGTAAAGGAAACCAGACTTCGCTAGCTTGCGGAGCCTGAGCGCCTTCGATCCCCACCTGCCCGCCAAGAGGGCTCAGCAGGGGTTCTGGAAAGTGGGGTGGCTTCTAGTTCTCCCCCTACTCTGCACCCAAAGGAGAAGGGAACCTTCTTCTGTTGCTGGCCAGGCTTAAACCCCCCTCTCAGTGTGCCTAAACAGGGCGCTTAATGTCACAGAGGGTGGAGGCCAGGGCCTGGGCCCTGCGTGGTTAGTGTAAAGGAGACTGAGCTGGCCCACTTGGCACGCACGCACAGGCAGGCCAAGCAGCGCTGTGCGGGATTCCACAGCTTCCGCTCCCGACAGGGGGAAGTCCCAGAGTGCCAGGAAGCCTTGGAGTGGGTGCTCCGGGAGCCTCTCCTTGGAAAGCTAGGATGCTGTCCCCGTTCCTCCCGCGCACGTGTCTTCAGCAGAGCAGGCGAGAGCTGTGCGCCTGGGGCTGCGAGCCGCGGGTGACAGCGGTTGAGAGCGCGCCCTCTCCACTTCACACCCCCGCCGTCGCCTCCTCCCCAGGGGGAAGCTCCTAGCTCCGGGGTGCGCTCGGGGCAGGAGCCAGAAAAACGAACGAAAAGTGCCGAGAAGACGAGGACGAAAACCCAGAAAGAGCTCAGCCGAGCTCTTCAAGATACCCGCGAGTCCCCATTACTCACAGCCCAGCCCGGGCAGACCTTCCCAGTGGCCAGGGAGGTGTGTGGAGGGGGTGGGTGTGTGTGTGTGTGTGTGTGTGTGTGTGTGTGTGTGTGTGTGTGGTGTGTACGCGCGCGCGCGCCCCCGATCGCCGGGACGGCAGTTGCGAAACCGGCTCTTGGCTGCAGCGCGGCATAATGGAGGTGGTTGGAACAATGCGCGCTTTGTGCGCGCGGGTTGTTTTCTACCCGCCTCGCCCCCCTCGCTCGGGCCGTATGGCACTTTAATCCCTACCACGGCTAGGCACAAATGCACTTGTGTCCTGTGGGTCACTGGGGGCAGTGCGGCTGGAGCCGTCCCCACCCCTCCCCCGCGGAGACCACGGCCCGCTTGCCCGGTCTTCCTTCTTGCACCCACCTCCCCCCACCCCACCCCACCCCACCCCACCCCTGCACGCCACTTCAATTCCCGGCGTGGGCCGCTCAGCCGGCTTGGAAGCTTCCGGGCCCGCCGGCCACTTTTATTTTCCAAGAAGACGGCCCTCCCCACCCCCTCGGCGAGCACGCGCGCGCGCGCACACACGTGGAGCGCAGGCCTCACACTTGTCGCCCTCCCTCGGCTGGCTCGCCCCGCCCGCTCCCGCCCGGCGCTCCGGACTCCTGCGAACAATAGTAAATGTCAACAGATTCCGCGCGGCGAGTGTCTGACTCGGCTGAGATAAGGGTGCGCGGTTGGCCCTGAGCTCCGCGACACCGCGGGGGGGGGGGTGTGGGGGGAGAGAGGCCACCCTGACCCCAGCTGGAAAGAACCGGCTGTGATGAAGCCGGTGCCCGGGGATGGAGGGCAGGAGGGGAGAACCCCGGCCTCAGCCCGGGTGGGAGAGGCGCCTAGATGCCAGGCCTTGCCCCACCCCTAACCCGCTTAACCCGGCGCTGCTGGGCAGCCTAGGGGCCCGGTGAAAAGCCACGTGCTAGATGTCAGCCCACAGCTCGGATCTGCAGAGGACGCAGGGAAAACGCAGATGTGGAGGTGAAGACTCGGACAGTTTTCCACCTTCGGGGAGCCGGCAACCCGAAAGATGTAAAGGATCTCAGTCCTTGTCTCTTGAAACTCACTAAAATGTTTTTTTTTTTTTTAGAGCTCACACAACACTCGCAGGTCCTCCCCCTCAATCGTCCGCAACCCACCACCCGAGTTAAAAATTCGCAAATTGATTCCCACGCGTTAGTATTAATGGGTTGTTCCTCTTAAATTGTTGCCAACTTTGCTAATGGATTATTATTTAAATTTCTTTTTTATAAAGTACGGGTTGTTTTATAGATGCGTATTTACTTAAAGAAATCAACTGCATCTATTAACATATTAAAGAGAGAATAAAGCACGGGGCCGGTGTAATGTACTGTTCAGCCTTACTTTGGGTGCTGCGAAGATAGGAAAATCTTATTTGTTTAATAATAAGTCACTCATGAATATGCAAATGACATCGTTGCAGTACCTCACTTCTGTCACTATTAATGAGTTGCAAATTAATGTGACAACAAAAGGAAAATCTATTTAGTGGAGGAACTCGGGTTCCTACCTGGGGAGATCACCAGCAGGTCTGGAACTTCCATAGAGTAGAAGGAAAGGACTGAGGATGGACACCTCACCCAGCCTTTTTCTGAAGCTACCACTATTGTTTGGACCCACGGACCTGCTTTGTCAGTAGCCCTTTAAAATTCCAGCTCCAGGCCAGGGGAAGAATGGTTGCTCCAGGGTAATTAGGGCCAAGTGTGATTAATGGAAATCAGCCCACAGTTTGGAGTAAAGCACTTGGTGAAGCACATTGGGAAGGGAGGGAGGGGGTCTTTCTTCTCCACCCAGTTTCAAGATTCCCCTGAAGCCTTTATTGGCCTCTGTTGTTTGGGATCGGGACAAGTTGGGTGTCAGGGTGCTACCGATCACAGGTACTAAGAGAACACCCCACACTCTTGCGCTTGGCTCTTGTGATTGGTTTTATACAGGGCGACTTTGTTGACAGATTTAAGAGCAGTGGTGGTGCACGCCTTTAATCCCAGCACTTGGGAGGCAGAGGCAGGCAGATTTCTGAGTTCGAAGCCAGCCTGGTCTACAGAGTGAGCTCCAGGACAGCCAGGACTACACAGAGAAACCCTGTCTCAGGGGAAAAAAAAAAAAAGAACAGATGAGCTTTTTCCTGCCAGCCTACTTCCCGGTGGTTACAGACTGAAGTCTGCTTGTCCTCCCCAAACCTTCCACTTCCACTCTCCTGGCCTACACACCAGAGCCAGTAGTGACTTCATCCAGGGATGCTGAAGAGAGTGTTTCATTCAGTTAAGTTTGGGAACATCGCTGCAAAAGTAGTAGTAGTAGTAGTAGTAGTAGTAGTAGTAGTAGTAGTGGTGGTAGTAGTAGTAATAGTAATGTTAGGCAGTAGAGGGCTGGAGAGATGGCTCAGCGGCTAAGAACACTGACTGCTCTTCCAAAGGGTCCTGAGTTCAAATCCCACCAACCACATGGTGCCTCACAACCATCCGTAATGAGACACACGCCCTCTTCGAGTGTGTCTGAAGACAGCTACAGTGGACTTACATATAACAATGTTAGGCAGTAGAATCAGCGTCCAGGTACTATTTATCTAGAGAACGGTCTTCAAGAGAGATGCAGACCTTCTCTCTGCAGACTGGTTAACAATTACATGACTTTATAAACATATAAAAAAGAACATCTAAGATTTGTGCACTCTGCTATGTCCAAGTTACTTTGTTACCTATTATTAAGTTAAGCTACCCCAGGGTTGGTGGTCTAAAACAATACTCATTTATTTGGCTCAGGAATCTAGTCGGGGCCTGAGCGCGCTGTGTTGTGTGGCTCAGGGTAGCTGCACTGAGGTCTGCTTTCAGGATGGTGTACACTCAGAGCTGGCGGGGCCTCTCCTCCATGTGGGCCGCACCACAGGGTGGCTTGGGCTTCCTTACAGCACGGTGGCTGTGTGCCAAGAGCAGAGCATCCCAAGAGAGAGGAAATGGGAGCTGCCAGTTACTTAAAGCCTAAGCCTAGAAGCAGATTCAGAGGAGTTTTCCCAGCTTAAAGATTCCCCAAAGCCTTTTTGGCCTCTTCCTTTGAGTAGCAGTTTAGATCTATAAATGTTCCTGGCCTGCTCACCTGTACTAAGCAAAGCCTAAGTGAAGCCAGGTGTGGCGGCCTATACCCACAATCCCAGCACTCATGAGAAGACACATTAGGATCCTGACCTCAAGGCCAGTCTGGGACCCACAGCAAAATTCTGTCTCCAGGGAGGCTGGGAATTAAGCACTTGCCACACAAGCATAAGGCTCTGACTCCTGAGCCCCATACCCCAGAAGAGCCAGGAGGTACCCTGCTAGTCCCAGCATTTCTACAACAAAATGGGAGATGGAGACATCCCGGTGTACTAAGGTAAACAGAGATCCTGCGAGGACCAACACCAGCGGTTGCCCTCTAAAATCCCATAATGTCTGCCTGCATTCACACACATGAGCTCATGTGTGCACGTGCGCGTGCATGCAAACACACACACACACACACACAGAAACAGAGAGATGGAAAGATTTACAGAAAGAGCACCCTATGGTGGTGTCATCTGTGTAATAATATATTGCTTAAGCAGTCACAGAGGCCAGATTGAAAGGGAAAGGAAACAAACCCTTCCCACAAAGGGAAGTGTGTCAGAGAAGTCAGGGCTATTGTTTGAAAACTGCTATATATGTGACTTCAGAAGAATACAGAATATATAAGACTTCATTTCTTCATTCATGCCTAACCCAGATTCCCCCCCCCCCTTCCCCGGTGGCGCTGATGATAGAGATATGGAACCCAGGGACCTCAAGCAAGCTAGGCAAGTCCTTTGACAAACTAAGTTATTTTAAGACTAAGTGCTCAGTATTTTAAGACTTTTACAAGTCTTAAGCTTCAGTTTATTGGCCTTGCTATTTTTATCAAAAATAGATGCAACCGTTTTCTGGGGGAGGGGACTTTGGATAAAAGCTCACTCAAGGCAAATTCGAAAAGTTTAGCTCGATACTACATAATGTGACCCCTTCATATATGGAGTTTTGACTGTTTTCTTATTTAATTATGCATTCCTGGATGGACAAATTGATGACTGTGAGAAGTGAAATCTTTCCAAGGACATAAACATTTGTAAATCAAATGAATTTGTTCAACATGCCAAATGTGTACTTGTCTTAGACTATGCAACTCTGCTTGCAGAATAAAAATGTTGCTTTTAAACCAAGTATCGTGGTACAGGATAGTAATCCCAGCTCAGGTGAAAGCAGAAGGATCAGGAGTTCAAAGCCAGCTACATATTGAGTTTGAAGTCAGCATGAACTACAACGGGCACTGTCTCAAACAAATAAGTGATTTTAGCTATCCTGTGCATTTACTAAGAATCAACCCCAGGACCACCCCCAAACTAGGTGACTGTTGCATCAGGAAGAAAGTCCTATTTTTAATTCCTTTTACCTTTACATCACAAGGCTACAAATCTGTTACAGGAGGCTGGGGAGAGGTGACTCACGGGGTAAAGGCACTTGCTACCAATCTTGGGTTAGATCCCTGGAGCCCCAGAAAGATAGAATCATTCATGTCCTCCACTTGCATACCATGGCGCACACATGTCCGCATATGTACACACAGAAACAAATGCATGTACGATATCTTAAACAAACAAACAAATGGCGATTGCATCTGTTTCCAAGCCATGGGGAACAAGCAGCACTCCTCCAGGGTCTCTGCTTCAGCTCCCATCTCCAGGTTCCTGTCTTGAGTTCCGGCCTTTGCGTCCCTTGGTGATAGACTGTAGCCTGTAAACCAAATAAACCCTTTTCTCTCCAAGTTGCTTTGTGCTCTGTGGTGTTTAGCTCAGCAGTCAAAACCTAACTGAAACAGTAGCCCAGGCTAGCTTCAAACTCCTGCAATCCTCTTTTGTCAGCCTCCAAAGTGCTGGGCTTATTGGCATAAAGCAACAAGGCCCATTGCTGCACCATGGTTTTTAAGGGGAAACAGAAGGCTAATCTATCAAATTCTTTAATGCTCTCAAGCTTTTTAAACTGTAGAAATTGAATTGCATATATAGATTATTTATTTTTTGAACACCAAAATATCACTACAGTATTACTGAGTTCATTTCGTCTTTGCCAATATTCAATGCTCAACTTTCCCAAGGTTAAAAGAACACTCCCTGAAGAACATGTTTTACCTTGTCAGGGGAGTTAAGGTTATTTGATGTAACACTTTGGAATAAGCAAAACAAGAACCAAACAAAAAAAAAATCTCTAGCTATTGTTCAATGAAATGTTGTAAGAGTACATAATCGTTTACAGACTTCATTATAAAATAAATTATATTTTTTAAAAAAGAATAAACCATAATCAGTAGCAATGGGAATACTTCTAAGTAACTTCTGAAGGAGAGTTGGCCCTACCCCCAAAAGCCAGTTTTGTGGCCATTTTCAAACTTATTTCAACATTCCTTTGAAGTAGAAATTTCTGGTCATATCATGTGATATAGACTCATGTGATATTTTCCTAAAGCAAGACCCATGAAAGGACATATGATGTTTGGAGAGAGTATAAGTAGAATGGAACAGACAGTGACAGGGTACTTGCATGGCTACCTGAGCAACACTTGGTTGGTCTTGTGTCTTCACTCTTCACTGTGTTAAGAGAGGCACTGCAGAGAACGTCTCCCGGCACTCCAGCTGGTTCTTGTTGCTGTCTTTGACTCGTGGTAATTTGGCTGAGACCTAGCTGTTTCTGCTGGATCATGCCACCACTGCCGATTCATGTTTGGTGACACTTTTTGAACTGGACTGTTGGTATCTTGACACTACTGAACTGGACTGCTGGTATCCTGAAAAATGGAGATTGAAATCGCCCCCAAAGAACTGCTTCTAAACAGGTTCACATCCCCATCGTCCAGTTACCCATCTTTTCTCCCCTACCTTTGAACAGTGGGCTAGAAGGGGAGGAGTGTCGAAGCATTTGAGAACCCTTATTAAAGTACATTTTGAAAAAATCTAAGCCTACATTCCTTATTTATGTATATGTCTGTTCTTAGAATTCTCTTTTGAATTAGTAGTTGGGACTATCTTACCCACTACCTCAATTAAAGACTCCAGTAAAATTTTTATTTTCATTTTTGGCCATGCTGTGCATTGAACCAGGTTGCACTCTGCCACTGAGTTACATTTCCAACTCCTTTGCTGATATTTAAAAGTCTTGATTTTTGCCTTCTTTTGAAAATAACACACACACACACACACACACACACACACACACATTTAAGACAGGGTCTCACTGTGTAACTACAGCTATCCTGGAACTCGTTCTATAAGGCCAGGCTGAGCTCAAACTCACAGAGATCTGCCTGTCTCTGCCTCTTCAGTGCTGGGATTAAAGATATGGGCCAGCTTTAAAATATATTTATTGTATATGTGTACCACATGTGTGCCAGTGCCCTCAGGGGCCAGAAGAAGGCATCAGGTCCTCTGGAAGAGCAGTGAGTATTCTTAACCAATTAAACATCTCTCCTAATTAAAAAGGTCTTTTGAGTGTGGGGAAAGAGGCATGTATGTGCACTTGGGAACACACACACACACACACACACACACACACCCATGTATAATGTCTTCCTCTGTTGTTTTTCACTTTGTATTTTGGGGACAGAGTCTATTTCTTTGAAACCAGAGCTTACCTATTTAGCTAAACTGGCTAGGCAGTGTGCTTCAAGGATTTGCCTGTCTCTACTTCCCCAGGTCTGAGTTTACAGGCATGGGCTACAGTGCCTGGCTTCTGCATAGATGCTAGGGAATCTAAATATGGGTCCTTATGATTTCATGGCAAGCACATTACTGACTGAATCATCTCCCCAGACACTGAAAATTAACTTTTAACATTGGTCAACAGTTCAGCATTACATTTAGATAGCAATTAGAAGTCAGGGTATAGATCTCCAGGGAAAATATGCTTTCGCCCTACACAAGCCAACAGAGACCTTTAATGAGACTGAGGATACTGAGGATGGACCCAGGGCCTCAGGGCCTTTCCCATGCTAAGCACATACACTATGTCACTGAGCCATACCCCAAGCCTCTATCCTATTTGAAATTGCCATGACAACTGAAAATCCAAGGCCATACCCTTCAGGTGGAATTTTTGTTTTTTCTGAACCTCAAGTTTGAAGTTCAAGGTAAATCCTTACCTGATTCATTTTTAACACCGTCTTTCAGTTCTGTCATCTGACAGAAGGAAAAGAAAATATGTAGCCAACTCCCATGTTGCTGAGACACTTGGTTGGATTCAATTAGCCTATTTACTGTCTGCTTTTAAAATATGTACACAAATTCTTTGGTACTCCTCCCTCCAAAAAGTGGAGCCCAATTTCCCTCGGAGTTGTGAGCTGTATTTAGCAACTCATTTTTAATAAATAGAATGGGACAGAAATGACTGTGGGACACCCTATATTAGCACATAAAAGACATTATGGCTTCCTCCTTGAAATCTGGGGGAAGCTTAACTGTCAGATCGCCAGGACATTCAAGCAGAACCGTAGAGTGAGCCACATGCCAACGGTCATATGAGGGAGCCATCTTGGAAAGAGATCCTTGGAAACAGATCCTGGTTGAATCTTCACATGATCCGGACCACTACTGACATCTCACCAACAGTATGAGATGGTGGGAGGCAGAACTACCCAGCTAAGGTGCTCCTTATGCCCCGACCTATAGGCACTCTGGGAAACAGACAGTGCTATTTTGAGCCATTACATGGTGGGATGCTGTGCTACAGCAGTAGATAACGAAAATATAAATCTTGCATGTAGACAGAGCTTTCCCCTCAGTTTTACTAACTACATACTTACCTTTCTTTTTCTTTTCTTTTCTTTCTTTCTTTCTTTCTTTCTCTCTTGCTCTCTTCCTTTCTTGTTTTTCTCTCTCTCCTTTTTTTTTCTTTTGTTTTTTCAGGACAGTTTTTCTATATAGCCTTGGAACTCAACTCTGTAGACCAGGCTGCCCTCGAACTCAGAGATCCCCCTGTCTCTGCCTCCTGAGGGCTGGGATTAAACGGGTGGGCAGCCACAGCCCAACAGCCCTGACACACTTTTTAAACATTGTTTCTTCTGTTTTGAAGCAATGTAGCCTTGGCTGACCTGAAACTCAAAATGTAGCCCAGAATGACCTCAAACTCACAAAGACAGTCCTGCCTCTGTCTCTGCCTTCCAAGTACTGGGACTAAAGGTCTGTATGGCCACACCCAGTTGACTTGTAACACACTTGCACGCGCGCGCACACACACACACACACACACACACACACACACACACACACACACACACTGCAAGAGGCTCTTTACTCGCAGACCTATGTTGCCATGTTACCAGTCTCTCGCCATTTTTTTTTCTTGACCTCCAGAACCATTTTCCAAAAACTCATGAGGACTAACCTACATTACACTGCTGGGAGGGAGAGAGAAGACCCAAGAGATGGAGAAAAGTCAAGCTTCCCCGTGACGATAAACTCAGAAGCAGAGGCGGTAAAAAACAGTTTTAAATAGTTCTTTTGATCACTTTGCAGTTAGTTGCACGTCGGATCTCTGGAAGAGCTCATTAGCATATCCACTCACAGAGAGGAACCATTCTTGAGGGTAGAGTCAAAATGAAAGCAAACACACCCAAAGTCTGAGGAGAAACCAGAATCATTCATTTCTGAAGGAGGTATGCCCCTCCCTGGTGGGGGGGGGGCGTGACTTGCCAAAAAGGTAACTTGCTTTCTTTCTCTTCTTGGTAGTTTTTCAACAACTCCAAGGATAAAATGTTAGGCGTGTGACCTAAGTGACTCAGACTGTTTCCTGTCTCCAGATCTGGATAGTATAGAATCAACTTATGTCATTCCCTTCTGGTAGCTCACATTAGGCAAGAGAAGAGAAGATGAGAAGAAGAAGAGAAGGCGAGGAGAGACGAGGAGAGATGAGGGGGAGGAGGGAACAGGAAAGAAGAGAGAGGCTTTGACATGCACAAGGCCTTGGATTTAGATCTTCGTCACCCATGTAAAAGAACAAACTTGGCAGGCAGCACCCTCCTGCAGCTCCAGGGTCAGTGAGAGACCCGGCCTCAAACAAATAAGGTGGAACATACTTGAAGGTGATGTTTACCGTTGACCTCTATATGGATACCCACCTGTGATGGTTTGTATACGCTTGACCCAGGGAGTGGCACTACTTGGAGGTGTGGCCTTGATGGAATAGCTGTTGAACTGTATACATCTGGTTCTAGAGGTTTCCAAGGAAAAGAATTTTAATATGTGACCAAGACACTGTTCTTGTGATATTTTGGTAAAGAATGGGGCTGCTTTTGGCCCCTGTCTGAGGAATCTACCTGAGGATAAGGTAAAGACATTTATATTAATTGCATTGATCAAAAAAAAAGCCTAACAGAGACTTTGTTCTCTGGGTAAGTCTCATGAAGTGAGTTTTTGAACAAGCATAGCAAGCTTAGAAAGGAAAAACATAAAATGTATGGTTCAAGTAATAACTGGGCACCAGGAAGTGAAATGGAGCTGAATCCCTTGTTCAAGGCGATAAACAGATTGAGGGAGTGGTGACTTTGTGGCAAGATCCCACCCAGCTAAACTTATTGTTTATGCATTTGCCATTGAACAAGGAATAGTTATATCAGGTATTATTATTACTTGGTTATTGTTTTCACTTGGACTTTTAATCTAGAATGAACTATAATCCAGAAATGAAACCCACAGGCTCTTGATCCAGATCTTGAGGAACAGTGGCCATGAAAAGCTTAGGCCCAGGCCAGATGATATGTGCCTTTAATGACAGGAGACAGAGGCAAGCAGATCTCTGAGTTCAAGGCCAACCCGGTATATAGCGAGTACCAAATAGAAAGAAGCGTAAGTCCAGGTGTGGTGGTACATGACTTTGATCCCAGCCTACAGGAGACAGAGCCACACAGATCTCTGAGTTCAAGGTCAATCTACAGAACAATTTCCAGGACAGCCAAGCTTAGGCAGTGGAGGAGTTAGAAAACAGAAAGCTGCTGATAATGTAATAGGTAAGGGATGCTATGTTTCATCCCCAGCAAGCGGCTGAACTTGGCAGCTTCAGCCATTGTGGCTCTGGCTTTAGAGTAAGAAATAGAAGGAACTATTGGGACAATTGATGCTGGTTAGCTGGAGCTAAGAAATTAGTGGTGATTAAGAAGAGACCATGATCACTGAGGTGAAATCTTCTGGGAAGTGTTTTCTGAGAGCACAAAGAAGCTGTGTTCCAGAGGTAGCCAAGGTTGTACTTCATGCAGCAGCTATACTTGGTAATGTGTAAGAGTCACCCAGGTGGTACTGGTTTTGAAGGCATGAAGGGGTCATGAAGAGCAGCTGAGGCTCGGCACTGTGAGAGGCCACAGAAGGCCATTGGTGAAGGTGCAGCCTCAGATGCAATTGATGAACCAGGACTGAAGGTGCCATGCAAAGGATTTGAGGCTTGGCACCATGAAGAGAGCTTATGAGAGGCTATTGGTGAAACCCAGTTGCAGAGGAAGCCCAGAAGATCATGTGTGGATCCCAGACATTGGAACAAGAAGCTGTAACATTGAAGCTGCCTTGGAGACCCCAAGATGTTCAAGATGCCAGAGCAATGGGTTATCTGCTGGGGAAAGCTGTTAACAGGGAGTGGAACCAGCCCAGGAGAAAGAAGTTTGTTGCAGTCAACAAAGATGAAAAAGGGATTGGAGATATGAAGACCGCTTTGACATCAGACATGGAGCTGCAGAGTTTGGAGTTTGCCCAGCTGGTTTCCTGTCTTGCTTTGGGGATTACAGTTAAGTGATTTGAGGAATCTCAGAAGAGTCTTTGAACTTTGGACTTTTAACATTGTTGAGACTTCTACAGACTATGGGGACTTTGGAAGTTGGACTAAATGTCCTTTTTTATTATGCTATGGCTAGGCATGGCCCCCATAGACTCATGTGTTTGAACAAGCCTATGGGCGCCAGGGAGGGGAATGTGGTGGTTTGAATACACTAGGCCTAGGGAGTGGCACTATTTGGAGGCCTGGCCTTGTTGGAGGAAGTGTGTCACTGTGGGAGTGGGCTTTAAGACACTTGTCTTAGTTGCCTGGAAGCCAGTCTTCTCCTGTTTGCTTTTGGAACAAGATGTTGAACTCTCATCTCCTCCTGTGCCTTGCCTTCCTGAACGCTGCCATGCTCCTGCCTTGATGATAATGGACTGAACCTGTGAACCTGTAAGCCAGCCCCAATTAAATGTCCTTTTAATAGTTGCCTTAGTCATGGTGTCTGTTCACAGCAGTAAAACCCTAAGACACCACCCTTGTTAGGCCCTGGTTCTTCCTCCCAGTCCCATGCTCTCAGAAATAAGACTCAAACTCAAAATATATTTAAAAATACCTTGGTCATATAACTAGGCTCTTCTCTGACTAGATATAACTTAAAATATCCCATTTATTTTAACCTACATTCTACTATGTGGCTGGCTACCTGTGCTCAGGTACCATACACCTGTCTCATCACATCTTCCCAGCCAATAGCCAGCTTGGCTCTGTCCCAGCATCCTTTCTGCCTCCCAGGTGTCCCACATCTATTTCCTGCCTAAGCCATAGGCTACAGGCTTTTTAACTGGCAGGTGATACATCCATACAACACACAAGCTATTCCCTCTACACACTCCCATGCTCACGTGTACAAAGAGGAACACATACATACACGCAAAATGGAAAAACATAGTAGTGCATGGGAACTATAGTCCTAGCACTCAGATGGTAGGAGGTTACCCTCCATTGCATAGCAGGCCAGCCTGGACTCTGTGAGACTGTGTCTCAGAAAGCCAAAAACAAATAAAACAAAACAACAAACTCTGTAGAACCAGGGAGGGACTTGTCTCTGTTTTTTAGGTTAGTAGTGATTGAAGCCCGAGCCTTATGCCTGTCTGAGCTACATCCTAACCCCAGAGGGAATTGAGCTAAGAGTACAAGGATGTAATTACAGGAAAGCCATAAGGGCAGTACTTTCTTGTAGTGGTTTGTAAACACTCACTCAATATTCATTCATTTGGGGCTGGAGAGATAGCTCAGTGGTTAGGAGCACTGGCTGCTCTTCCAGAGGTCCTGAGTTCAATTCCCAGCAACCACATGGTGGCTCACAACCATCCATAATGGGATCTGATGCCCTCTTCTGGTGTGCACTCACACATAAATAAATAAAAATATAAAAAATAAATAAATAAAAATGTAAAAAATAAATAAATAAAAATTAAAAAAAAAGAAAAGAAAAAAAATATTCATTCATTTGAATGATATTTATTGAGCAGATTTGCTTGGTTGTTTTTTTGTTTTTTGGTTTTTTTTTTTTAAAAAAAGACAGAGTTTCTCTGTGTAGCCCTGGCTGTTCTAGGACTCGCTCAGTTGATCAGTCTGGCCTCGAACTCAGATCTGCCTGCCTCTGCCTCCCTGGTGCTGGGGTTAAAGGTGTGTATCACCATCATTAGGCAATCATCTATTAGAATGTACAAGTTAATGAAACAAAGTATATAGAAGGGAAGAGGATGTGGCTTACTGGTGTAGTAGTTGCCTAGCATGTGAGAGGCCCTAGGTTCAATCCCAGCTTAAAACAAACATGAAAGAAAGATGCTCAGAGCCTAGAACAGCATGCTGTACAGCCCAATGTTCTAGCTACGTCCACAAAAGGCTTTGGAGCCAGGTATGGTGATGTATGCCTTTTATCACAACATTTAGAAGGCTGAGCAGAAGGATCAGCAAGTTTGAGGCTAGCC
Organism: Tokudaia tokunoshimensis; assembly: GCA_036184795.1. Lineage (NCBI taxonomy): Eukaryota > Metazoa > Chordata > Mammalia > Rodentia > Muridae > Tokudaia > Tokudaia tokunoshimensis. Next base: position 9,025,844 of record BTHU01000023.1, on the reverse strand, counting down.
TGGGCTACCAGGACTCAAAAAAAAAAAAAAAGGCTAGAGTACTCAGTGGCCGGGAAATGGGACTGTTAGTAATGGCCCCAAGCTAAAAGCTGACCAACTGCCCATCAACACCAGGATGAGAAAAGAAACTGTGGTACGTTCGCATAGTAGAATACTATACAGCAGTGAGAAGCACCAACGGATCCCTGCACATTACAGTGTGAGGGATCCTTTCTACATGGTACAGGGTTGAAGGATCCAGACATAAGAAGGCAAGTACTGTATGATTTCCCCATAGACAGAGTTTCTAACCAAGTCAAACTGACCCATGCAATCAGCAGCCAAGAAGATAGTTATCTCGTGCTAGGGAGGAACATGATGATGGGAGGTGGCCACGGGGATAGCCTGGGAGTCAGGGAATGTTCTGTTCCTTAACTGGATGCTGCTTGTGTCCAAGGGCAACACGTCTCTTCAGTTTATGAGAATCCATTGGTAAGACTTGCACTTTCTGTCTGTCTGCAGTACATCAGCAACATGTGTTTTTTCAAAACCCACAGAAGTCCTCCCTTGGCTAGAGTGGATGGACCAATGAGGAAGGAAGGAATGGGCAGGGCAGGAAGACTCAGTCCTGCAAAAGCTGATGAGGTCTTGGTTTTGTTTTTTAATTTGTTCTTTTTGGTGTGTGTGTGTGTGTGTGTGTGTGTGTTTGTTTTTTTTTTTTAACATTTATATATCTATGGGGGAGGTGTGCACATCTCAGTGAAAGACTGCAAGTCAGAAGACAACTTGAGAGAGTCTTTTCTTTCCTTCCATTGTGTGGGTAGGCCCTATGGCTTCAACTCAGGTCATCAATCAGGTCTGGTGACATGTGCCCTTACCTACTGAGCCATCTCACTGAGCCTTTGCTCTGTCGTCTGAGGCAAGATCTTATATAACCTTGGCTGGGCCTGAATTCTATGTAGATAAGATCACTTTGAACTCCTGGTTCTCATTCTTCTACCCCGAGCAGCAGGATTATAGTGTATCACTCCCAGCTCTTTGTTGGTTTATTTAAGTACTGGTTTTGTGAGACCTAGCTTGCCTGGTACTTCCTGTGGTCTCAACTTTTCAGCAATGCCTCTACCTCAGCCTCCCTAGTACTGGGACTGTAGGCATATGCCAGTATGTGACCACTGTCCCCATTGCCTACTCTTTTGAGGCATATTCTCGTTATGCCACCTAGGCTGGTCTAAGACCTTATTATATAGTTTATACTAGTCCCAAATGGGTAGTCTTTTATGTTACAGCATCCCTTGTGTGTGCCACACCCGTCTCAGGTTTGGTCTACACAGGAAGGTCAACGTTTATCCTAGGGGATAAAGGAGTAAATGTTCAAGTAAGAGCCGAAGGGCTGGAAGTAGCCTGAGCCCCATGGAACTGCATGAGAAGCCTGGGGAGTCTGGTGTTAATGGCACACACTTTTAATCCCAGCACTGGGAAGGCAGAGGCAGGCGGATCTCTATGAGTTTGAGGTCAACCTGGTCTACAGAGTTCCCAGACAGGCAAGGCTACACAGAGAAACCCTGTCTCAGAAAACAAACAAACAGGCTTGGAAACTGGATATTAGGCAAGAAGAGACAGCTACTGGCAAGCTTTATAGAAACACTTTTCAGCCCTTCCTTACCGGTGTCATTTGGCAGTGGACCTGGAAAGGAGGGCTTGTGGGAGCGGATGAAGTCCTCAGTGAATCTGTATCATTGACAGGAGCATGGTCAGTGTTGTGATCATAAAAAGAGAAATAGGAGTAAGAATGTTTTCGATGGGTGTGTGGGGGAAGGGGTGCCTCCGCGGGCCCATGCTGAGGCATCCCTTCCCCCTGAGGGACCACACACACACACACACACACACACACACACACACACACACACACACAATGGTATAGTATAGAATAGAGTTTATTTAGGGCATGGGGAGGGGACTTAAGGGGGTAGTAGAGGCAGAGAAAGTCAGAGAGAGAGAGTAGAGAAGCAGAGGCCGGACATGACTATGAGGAGAGAGAGGGGGGAAGGGAGGGAAGAGGGAAGAGCCCAAGAGGGCAAGAGAGACCAAGAGGCTAAGAGGCAAGCCAGAGAGGAGAGTCAAGCATCCCCCTTTATAGTGGGTCAGACCTACCTCGCTGTTTCCAGGTAACTGTGGAGTGGAGCTTAGACAGAATCCTAACAGTCTTGCCAAAGATCCCAATTCCTCAGCCCCATGGGAATGACAAAGCCTTTTCCCGGCCAGTTTCAGAGGAATAACAAAGCCTTCCTCCTCTGGTCCAAGTGCAAATATTGACCAGTGGTCGACCTTTCGCTAAAATCCAGTGTGTGCAGAAAATATCAACTGCATCTTCCTCTTAGGGTCTGGATGCTGACATTGCATGAAGAAGCTCTCAACCCAGACTTCTTCCTCCCACCCAGCCCCCCAGATGACTGCAACCTGAGACAGCTCCCCTAGAGACCTCCTACTGAGATTAGCTAACTCACCTTCACCCAGTGTAAACTGTATGCAATAAATGCTCTGAGTTTCTGGGGTTTGTCTCCATAAGAGCACACAGCCCAAGCAATCCCAGCTTTTCTGTATGTGGGCCTGTCCTTTCTTCATTCCTCAAGACCCAAGTTAAATCAATCCCTGCCCCGAAAGATATTTGTCTTCGAAGAAGCTCGCTTCAAGAGTGGCAGCTGAGTAACTGGCAGGACTGGAGACCTAGAACCTTCCTAAATGTGGTCCAGGTAAGAGATGAGGGATGGGGATGGGGATGGGGAATGGGGGATGGGGCAGAAGAACAGGGAGAGAATTTTAAGGGACTGGTCAATGGAAGAATGGGAAAGACAAAGCAAATAGAATGAAAGGGGGTATGTTTAATGCTTGTGAATATACATATAAAAATACAGTCTATTCAGCTCTCTGTAAAGACAGTGCCCTTGAATTCTTAAGGACAGGACAAGCCATCAAAGGGATGCCCCAAATTTTCTCTGAAATAGATTCTTACCTTGGCATCCACAGCTGTGAACTTGTGAACTTGAATGGCAAACATTTTGTTTTTCTTTTTTCTTTTTCTTACCCTTCAATGCGACTTAGCATTTCCTTCAGGATATACAAGTCCGCAGCGGGTACAACCATCTCAGCAGCACCTGGGACTTCATTGCCAATCAAAATCACCAGCCTTCTCATATCAGATTACAATCGATTCAGTTATCTCAATATATTGATCATACTCATACTCATCACTAATTCAAGATTATGATGTTTGCTGGGCCTGCTGGTTGATCTTATTTAATTTATAATGAAAGAGTCTTTGCAAATCCCTCAGTGTTCACGTTACTCATGTTATGGAGCAAAGTATCATCCACATTTAGTGGCTAAAAACAACAAGGTTTTAAATTTTTCTTTCAACATTTTTATTTATTCCTTGACAATTTTATACGTATCTATAATGTACATATATGATCTTATCCATCCCTCCATCCCAATGCACCTCTCCCACATTCATGCTGTCCTTGTCTCCTCCCCCTCCCCTCTCCCCCTCCCCTTCCCCCCCTCCTCCTCCTCCTCCTCCTCTTCTTCTTCTTCTTCTTCTTCTTCTTCTTCTTCTTCTTCTTCTTCTTCTTCTTCCCCCTGATATCTCCTTCTGGTGTGTCTGAAGACAGTTACAGCATACTCATATACATTAAAAAAGAAAAGGAAAGTTATCCTCCTGTGTCTCCACAAAACAAATTAATAAAATTAATAAATTTTTTTAAAAAAAGACAATTTATGGGAAAAATGAGGAACATGGCAATGTTGGCCAGTTGCATCTAGAAGCTTAAAATTGACAAAGGAAAAGTATGAGCTCAGTGAAAAAAATTAACCAGCTCCAGATTGGCGTAAACAGTCTAAAGATTTTTTTTTTTATTGTTTCCTGGAAAAGAATCTTCTCTCTAGCAGCCAAAGAGCTTAAACTTCAGAAAATCAAACCCAAGACCTCATGATGACATTGGCTAACCTACAATGAAAATTCAAGTCCCAGCCTTGGAGAGTTGGCAGCTAAACCAAAGGCACTGATTGGTAAAGAGTGAGATTCGGAAACTTGGGATGGGGAGGACCAAGATGAGATTATAGACTTCTGGTGGGTTTGTCTCAGCTGAGAAAGTAGTCTCTCCATCCTCAGCAGAAGATATGTATACACACACACACACACACACACACACACACACACACACACACACGGGAGGGGTGTTTGTTTTTTAAAATAAGGGTCTCACTTATTTATTTTAAAATAAGGCCTTGAATATCCTAGAGCTCACTATACAAATCAGGTTGGCTTCAAGCTCATAGAGATCTGCCTGCCTCTGCCTCCTGAGTTCTGGGATTAAAAGAATGTGTAACCATACCTGGCTCCCCCACATTCCCCTTAAGGCAGGGTTTAACTATGTTGTGCTGGTTGGCCTGGAACTCACTATGTAGACTAGGCTGGCCTTGAACTCAGTTCTGCCTTCCCTGCATCTACCTCTAGAGTTCTATGATTACCATTATGCACCACCACACCTGGTCGTATTTTTTAATTAGCTCACACAGTCAGTTTTATATAAGTTGTCTTTCTTTCTTTCTTTCTTTCTTTCTTTCTTTCTTTCTTTCTTCCTTCCTTCCTTCCTTCCTTCCTTTTATGCATTCTTAGATTTGGTTAACCCACCCCTATTCCTCCACCCCAATCTCCAATTAAACCTTTAACTGTCAGTATCCCCTCCTACCTCCCTTCATAGCACATGAGTACTATTATCCTCTTGCCCATTAAGGCCTCTTCCCTGTGTCCTCTCATGAGCCTTTTTTTCTTTTCTTTTTTCTCTTCCTCTTCCTCTTCCTCCTTTTCCTCTTCTGTTCTTCCTGGGAATGGAGCCCAGGGCTTCTGTTGCCATTTTTGTTTCTATAGCCTGGGCCAGACTAGAACTCATAGCAATTCTTCTGTCTCAGCATCCTGAATGCTGGCATTGCAGGTATTTGCTAGCATTTGCTCTTAAGCCTACAGTTTAGGCAGAGGAGATAGGGGCCTGATGTTCTGCTCCCCTTTAATCCCAGCACTAGGAAGGCAGAAGCAGAGGCAGGTGGATTTCTGTGAGTTCAAGGACATCTTGGTTTACTTAGTTCCAGGACAGCCCAGACTGTTTATTTGAGGCAGTCAGATGCTGCCTCAAATAAACACAAGCGAACAAAACGTAGGTAGGGGACTGGTAGGAATCTCATTTCTGCTTCAGGCGATTGTAGAGGACTCAGATGGAATGGCGGAAACGATTGGGACAGGGATCGGGAATGGGAACTCTTGGGACATTTCTGCCTCATTCTTTCTCTGGACAATCTTCCGGCCTCTTCAAGTCCTCTTGTAGTGAGCAAGCACTCCACCTCAGTCCTTTTGTTTACTAGCTTGCTTTTTGTTTTGTTTTCTTTTGTTTGTTTAAGGCAAGCACTCAGTTACCCAGGCTTTCCCAGAACTACTGGGCTTAATCGAGTCCCCTAACCTCAGCCGTCATAGTACCCGAGAGAACATCAAATTCTAAGGTTGAAGGTCCTGCTGCCTTTGGGAGATTACAGCTCTGAAATTGTGCTGGGCCTCTTAGCTCCTGAAAGACTCCGGATCGTTTAATTAACTCGAAAACAAAGAGACAAATGAGTAAGAGGGGTGGCATTTGTACACTAGGCTTCCTGGAGGGTACAGGAGCACATGTCCCTTCTCTTTGCTAACTATGACAATTCCACATACGAGACAAGGCCTTCCCCAGCTGGGTCTGCTACTAGGGCTGAGAGAACACAAAGAAAATTCTCAGCCACCAAGATCTCCAATTTAGCAACAGACAATACAAATTCCTGCAGGTAGGTTGCCTGGGATACCAAGTAGCCTATGTATAGAGAGTAACCCAGGGCTGAGAGATTTGATTGTCTCTCTCCTTTAAACCGGTAATTAAGGGACCCAGGCCAAGTCTGTCTCCATCATTGATGGAGGGGCCATTGTACAGCAGAGTGCTGAGTAGTCCTTGGTGACTATCTTCAGGGAACTTAGGACACCCAGGGACAGAAATGTAGGGCACCTGGGATCAGAAAAGAAAATGGACAGAGACCTTTGTGTGGGTTTCTGGAAGCTTCATTTTTCAACATGGAGTTCTTTTCTTGACAGAGCCCCGTGTATCCTAGGCTGCCCTCAAAGTTGCTAGGTAGCCCAAGATGACCTTGAACTCCTGATGCCCCCATTACAGGCGTGTGTGCCACCATGTCCCATTAACAAAGTGCTGTGATAGAACCCAGTGCTTTAAGAATGCCACTGACTTTATCCACTGAGCTGCGTCCTTAGCACCTAAACTTGCAGAGGCCTAAATTGCATTTCATTGTGTGTGGCTTATTTTCAAAACCGTGGTGCTGGACCAAAAGGAAAAGCAGCTTTGGGGATAGAGTGCAAGGAAAAGAGAGATTTGGAAACTCCCCACCAATGGCTGGTGATTACACTCTGACTTTGTGAAGGGTGCGGAGAGGTCGCTCAACCATTAAGAGCCCTTGCTCTTCTTGGAGAGGACCAGAGTTTGGTTCCTAGCACCCATGTCAAGGAGCTCCCAACCTCCTGTAAATGCCGTATTTGGAGGTTTTGGAAACAGATGGCTGGGGTGGGGGCAGCGAGGCATTTATACTAGTTGGCCAGTTTATAGCTATGCAGTTTGTTTTTGAGGCAGGGTCTTGCCATGTAGTCCAGATTGGCCTCAAATTCAAGGCTGTCCTTCCACTCCACACTCCTGAGTGCTGAGACTTAGACCTGTATCACTGCTGTGGCGGACTGTTATTCTTTGGGTGGTTGCTATTATTACTCACCTGTTCGTAGCCCTCAAATTCAAAGCTGCCAGTGCCTGAGAAAGCACATGGCTGTCTCTCTCCTCCTAGCACTTGGAAAGCAAAGCAGGAGGATTTTGAGTTTAAGGCCAGCCTGGACTACATAGTGAGTTCCAGGCAAGATCCAAAAAAGAGATCTTGTCTCAAAAACCAAAACACAAGATGAACAAGATCGTTTGGTGGGTTAGGACACCAAGATTAATGACTTGAGTTCAGTACCCAGGACCCACACAGTGAAGGAGAAAATCAACTCCCTTGAGCTGTCTTCTGACCTCCACATACTCTTCATGGTAAATTCCGGCCCTTGCACACGGGCAGGCAACCAGTTAACCAACCAATCAATTAATGTAATTTAAAAAAATTTTTTTTTTTTAAACAAGGCATTGCCAGGTGTGGTTGTCAGCCACATAGTCAGACCCTGTGTCAAAACAAACAATAAAAAGGAAAAACAATAACAACGAAAACCAACCAACCAACAAACTAAACCAAACCAGAAACAAGGGCCATTGATGAAATAAATCGTAGTGTGCTAGCCAGCTGTAATGTGTATTTGTAATCCTAGCGCTCTGGAGGCTGAGGCAAGAGGATCGCTGTACATTTGTCGGCAGTCGGAGCTACAGAATGAGTTTCATTTGAGTCTGGATTACAGAGAGAGACTAGGTCTCAACAGGCAATAGATAGGGCTACTAAAGGTACCTGAGCACAAGGCTAAAGAGCTGAGTTTGATCGGAGGGATCCACATGGTAGAACAGAGAGTGAACTCCCACAAATTGTCTTTTGACCTCCGCACATGTGTGACCTGTATATGCTCTTTCATCACAAATAAAGTTTTAAAGACCAAATCTAAAACGTTTAAGAACTCTAGTGTGCTAAGAAAGCCACATTAGCTATCAAAAATAATAGAGAAGAGTCTCAGCAGTTAAGAGCTCTTGCTGCCCTTGCAGAGGATATAGGTTCAGTTCCCAGCACCCACATTGGAGGGTTCAAAACCATTTGTAATTCCAGTTCAAGGGTACCTGATGTTTATTTGTGGCCTTTGTAGGTACCAGGCACAAAAATGATACACATACATATATGCAGGCAAAATACCCATACACATAAAAATAACAAATAAATATAATGAAGAAGAAGAAGAAGAAGAAAAGAAGAAGAAGAAGAAGAAGAAGAAGAAGAAGAAGAAGAAGAAGAAGAAGAAAGTTTTAAAGAAAGATGTATTTGAGACATAGTTTCTCTGTGTGGCCCTAGCTGACCTGGAACATGCAGACCAGACTGGATTGGTAAAATGTTTGCCTATTAGGAGGTTCTTGGTTTGATTCCCAGTGCCTCATAAACTGGGTTTGATGGAATGAGCCTGTTATCCCAGAATGCAGGAGATGGAAGCAGGAGGATTAGGAGTTTAAGGTCATGTTTTTGTTCCCTACTGAGTTGGAGACCCAGCCGGTCATCGGGAGACCCTATATCTAAATAAATCAATTCCCCAATGCTTCTCACAGCCAGCAAGGTCCAATAGATTCTTTTAAAATATGGCAGGCCTTAGCCATTGGTTTCTAGCAAAAAAAAAAAAAGTGGCGAAAGTGACAATGTATGACATTGACAGCTAGATGAGGGAAGGAAACAGTTTGTGAATAACCCCTTCCTTCATCCAGCTACCATGAAGGCAAGAGGCCTGGGCCGCAGGCAAAACTGATTGTGGTTCGGTTGTTGGACCCAGCCGTTTTTCCAGCCCATGGCCAGCTGCTGATGGGGTAAAGGAGCCTCTAGAAGATTACAGCCCAGTCCTTGCGCCACCCAAGCCTACACCCAGTGGATCAGAGGTGAGCTGTCTCAGGGAGGGCTGTTCAATCTGCAGCTTCTCAGACAGATTGTTCCTGCTTTGAGACATGAAGTTCCTTTAAAAAAAAACAGTCTTTATCAAGATATAATTTATGTAACATAAAATTCACTCATTTCAGTTGTATAATCAAGTGATTTTAATATATTCACTATGTTGTGTAATTATTTTCATAATGAACTAAACACGCTGTACTGTAGCCTTTCCAAAACCCAGAGGTTCCCTATTCCCTCTAGCCTCTTCCCAGTTCCTGGGACTCACTGGTTAACTTTATGCTTGTGGCTTTGCCTGCTGCAGACATCTCCTATGAACGGTCTCATGGATTCTGTGGATCTTTGCATGTAGCTTCTTTTGCTCAGTGTGCCTGCAAAGGGTTTACCCCTGTCGTAGCATGTTTCTTACTTGAGTACTTCATTCCTTTTTAGTGCCAAATAATATTGCTTGTATGTTCACCCCACACTTTCTTTATCCTTTCATAAGTTGACTGACATTTAGCTCATCTCACTTTCTGTGTATATTTGTGTGTGTGTGTGTGTGTGTGAGAGAGAGAGAGAGAGAGAGAGAGAGAGAGGGAGAGAGAGAGAATATGTGTGTGTGCATGTTATGTATGCGTGTGCATGATTGTTTGCATATGTGTGTAGGAGTGTCTTCCTCAGTAGCTCACTACCTTATTTTTCATTTTAAAAATTTAAATGTATAAATTTATATGTAAATTTATAAATTTATACATAAATTTATTTATAAATTTATTGTTAAATTTATATTTTAGATGTTTTGCCTGCATACATGTATTCGTGGTGCCCAAGAAGGTCAGGAGAGAGTTGGATCTCCTGGAACCAGAGTTACGGATGGTCACGGGCCACCATGTGGATGCTGTCAAACTGACCCAGGTCCTCTTGAAGAGGAGAGCATGCATCTCTCTAGCCTCTTCCTGTCTTTTGGACAGGGTCTTATTATACAGACTCAGGCTGCTCAAGGAGCCCAGAATGACTTGCCTTATCCCCACCCACCCCCACCCCACCCCCAGTGAATCACCATGCCTGTCCTGAGGCTATTGTTTCTTTTTCTTTTGGAGATAGGGTTTCTTATAGAGCAAGCTTGCTTTGAATTTGCAGTGGATAGAGAATGACCTTGAACTCCTCCTGATCTTCTTGCCTCCATTTGCTTATGCAATGCCGGGGATAAAGCCCAAGGCTTCATGAATACCCCCAGCACACTCCACCAGAGGAGGTACTTCTCGAGCCCTCCTCCCCCATTTTTGAAGATTTATCTTTATTTTAAATTATGTGTACTGGTGTGTGCCCCTGTGGGTGTGTGCTCACATGTACAGGTGTAGAGAACAGAGCACTAGGGTCCCCTGGAGTTAGGGTTACTGATCAGCCCATATCCTTTTCTTGTTTTTACATCATCATTAGCTAGTCAGAACCACATTAAGAATATAACGTCGTATTTTGCCTATTTTTAAACGTTATACGAATGTGCCACATTATACGTATTCTTCTTGAATTTGCCTTCTATTTTGGTCGATATTATGTGTGTGACATTTCTTTCTTGAGTGGTGCAGCTGGGATACAGCATCTTGTTTCAGTGAATGCTTGTTTCTTTGTCCACTTCTCTTATTCACGGCCCCCCCTTTCTAGGGGCCTTTTGTGACTCCGCCACTCAACTAGAGCACTTTTACTATCTTTTCTTTTCTCCTCCCCCACACCCTACTTCTCCACCACCACCCCTTCCTTTTGGTGTTTTGGGACAAGGTCTCACTCTGAGCTCAAGCTTGTCCAGAATGTATGTAACTCTGATGATCTGCCACCATGAACATTGACAGGTCAGGCACCAACAGGAGAAGGTGGGGAAGGTAGGTGGAGTCCTTAGCCTAGGAGCCTTCTGATGGGTGTGGAAGAAAAGAGGAAGGAGAAAGAGGATGAGTAGGGAAAGCCCAAGAAGGCAGCCAACTTACTTTTAAGAAAGGTCAGGCAGGCTGAGGAGGAATTCTGGAGCCAAAACAGCTAGTTTGGACTTGCATCCTAGCTGGATGGGTGAGTGAGTTCAGCGCTGGAAGGGATGATGGGTGAATGAGCGAGAGTAGTGTGGCCCTACAAGAAGGTTCTAGCTTTTTGCAGTGGCCTAGCTTCTCCCTAGCAGCTGGCTTCTGCCCTCCTGGCTTCAGTGTGTTCATGAGGACCTTCCTGCTCAGGAGGAGATCTGGCTGGTAAATCCAGAGTACACTAGGAGGACGGACGACAGCATCAATGTAAGGAAACACCCCCATTCCAAACCGAAGTCAAATCTAAACCTGGAATTCTGATCCTGAACTCTGTGTGTGTGTGTGTGTGTGTGTGTGTGTGTGTGTATGTGTGTGTGTGTGTGTGTGTGTGTGAGAGAGAGAGAGAGAGAGAGAGCGAGAGAGAGATGAGATCTTGGGCCTTCAGTCTATACCAAAAGCTTTTTTTTTTATTATTATTTGAGATAGGGTCTCATGTAACCCAGCTTGGCCTTCAACTTGCTATGTAGCCAAGTCTTGTTTTCAGGTACTCATCTTCAGCTGGGCAGTGGTGGCACACACCTGTAGTTCTAGCACTTGGGAGGCAGAGGCAGGCAGATCTGTGAGTTCGAGGCCACCCTGGACTACAGAGTGAGTTCCAGGACAGCCAGGGCTACATAGAGAAACCCTGTCTCAAAATTAAATAAATAAATAAATAAATAAATGATTCTTGTCTTCCTGCCTCTGCTTCCTAAGTGCTGGGATTAAAGGCGTGTGCCACTACCGTCTGACTAATTCATAGTTTTGGGGATTTTTAATATTTATTTTATACATACAAGTGTTTCTCCCCCCCCCCCTCTCTCGTGTGTGTGATTATACCCATACAAGGTACGTTCCTGGAGTCCTCAAAGATCAGAAGAGGTATTGGATCCTCTAGAACTGAAGTTGTGAATGGCTTTGAGCTGCTATGGAGGTGTCCTCTGGAAGAGCAGCTAGTGCTCTTAATCGCTGAGCTGTCTCTCTAGCCCCAATAATTTATAGTCTTTATTTCAACTTCCCAGGTGGCTCTATACAACCACATCTGTGGGTACATGGGAAGGAGGAGGTATTGAAAGGAAAAGATCACAAAGAAACTAGTATTGGGAGCTCCCTCCCTTCCTTCTTTCCTTCCTTCCTTCCTTCCTTCTTTTGAGGCAGGGTTTCTCTGTGTAGCCAGCCCTGGTTTTCCTGGAACTTATTCTGTAGATCAGGTCTGCCTTGAACTCAAAGATCTGCCTGCCCCTGAGTGCTGAAATGAAAGTTGTGCACCACTCTAGCAGGTGAGCCATTAGTTTTCTAGTAGGCTCTTAAATGGAAGTAGTTACATGGGTGTAAAATTTCCCCGAATGAAAACAGAATGTTACATGAGTTCTCTGTTTTGTTTTGTTGAGACAAAGTTTCTCTGTGTAGCCCTGGTTGTCCTAAACCTCCTTTTGTAGCACGAGACTTGAACCTGCACAGGTGCTCTACCACATCAGGCTACGAGTTCTTTACTACATACAAATAAGAACACAATAAGACTCGCCAGGAGTCTTACAGATATTTACTCCCTGCCTGCATCTGGGAGTCTGTCAAGGTTCCGCATTCCACGTACTTTCTTATCACCCTTCTCTGACCTAGGACATTCCTCCTCCTCAATTTTCTTTACTATGTCGCTGATTTTTAACAATGAAGAGGATGGTGATGATGAAGAGGAGGAGGAAGAGGAAAGAATAGAAGAAAAGAAGGATAAAGAAGGAGGAGGGGGAGGAGAAGAAGAAGAAAGGAAGAGAAGTAGAAGAAGAGGAAGAAGGGGAAGAAAATGAAGGAAAGGGATAGAGATGGCTCAGCGGTTAGGAGCACTGGTTGCTCTTCCAGAGGTGCTGAGTTCAATTCCCAGCAATCACGTGGTGGCTCACAACCATCTCTAATGGGATCCGATGCCCTCTTCTGGTATGTCTGAAGAGAGCTACAGTGTACTCACACACTGTACATAAATCTGAAAGGAGAAATAAATCTGAAGAAGGAAGAGGAGGAGGAAGAGGAGAAGAAGGAGGAGGAGGAGGAGGAGGAGAAGAAGAAGAAGAAGAAGAAGAAGAAGAAGAAGAAGAAGAAGAAGAAGAAGAAGAAGAAGAAGAAGAAGAAGCCAAGCTAGTTATCTTACAAAATGGCCCACATTTTGAGTTTATTGTTTCCTCAAAAGTGGATTCAGGTAAAACATTACCTGATAAAAAAAATCCTGACTCTCTCTCTCTCTCTCTCTCTCTCTCTCTCTCTCCCTCACTCACTCTCTGTGTGCTCTTTACTACTGGTCACCTCAAGAGGCATATGGAATCCATCTATCTCCCACCTGGCCAGGCATGCCTGTGTGTGCCTAGCTGCAGACTTGGACTAGCTGTTTACAAAAGCATAAAAGTGTTGGCAAGACTGGTGCTTAGAGACCAAGAACTTGGTGCTAAGAGTACTCACTGCTGCCAGGCAGTCAGGGTTTCTTGGGCACCTTTAAGAGACCAAGCTTGGAAATACAATTTGATTCCTGAACAATTTATCTGTGACATCCAAAAAAGGTTCTTTCTTTTTTCCCCACATTCCATATGAGTATGTCCCATCAATCACAGCGGCTTTTATCCCCATCAAGTTTAGTATTTGTTCTGCCCTGCAATGTATATGAAAGATTTTTTAGCAGTACAACATAAATACTTCGGCTGGGTCTCTGTTGAGCCAAGTACACAAGACCTGTGACCGCATCTCACTCTGTGCTTGGATTATAGTCCATTGAGGATTACCACGCAAAAGCACTATATTCTAGGATGGACATGTAGCTCAGTTGGTAGACTGCTTGCCTAACAAGCATGAAGCCTTGAATCTGATCACAGCACCGCATAAATGGGGCATCATGGTTCATGCCTATAATCTCAGCACTTTGGAAGTAGAGGCAGGAGGAGCATAAGTTCAAGGTCATCCTTGCCTACCAAGTAAGGCCATCCTGGGCTACATTAAATCCTTTCTCAAACAAATGTACCCAACAAAACAATTTATATATATATATATATATATATATATATATATATATATATATATATATTTAAAAAGCACAGTGCAAGGCAAGCCTGTACAGCAGCTGACTCAGGAGGATCACAGTGCTATCTTTGGAACATCAGCTAAGTCTTTCTGTGTGGTCGTGTCACCGATGTGACACAAAGCTTTAATTTGCTCTGGCTTGCAGTCAAATTTGGTCTCTGTCTTTGTTCATCTATTTTCACCCAATCTCTCTCTCTCTCTCTTTTTTAAATCAAACATTCTTATGGTCAGTGTTCATGTCAACGTGCCACAAGGTAGAACCATCTGAGCAGGGAGCCTTACCCAAAGAACTGTCCAGATTAGCTTGACAGATATGGGAAGACCTGCTCCAACTATGGGCTGGACCATCTGGTAGCAGTCCAGCTAAACAGGGGAAGGCAGAAGGACTGCCATTCTAGCTGGCTTTGCCTCTAGCCGCCATGCTGATTTGCAGGAACTATTGCTGCTCAGTACTATGCTGCCATCAGAACTTTGGAAGTAGAGGCAGGGGGAGCCCCCGTGGCACCTTCCAGGTTTTTCAGTGCCAGATTGGACTGCGGAGGTACTCAGCAGCAAGGAACAAGCAACTACTGGATTCTCAGCCTCTTAGGTGTGATTCAGCTGCTGTAACTATTTTAATGTGTGGAAACAATACATTTTTATATGTATGTATACACACACATATATACACACACACATATATAATATAATGTATATATTATATACATTATCCCATTGGTTCTGTTCTTCTAGAGAACCCTAATACAAACATGCATATCGTTCAAATGTGAAAGCTATGTAAATAGATTTGCATAGAGAAATCTGAGGGTTAACGGTGTATCTGCCTGGGCTCTAACCTCAGTACACCAATTAAAACTTAACAAAGTATCGCATAAATTGGGTGTGGAGGTACAACCTTTTAAAGTTTTGTTTGGGGGATTTTAAAACTTTGTTTGCTCATTTATTTTTGAGTTTTTCTGCACAGCCTTGGCTGTCTTGGAACTCATTCTGTAGACCAGGCTGGCCTGGAACTCAAGTGATCCACTCGCCTCTGCCTCCCAAGTGCTGGAATTAATGTCGTGCGCAGTACCATCCCCATCCCCCGCTTTTTAGGAATAAGGTATCACTATGTAGCCTTGTCTGCCAGGAACTGAGTCTTGTATTGAGACTAAGCACCTGCTGCTCCCTCCCATCCCAGGTGTTGGGATTAAGGTAAAATGCCACCACATCTGGCTAAAATTTTATTATGTTCATCTTTTTATGAGTGTGTGTGTGTTGGGGGGAGTGTGCATGTGTCACGGAACATATACAGAGGTCAAAGGACAACTTGGAACAGGTTTTCTCCCTCCACCATGTGGGTCTCAGGTCATCAGACTTGGTAGTAGACACCCATCCCAGCTGTACCAAGCTTTTAAAACTTGTTCTTAACTTCCAGAAGACTTCTTGGAAGTTCTCGACCAACTTTCCCAAAAGTCTTAAGGCAGAACCTCAATTTTCCCACATTTTGTCCCCACATCCTTCAAGGCCCCACTTAGGACTCTCCCTTTGCTTCCAGCTGAAATAACCTTGGAATTTTGTTGTGGATTTTCCTTGAAGCTTTTGGCAGCCTTTTATTCTCTTAGTTTCAGTTTACCATGAACTCTTCCGCCTTGCTCCCTTCTGCAGGCAGCACCGTCGGGCTGGTCTTGCTTCCTATCCAATTTTTTTTTCCTTTTTGGCCTTCCTACCTACACATGAGGTGATGGTCTACACAACCAAATCTCACCAAAATTAGTCTGGAATGGGGAAGACTGTTGACACTGGATGACAAGAACTCCTCTCTGTTGAAAAATGCTTGTATAAGGTTTTTTTCCTCATGATCATAAAACAAGGAACAGAAATCTTGCCTGTTGCCTTTTTTCCACATATAGTCCAAATTTCACTTGGTAATCCATATTTCCAACAAACATTTCTCTAATCCACATGGAGTTATCCAACCACAACCACACTACATTTCCTCATTCCCAACCATGTCTTGGTTTTTTTTGTTTTTTTTTTTTTGCCTGTCAGCAGGCTATAGCATTTGTAGGCCTCTTCCATCCCTACCTTCCCCATCTTGGTGTACTTAAGACTCCACTTGATAACTGGATGTTGGAATGCTACAGCAGTAACTGGAAGTTTCCCTAATCCATCTTCCTGTTTTGATTTGTTTCTGGTATTGGAGGGTAAAACAAGCTGCAAGGGAGTCCAGCTTTCCAGCCTTGTCTGTAGAAGAATGGAGTTAAACAACTGTGGAAATGAACTAATTGATAATACGAGTAGATAGTGCTAAGAAAAAAGTAAAAGCAGTAGAAATGCTTAAACTGCAGACCTTGCTCATCAGGCTAAACAGAGTTAACAGAACAAAAAGAGGCCTAGAGGAAGAGAAGTGACAATTACTATAGCATTTCAGGGAACAGCTCTTCTAAAGGACCAAGATGTGTAATGGATGTGGGACTGCAGTAGGTGAAGGTTAAAAGAAATGCAAGTGAGCCAGGGCAATCAGAGGAGAAAGGGACAGAAGACCTGAGGCTGGATATGCTGGTATATGCCTATAACCCCAGCTACTCAGGAGGTTGACACAGAATGTTTGAATTTGAGCCCTGGAAGAAAGTGAGAGAACCCTTTCTAAAAAAAAAAGAGGTAGGGGTGGGGTTCAACGGTAGTATAGTTGTTTAGCATGCCTGAGGGTCTGGTTTTGATCCCCAAAGCCTCAAAAAGGGATCAGAGAGAGAGAGAGAGAGAGAGTTAGTTCTAAGAATCAGACTCTTGGAATGGGATGATAAATCATATTCTCAAAATAGTTTCCCTAAAGTCCTTAGTCTACTTTGATTTGTGGAGCCGAACTTGTTTACAAGTTGCCCACAGGGAATCCATCATCATGTAAAAGAAACCCAGTGACAATGGGTAACTCGTTAGGAATATGAAGGATGCAAAGTACTTCAATTTGCTCCTTTCCTCAACAGGTTTATTGCCTTTTAAGAAAAATTTTTGTAAAATATAAATACAAAGGCAGAGAATTTACTTACAAAGTTAAAACACAGATTTCAAACATAAACACACAATTCAGAAAATTGTAGTTTTATGTACATTTTCAAGCAACCTCGACATATTATGTTAGTTTTTCATATTTTACAGAGTACAGAAAAAAATAGCTCAAAGTCTTTAAATAAGAGCATAAAATGTTTAAACATATAAACAATCCGGTCTGATGTGTGAAAAGTAATTTCACAGCTTTTAAATTAGGATACAAAAGTTTCTTACAATTAGTTGTTGTGTGTGGATATGGTTTGAATTTATATTACATACTACTGGATCGTGTCCAATAGCATTTACCTGGTGTGAGCAGGTACTCTGTAAACAAAACATAAAAGTATACCACCACCAAGTGCCTTCACCCAATTCACTCCCCCAAACCAAACACGTAGTCGTGACCACACAATACACCCATGGCCCACCACCAGGGGTTTGTATGAAATTACGCCAAGCACAGAGCTCCTTTTCGTTTATTCATTTATTCATTTATTTTTTCTCCTTAGAAAAGAACAGAAAAGAAAAATGTTCCAAGTAAAAACGAACATACATCTCAAAGCATGTGTGCACTGAAAAATAAAGACATTTGAACAGCTTCATAAAAACTGACTTAAAAGTTTAGAAAGAAAACACGGGCTTCTAGGTTCTTCTGACTGGAGTAACTTCTCATATAAAGAAGAGATATTTTCATATGTAATAGTGTCCTTTCTTTACAGAAATTGTTGTATTATGACACATATGCACAAGGATTAACACTATAACACACTGTACACAGTGGGTGGGCATTGCAGGGCAGGTGGCTCACCAGTAGTCTTCATGGCCCGTGTCACTAGGGTGGAGCCACTCCACAGAGGAGCCCAGCAGTGTCTGGAGCTCATTGGTGAACTCCACCAGATCCAACAGCTCCTTGCTTTCAGGGTTGAAGGCTTCCAGGTCTTTGGGGCAGGAGAATAAGAGACTTGTAGAGACCTGTCGGTAAAACTCTGCCTCTGCAATGGTGACAATTTCCAGATTGGGAAAGTTGCAATGGAATATCCGGGAGGACATTTTCAACTTCTTGAGCACATCTGAGAGTAGTAGCCAGTTTCGTGGCCTAGAAAATAGAAAGGGGTGGGGCTTAGATTTCTGGCCAAATGGAAAGGTAACTACTATACCCTGCCTACTTTTGAGTACTAACCAGGGCCAGCTGTCTTCTGGGCAACCCTCCCGCTCACTCTCTCCCACCATAGCTCATCACTGGACTTTTAAGGTAAGGAGAGTAACTGCAGCTGAAAGAACTTAGGCCAGATCTCATTTTCTACAATTACATCTACTAGCATTTGAACAAGCTTCACTGTGCCTGCTATGGATGGAAACAAATGGGGAAAGTCCTCTCACCCAGCTCTGGCTAAAGTTTGCTTCATGCTTCCCCAGTAGACCCCTGTAGTGAGATGAAAAGCGGGCCTATATCCCAACCTCTTTGACTTCGTGAAGGACTCTCAGTGAACTGACAGATCACTAAACATAGAAGGTCATCTCTCCTCCCCTTTCCCAATTCCACTCCCACCTTTCAGTTCTCTGGTAGTGACACTTTTGAGAAGGGATACTTAGTATTCTTAATAGCCAACACCCATTAGGATTTCTGTCCCTGTTTGTAATGGCATGTATGTTTATAGCTTCAGAGCCGACGAGAATATTACTCATTAAACACCCTTGTCAACACATAGCATAGTATAGCAGTTTCGTGAGCTATACACCCCAAAGGACGGTATTAAAGTGCAGCAGCACACCCATAGGGGAAACATGGGATCTAACCAAATCTGATGACACATTAAGGACTCCAAGTGTGACTGTCCTATTCTTAGATAAGGAGGTAGGTTATCACTACAATCCAATTACACCTCAAGTCTTGGGGGAGTTCCTAGGGAGATTTGTTCAGGGATGGGTGACAACTGTAATATCCAAGATGGTGGCTCTAAGCTCCTGCTTTCTCATGAGGAAAACCTACACCATGCTATGGTTAAGCCCCATCTCCACTGGGCATAAATAACCAAGCAATCTGGACTCTAACCTAAAGTCTGCTGACAGCTAAGGAGCCACCCACTTGTCTACCTTCATCTGCCTAATGGGACAAAATGCCTTTAGAAGCAGCTTAGCCATGTTGTGCCAGAGATAGCCATGCTCACCCCTGAGCGACGGACACTTGGATGTTATAACACGGCAAGAGGGAGCTTTCGGCAAACTCAAACTCAAACAAATCGCTATAGGTATCCTCTTCCTCATCTGGGTCTTCTGGTCCTGGGGGGTTAGCCAAAACATCGTACCCACTTTCGTCATCTGGTTCTAATGTAAGACAAATGAGAGAGAGGGACCCGTTAGCTACAGAAGATTTCAGCGGCACCACCACATCCAGACCTCTAACAATATTCTCCAGCAACCAAGGTCTTCTTCCAGTGCCCACCTCCCTCCCTCGGGGTAGGCAGAAACACTGGAAGTCACCCACTCCCCACAGTACAATGCTGCTTACCACACACAGAGCTGCCATAGAACTCCCAAGCGCCGCTGGTGTCATCATCGCTGCGACCCTGCAGGTCATTTAAATAGTCTGCAGAGAAAGTGGGGTAGTGACGAAAGATAAAATATACCGGCCAACTAAGTGTGATGTGTGGCACAACTATAATCCCAGAAAGTTTGAGGCCAGCCTGGGCCCCACTATGGAATCCTGTCCCCACACAAAACAAAACCCCATTTGACAATAACAAAATGTTGACCCAGCTAGGGTGCATTTCCCCTATGAACTCATGATAGGCTACTTTGTGAATGGGTCTTCAAGAAGCCTCTCAATTCTTAGAAGCCCTCTGTGGTACGTAACTGTTAACCCGACTTGCTGAGGGACAGGCCACCCTGTCCTACCAAATGAGAGCAAAGAAGCTCTGCAGCTTTTTTATATAAAACCAAGGAAGAATTGTGTCTTTACACCTTATCTCCGATCAACTGAGCAACTCCTCCCAGCAAGCCCAACTCAAGATGGGCATGGGTGGGTCATGGGCCAACTGAGGGCATTCTTTCCCAGAAAGTGTCGGATAAGGAATGCAACCACAGGTGCCCAACAGTCATAAAACCCTCTGTGCTTCTGTTTTGTGGACCTCATAACACCTGGGGTTTAAGAGATGGCTTTATCCTAAGACCAAACAACTTTACCCCAAACTGCATGCCCAGGAGACTGTGTAACTCCATACAGACTTGCTATGTAGACTTATGGGCCATACTTAAGTGGAAAAGGAGATTTGTAGAAAGGGAAACTAAACAAACAAACAAACAATCAATCAATCAAAGAAAGCTACCACAAAGAAGCCAAATGGCCTCACTATAACAGGGTTACACCATCAAAAACAAACAAACAAACAAACAAACAAACCTTAGCCTTCTGCCTAGTCACACCCAAATCAAAATATACAGTTCCCATCTCTTCCCACCCCATTCACCCCTTGGGTTGTGTGAGTGGGAGCCCAGGGCTTCCCCTATGCTAAGTAAGTGCTCAACTACCAGGCCTTCATAAGTCAGGCATAAGTATACTACCAGGCCTTCATAAGTATGCCTTACATGCATAATCTTCCATCCTTATGTTCTCAGAGGATCTAGGACTGTAGGTGACGGAATCCATACTGTGCACAGGTGAGTCAAACTTTTGAGTAAGATCATTCATTGGACTACATCATACCTGTCAAAAACTTCTCCATAAGTTCACTGTGAGTCATTTTCATGATGGTTCTCCCTGAGTATGTGGCCAAAGTCGGGTCAGCACCGTAGGAAAGAAGCAGTCGGACAATTTCTAAGTGGTCATTCTCCACAGCATCATGCAGAGGCCTGGGAAGAGACACACAGTAGCATAAAGCTTGTGTGAGTGTACACACACACACACACACACACACACACCACCTCCTCCTAAGCTAAAAGGAAAGACACACCTCCTACAGTGAGTATCGTGGGTGCAGTAAGTAGCACTACCATTGTATGTATAAACAACTGGCTCAAAGTCAAAGAACCAGCTCTCCTCTAAAGGACTGGGGAAGCGACTTTTTCAGGGTCAGTTCTCAAGTACACAAATCTATTTTATCCTTAGGCCCTAAGGAAGAATTTAAGTCTATGATGAAAATGTCTTAAGGGCCTGATAGGGGTATATTCACAGGAGGGCACAGGAGTCAAAGTACAGGCAGATCTGTGATTTCAAGGCCAGCCTGGTATACAATTCCAGGAAAACCAAGGCTACATACAAAGACTGTCTCCAACAAAACAAAACAAAAGCCTAAAAGATTACCTTTAGCTATTTATGACCATAAGGGAAACCCTAGTGCCCTGTCCCCCAGCAGTGTACCCCTCAAGATGCTATGCTGACTCAAGGACCAGGTGGACACCAGAGCCTGGATGCAGGTGGGAGGGGCATATGGTCTTTAGTCTGTCCCCCGGTGTATTTCAGATCACAAGTACTTTGAATAGTGACTTCCCAGATGGTAATGAACAGTTCAGGGTTTGAAAGGGCAGCATCCCCCCCCCCCCCCCCCGCTCTTCAGGAAGACTACAGAAATGGCTAAGACTAGGAGGGGTTTGTCTACACCTGCCAGAAAAATCTGTTCAGTTCAATACTAGACTGGAATCTGAGCAGGTGCGATTGGCTCTCTCCTTCTCTTGGGAGTCTCTGCATCCCCTTAAAGCTACTGTGTGCTCCTCCGAAGGATGAGGCTGCAAGGAGAACAAGACACACCACTGACCTGGTTCCATCCTGGGCACTGCAGTTGACATCAGCGCCATATTCAAGGAGGTGGCGCACGATGTTGAGCCATCCCCTGGCACAGGCTTCATGCAGAGCACAGTAGCCAGCATTGTCTCGATGATTGACATCACAAACCTTGTTCTCCAGGCAATATAAGACCACTTCCTGCGGGGAGGGAACGGGAAATACCATCCGATCACCACACGGTCACCTCACAAGGAAGACTTCTTTCTTCATAGCTCTAAGACTCCACACTGGGGCCTGGGAACCCGCTGTGGTTTGGGTGGTGCCTGGATGTTTCTTGAGGGGCTCGGAACAGTATGAAGGGCTCTGTGTGGCCCAAGGCTGGGCGGCCCCAATACACTTGGCTCAGTGCTGAAGGAGCAAGCAAAGATCTCAAAAGGGCTCATTCAACGCCAGGCACGGTGGCTCACACCTGTAAGTCCCAACACCCAGGAGGTTGAGGCCAGCAGACAGAATCTGAGACCAGCCTAAGATAAACCGTGAGACCCTGTCTCAACAAAACCAATCCAAGGGTGCCTTCACCTGCACAATGGCATTTATGTTCCACAGGGTCACTATAGATAGCAAACAGCCAAGTTTAGATACAAGTAAGGCCGCCGAAAGTGAAGCAGAATGGAAAAGTGCTCACCACATCCTGCAACCCAGAGCGGGTCAGACAGATTGCAGCCCTGTGTACAGACAGGAGGCGGAAGCTGGGCAGCCAGACCTCTGGATGAGAGGCAGGGCTCTAGCGGGGGCTGCTTGCCAGGTATCTTAGACATCACTAAGGAGGGGCATGAAGCCAAGTGGGGTGGTATACACCTGTAATCCCAGCACTTGAGAGACTGAGGCACGGGGAGGTGGGAATGACTTTCAGTTTGAGGCCAGCCTTGATGGCAAGCCTGGGATATGACGCAAAATCCACTCTTTAAAAACAGACAAAGAAACAAACACGGGGGGACCCCCCCCCCCCCCCAGACAGACAAGTATGGAAAAGGCCGGAGGAAGAGTAAGTGGTTCAGCGGGAGAGCCTTTGCTTGCTATGCAATGCTCTGGGTTTTATTCATTCACACCACCAAGGACACTAAGACCTCAAGTGACCCCACCGTTCCTCACTTCTCATGCTACTCAAGACTGAATCAATGAGATACACTCTTATTTACCTAAGTCAATGACAAGAATCAGATAGATCACATCGTAGAGCAAAACAGAAAAAGCCCGCCCCTCCCCCTCTGCACAAGGCGGTCGGTGTCAATAGCTTGCATCCAAACGCGCTTGTTAATCTCGCTTCTTTAGCATGTTAAAATATTAATATGACCCACTCCCAGTAAGCAAGGCAGTAATTTATTCCATGCCTTATTACCATGATTAAGCAAGTTTTCAAACACATTGAACAGTATCTGTCACCAGGAAACAGGTTACACTATCTTCCTCTAAGTCATGCCAAGTAGATCGTTCCTAACTTCTAAGAATGGGGGTAAGTGTGTGTTAGGGCTAACACATGGCCTGTCAGTAAAACGGAAACCTCACAGGGAACATTGGGGCCTCCCTTCATGACACTGGGGAAACTCATCTGTTAGACATAAAACAGGGCTCCTGTTGGCCACTCATAGACAGTACGTGGGTTGTGGAAAAAAAAATCCCTTATGCCCTTTCTAGGACAGTTCAGTCAAAGGCAAAGGGTCGCTTAGGTCCTAACTAGAATGTTCCAGATGCCTCCCTGTGAGTCTAAAGCTGCACGCTGGTAAATCTGACCATCTGTAACCTGCTGCTTCCATTCAGGTCGCCACGGCAGCTCCCTTCTAAAACCAGGGGAGGAAGGGAAAAGGCATGCTTGGCCGGCATTTCTTCCTTCAGGTTCTAACCTGCCGGAAAGCCCACAATGCTCTGAGCTCCCAGGCCACCTGCCCTGAGCACCGGTATCCAGGATACCGCATGAAGCTGCTGCTCTTTTAGCAGGCCCTCACTAGCCAGCCTAGAGTGGACGGCTGCAATCTAATGAGCTGTGTGCCCCAGCCAGGAAGAAACCTCGTCACGTGACTCTGGGATTGGCGAGCACCACTGACTGCTGTGCAAAGATCAATTTATGTGGATCCCGGCGGTCTGCCCAGTGTCCTCTCAACCCGGGGTTTATTTGTTCTGACAATTACGGCCCTCACCTGGAAACCTACCTCGCTACAGGGCTGATTTGAGGGAACCTAGAAATGAAAGAAGCCAGAGCAGAAGAAGGCCAAGTCAATTCGCTCTTTTCCTGGAAGGGAAGGCTGGAAAGGTGGCAGTGGCCACACACTAGGCGAGGCCTTTGCCACACGGCCTATCCTCATTCTGCTACACTGATGTCACTTGGCCTGAGATCTTGCCCCACACCACTCTCCACAACCCAGGAAACACCAGGAAGAAAAGTGGGAGTGCTCTCATCCAACGCTCTGGTAGATTGTGGTCCAGAGCGGTTACAAGGGGGGAAATATTCGACTCATCACCCAAACCAAGTCCCAGGTCTGCTGGGAAGCCTCGAAAGACCCAATGAAAGGCTCTGGCTAGAGGACCTCAATCCAGCTGTTATCAGCATCCCTCTGACCCGCTGCTGGGGTCACGCAAGCTAATACCACAATCCTCGTTGGAAGGGTGATAGCCTTTTTACAGACGCCAACTGTTGTTGCCATCAGAGAGAATGGTGAAGATGCGTGCCTGCCTGATACATTTTTCTGCGTCAGAAATGGGTGTTTGAAGGACAACCCACCCATTCCTAAACAAAAAAAAAAAAAAAAAAAAAAAATCAAACTGTTTTTGTTGGACAATTCTGTTAAGAGGCCATAAGCCGAATGCCATTAACCGCAAAATGTAACCATAAAGGCCATAAACCCGACATTGTTAATTAATTAAATGCCTCATTAACTTTTTTAAAAACATGATTTATTTAATTCATAGAAAATTTAACCATCACCACTAAATGCACAAGCATGTGGTTGCATGCTGGTATTTTAGCTAGAGAAATAGAAGCCTTCTTAGTAGGACACAAGCAACACTGAGTGTGTCTGGCCTGCCTGCCTGATCTATCTAGTTAAGACACCCCTGAAGAGATGGGATTAGCTGAAAGAGAATGAAGGTCGGGTGAGGGGAATTTCCTTTTTATTGTACTCAAAGCATCTTTAGCCAACTAGGAAACAACAGTGGCAAAGTTCACTGCTTGGGGAAAAAAAAAACAACCTCTCCCATAGCTGCATGTTTCCAACAGTTCCTCACAGGAGGACCAGGACCACGACCAGGACCAGGAAATTGTTCTTCAATTAGAAAGTTTGAAATTGCCACATCTGAATGGCAACACCTTAAATTCTTAAATTCTGCCAAAAGAAATCCAGGAAAGCCAGACTCTGGGTGAGCGAAATGGTTAACAACATTAATGGTTAAAACACTGGGTACTGAAATTTACATATTGAAAATTCCACGTGCCTGTATGGAGAAGTTCAGTAAATATTCCCCGGGGCCATCAAAGCAACAGGGCCTAAAAAAAAGTGTTCCTTCGTGTAGGCCACAGACCTAAGGACTGCATAAAAAACTATTCCTTAGAGAAGCCACAAGGGTCTCTTGAGCCTCACCCATTTCTCTGTGCAAAGGAGTAAGACCTTTGGAAATGATGCCGAGATCAGAAATCAAAGGGCCAAGAAAGAAACCTTGTTTTTCTATGAGCAAAGAAGCCTGCTGCCCTTGAGGGAACCCTCGTTCCCTCACCGGCTCCTTTGGTGAGCTTGCCAGAAGTCCAAGTGTAGCATTGGTGAAGCCCCTTGAAAGGAAATCGATGCAAAGCACGAAGCCCTCACCCTTGTCCTAGGTGGTGATGCTCTCTGCCTGTGGTTAAACAACCAATGGCCACTTGCACTTAAACCACAGTAACTGAGCCGATAACCAACCTTTCCTTCTAGCTATCTCTGAGATAATCCTCCTGAGATAGAAAACAGAGATGTGCTGTTGATGCAAACGACGGCACACACAATCAGAGAAACACAAGCACACCCAAGAACCATCCTTCCCTCCAATTCTCACCCACAAAGCTACAATTCCCAGGCTGGGATCTGGGTCACTGGTTAATGTAGGACTAGGTGATCCCACCTCGGTGAAATACAACGGTTATCAGAATGAAAATAAAGGACACCAGGATGCTAGCTCAATCCTGCTGGCCCTAGCCTACTGTGGGCTGGGGTATCCACCTATTTCCTTGACACCTGCACACGCAGCTTGCTGAGCTGCATTTTATTTTGACCATCCAACTCCCAGGGGGCTGATGTCAGTATTTAAAAAAAAAAAAGCCTTTGCCCTGTGGGCTATTGCACCACAATTTTAATTGGCAAGTGGGTGTGGCACGTACACAGGGGCAAAAATTGGCGGTTAGCTCCAGGAGGTTCTGAACTGCAGAAAGGGTCCCCCTGGAGCCTTGGGAGAGAAGAGTCCAAGAAGGGCTGGGTTTTTTGGTCACTGTTCAGGGTCGGTATCTTTCCAAGTTCTGCAGCCCCTCCGCAACTTTCCTCAACCGAAAGTGCAGATAACAGCAGTTGCCAGCCCAAAGACAATGGGCGGGGGGGGGGGGGGGGATGAGTTACTAAGGATCATACAGGCTTGGGAACACACCGTGGGGTGCTCAGGTCAGCCAACACTGAGGACACAGGTCCAGTTGAGGCAGTGAGTTGGGGGCACAGCCCCCCTCAGGCTGCCACTCCCTCTCTCAGATATCAGGGCTGCCTTCCCCCATCGCAGTGGGTCCACGCCAACCGTCCCCACGGACGGAGGGGTCAACTTCTGACCCCTCAAGACCACCTTTCTACCAGCAATAGCATAAGCCACCCTAAATAGAGCTAATCGCTCCTCTACACACTTGTTAATCACAAACCAAAAGAAATCATTAAAATTTACCTCAATCGCCAAGCCCTGGGTTATGTCAGACTTTCTATCAGAGATAAGGGAGTAAGCATCGCATGGCTAGCCTACCTGTCTGAGCCGGAACTGAACATTTGAGGCCTTTCTTTTGCTCCCCGGACAGACCTAGCTACCAAAGAAACCGCCAGCCAGAGTGGATCTAAGACAAACAAACATCCTGCTGGGCCTTGGAAGACCTCCTGATGTGGAAGGGCTGGGCCCTGTTCTCCAAGTCCCTCCCTGAAGCTTCTGCCCCCAGTCGGAAGCAGCAAGCAGCTGGAGACTTCAGATCCAGAATGCCTGCCCACAGGTCCACACTCACCTCATAGCCTAGGCGGGCAGCCCGCTGCAGGAGGGTCTCGCCAGCGTTCTTATTGACAATAAGTCTCCGAGCTTCTGGCGGCATGGGGCGAGACTGGGTGGTCTCTTGAGGAGAATTTGAGCGTGGCAGCTGTGGGGCCTGGGTGGCCGGTAGCAATTGTTGCAAACGGTCAAAGGGCTTTGGCTCCTGCTTGGCTGGGGGTGACAAATCGTAGTCCGAACTGGGCTCAGGACGTTTTCGGAATCTCCGCACAGTCATCTGTCACGAGAGTAAGCGGTATGCACAGGTAAGACTGTGACCCTTTAACACCCACATTGCTTCTTCTCCCTCTCCTCTTCCAGAGTGACAAACCCATAGAGAAAGACACTTTTCTTTTCTTTTTTTTTTTAGGAAGGGAGGGGTCTGTCAAAGGACGGGTGGGGGTGGAGTTTCACTCTTACTACTTTGAAACTTCATAGCCACCCAGTGCACGTGCCCCTCTAGGACAGGAGTGAGGTAAAGAGGGGGAGTGCAGTCCAGGAAAATGGGAGCTTCCTCCATGAGAAGCAGGCACGAGGTGGGGAGCGGGGCAGAAGGTACCTTAGTGTCAGTGTTCTCCACATAGTAGTCCCCCGTGATCTGCAAGCTCCTCTTAGACTCCTGAGGTATCAAGTGCTTGGTTTTGCACAGTCTCTTCCCGGATGGCTTCTCGATGTTGTCTGTGTATTTTTGCAGCGGGGAGGCAGCCTGGCAATCCTCGTCTTCCTCCGTGCACAGCACATCTGTCTTCTGGCTTTCTTTAATTTTCTGTTGTTTGGCAGGCAGCCTCGAGGCTGGCGTGCAGCTTGGCTGAGTCTGCTTTTTGCCACTTGCATTGGTGGATGAAAGGCTCTTCATGGGCGGAGAGCCGGAGAGCACAGGCAAGCCTAAATTCGGAGGGGGGCGGTGACGGGCGGGGGAGGGGGAGAAGAAGCAGGCATTACACAGTTGTAGCCGATGTGGAAAGAAAAGCCCATTGTTAGCACTGATCACTGGAGCGGGCTTCACTTTTTAAAGATATACCAATTATGTTTTCAAAGCATTAATATTTTAATTATCCCACATTCAAATGGCAAATAGGTTAACCCTCAAAATGCCAAGTGGTAAGTTTCTTCAAAGGGCCAGGACAGGAGGACTGGAAACTGGTTCTTCCTGCTTTCCCCCACCCACCACCGGGCTCAGGTGCTCACAAATCCAGATGACCGAGGCAGCTCGAGCCTGGAAGGATTGTGTTAGCAAGGTCATGGGGCCACCCAGCCTTCCCTTCCTGCCCAGCCGTACACTCGGAAATCAGGAAGGAAGTGGAAAGAAGCCAGAGTCCCCGTGCTCCCCGAGAGGCCCGTTCCCACGGAATGCATGACCTATCCTCCGGAAGCAGCGAGTGGTCAAGAGGCGGTCTCTGCATACCTTGCTCATTGTCACAGGATTTGAGGGACTCTTCAGAGCAGCCTCTGTTGCCTTTGGCCTCTGCCCGTTTCCTGACAGGCTTCTCTTCAGTGATGTTGTTCCCCTGGGAGGTGACCTCAGGCTGAACAGCCAGGGTCACTTCCTTCCTGCTTTGCCGGCCAGGTTTGCTCTCGGCTGCCGCCGACACCTGCTGCTCCCACCGTTCTCTAAGGTGCAGCAAGTGGCGTTGTTTTTTAGGATGGAGCCCTGTTAATTCAATGCACACCTTCAGGTTGGTCAGCTCATTACAATGTGGGTCTTCTAAGTGGTTAGAGGAACTGTTTGTCATTTCCCTCTCAGGCCAGTCATCTAATGGAGAAATAACTACAAATTAATCAAAAAGCCCCATGGGGAGGGAAAAAAACTGTCTTACATAGCACCAGTGGGGTGGGGGAGGGGAAGGGTGTGGCCACTGTCTCTGCTTGGCAGGTCACTTTATTTTTCTTTGGCCGCCCCTGGGTTTGGAGGGAGGGGAGGTGGGTGCCGCCTCCCCAGGGCTTCAGGAGGCATTGTAGGAGTGGCAAACTGTCTATGGGGGGGGGGAGAGGTGCTGCAATAACCCCCCCTGTGACCCCACACGAGCACACTCAAGTGCACCCTCTGCGGCTGCATGCACAGGCCTCCCAAGCAGGCAGTGGAAGCTGACCAAGCTCACCTTTGGAGAGCCGTCTCCGCTTGGCTTTCAGCGGGTCCTCAGCTAGATCTTCCACAGTGGTCTCAGTGTGGGTGCTGTCACCGGACATTTTGCGTTTCCTGTCTAGCCGGAGGGTGGGGCTGTGTGGCATGTCCACCACCCCCTGGGGGTCAGTGGGTGGCTCACTGACAGGCGGCCTCTCCAAGAAATACTTTTCCACAGGAAGATCTTTGTCCTCTGGGGCTTCAAAGAGATCATGTTTGTTTCCAGTACCGTACTCGCCTGTGAGGACAGACAAAAACACAGAAATAAAGATTTAGGTCCTTGCCTGGAGGCAGGTGATGGGGAGTAGGCAGGACAGCCTCGGCCAAGGCCACGGTGACGAATACCTGACAGGTCTTGGGAGACAGAGATCCTCACCCATTAGGAACATAGAAGCAGGATAATCAGAACTTTCCAGAGAAAGGGCATGCCAAAGCGAGTTGGCAAGCACAGCAAGGTAGGTACACCTTGTCTTTTTAACCTTTTCTGTAGTTGGGGGCTAGAGGAACCCAGAAAGGGCTGAGGTAGCCACACTCTCAACCAAGTCTGGTTAAATAAACTACAAAAATCTTCCGGGGAAGCATTTCTTAGGTCACTATTTGGAAATACAGAGGATTGTAGTCAAAGACTAAAATAGCCCCAAAATATCATTTACCCAAGGGGCAGCATCTACGTTTACGTGAACAGACGAAACATGATGAAAAGTGAGGAATGTGGACGGGAGAGGTGTTGAAAGAAGCCCGGGACCTGGATGGGCAAGAGGGGGTAAAGAACCCTGCTGCTGGGAGGAGGGGTCCAGCAGAGCCAAAGGCAAGGATGCCTTAGCAACATCTACAACTTCAGAGACAACTTCAAAGGGCTGCCAACAGAAATTCCTATCACTAAATCAAGAAGCTGATCCCATCTAATGTCCAAAATAGGGGATCCCCACGGGGACTCAGGTCACCTAACCTGTGCTCCTTCTCTCATGCAAACATCTATAGACAAGACCTCACCCCCTTTCACAGTCTTTTGTGGCCAAGGCAAGCATTAACTGTTGGCTCCAGCTCCACAGGGTATCTTCAGTTCTCTGTACCAGACCAAGGGACAAGAGGACCAGTAGACACCTACAGCATCATCTACCCTCTCCCTGAAATCACCATAGCCCCACGCCATTTCTAAATTGTCGTGCTAACCAAGAAGTGGCCCACGAATTGCTCTCGTATGGCAGTTTTTCCAATACCCAACCAAATCTAAGCACTCCAGGAACAAGAGAACTGCCTCTGCCTCAAGTAAGCCTGAGGAACTGAGTTCCATTCCTGGGGACCTACACGGTGGAAGAATTGTCGTCTAGCCTCCACAGATGTACTGTGACACATGTGTTTGCACACAAAAAATAAATCCCCTAAACAACAACAACAACAACAACAACAAAAAACCCACTATGTAACAACCACCATGAGGCTCAGTGCCTGCCCATGGACCACTGAAATGATAGCACATGTTCCTGGGGGCCGTGGGTCTCCTGAGGATGGGTCCGGCATTTTGGTAGCGCTGCAGGAGTCATTTTGCAGGTGAAATAAACATTCACCCTCATAGGATGAGCTCAATGCATTTCAAATTCCACCCCTACTTCCGACCAGCTCGGCTCATGCATCATCGACTTCTCTCAAGGGCAATCCAGCATTGAGTGGCTGTCAGCTGCAGGTGAGCAGAACCTTAGGGAACGTGGTACTGGATCCAATCTGAGCTAAGGAATGGCTACATGTCCCCAACCGCCGCTCCTCCTCCTCCTCCTCATGGTGGTATAGACAGAACAGTCAGTGCCTGGATCCCCCGTATGGCATGCCACTGCAATTCTGAGTACACATAACTCAAGGACATGGTCAAAGCAGGTCTTCAGCAACGTCCACGTCCTGCCACAAGGCTTGACGGCAGCCAGTGAAGGCATGCAGACTGCCAGAGACCACCGCGCTGTGCGTGGCAGGGGTCTTGGAGATAGCAGGCCGCTTGGTCTCCCTCACTTGTGCTAGCCACTCCCGCGACCCTCTTAAGTGCTCTGCCACTAACAGTACACCACTTTACAACTTGGCCAAGCTGGGCTATAAAGTGGGGAGCACGATGACCAGCTGCCTCTCCTCTTCCTTCATCAACCCTGGCTGCTCAGGCCAGAGAAATTATTTATGCAGGATCCTTAAACCAGCTCAAATTTACCCCAGAAGTTTAAAGTGGACCTCATTTACCTCTCCCTTTTGTAGGTGATGTGAAAGGAAGGTAACTGGATAATGTCATAACTGCTTATGGATGGGATCAATCACTATCAGACAGCAGCGTATTCAGTGTGGGGCCTTTCCCAGATTCCACTGCCCGGTCTTAATCCTGTTCTGGCATCTCCCCCCCCCCCCCCCCCCCCCCCCGCTGCCAATCAATCCCTAAGGCTCTCTCTGCCCTGAGTATTTTACATTCACTTCCTAGTCTTAACATTTGAACCCCGGGGTCTTGCGAGTAGGCACCTGTACCACTGTCTAAGCTATCTTTCTTGGGGAGCGTGTCCACTGACGCTTTCAGCCTCACTGTCAACTCCTAACAGTGAAATGAAGCTTACTCATCTCAATCAGTGGACCTTTTGCCCAAAGTGCCCTGGGAAAACCACCCAGAAGGTTGTTTCATGGGCTGGCATCAGCTGAGAGGGGCCTGCCTCCGTTCCTTCCGTGACAGGAGCATCCCTAAAGACTAGGGGTTTGGCTATCTCATCCTTTTCTGCGATTTTTCCCATTTGAGCAAACCTGCACACAGGGGCTGCCCCTACCACCCCATTACTATCCACGACCTCTTGACGGAGAGGCTGGCAGGGAAGAAGAGATGACACATTGCTCACTGGCTCCTTCAACTCGTCACCATCCCTCATTCATCTGGTCACTGTATTCCTGACCCTCAGGGGCTGTGAATCGCTGGACGGCAAGTCCCTTTCTGCCTCATCCTGAGGAAACTCCAGGGCAGGGCCTATTGTTCTCTCTACATCCCAATTATGATCAAGAACTCTCACTGATCAATCTGAGGTTCGTACCAGTCTACACGCCATCAGCGGAGCCAGCTTCTCCTCCATTCTTCAAATCCTTAGAAACCTCTAAGCATCCTTCCTCCAAGCCTCTTGGGGCAACAATTCTCATTCCCTTCAGAGAAGCCCCCCAAAGATCTGCACCAGGGTGATCTTCCAGGAGCTAATAACAATTTTGAAGCAAACATATTCCTATTGCCATCAGCCGTAGGATGCTCCGCACCATTCTCATATTCTTTCACTACAATCTCTTCAAATGGGGCATGTCCAACCACTTAGAGCAAAAATTACCCTAAGGGCCAATAGAAAACAAGCAGCAGAGGCCCTAACCACCAGGCTCTACTACCTACCACTACTCATACTGTTGGCCCCTAGGTCACGCCGTGTAGGCGGAAGTGGGTGTAGCTGTGTTGTTCAATGTTTGACACCTGCTCCCTATAGCATGGTCATATGACTTGCAGCTCATATATCCCATAATTTATCATGACTGTGCTGCCATACTATACCTTGTAGAAGCATCGCCATGGCAACATTTATAAATCACCATGGCAACAAAGCAACTTCATCACTGTGGCAGCCATGCCCAGCGAGCCCTAAACAAGATGGGAGAGTTTAAGACTTCTGAGGGTCATCCTAGATGTCATTCCCCTCTGCAGGTAGCTAGCTCTGTCACCTACAGCTGAGCAGAGTAGGTGATCAATGCCAAGGCATCTCTCTGGTTCATAAAACATGCTGGTGCTGTCCTGGGGGAGAAATTCCCCAAATGAGAAGTTCCCACAAAGCCCCTTGACCCAAGCTTCCTCCAGTTCCAGCTCAGACTCTCATTTAGCAGGTTCCAGGTCTGCCCCACCCAAGAGACTGGCAAAGGGCAAAGTAGCTCATGTTCAGCAAAGACCAAGCTAATGCTTCCTTGCCCTTCCCCATCTCTGAAATGTCATGGAGAATTCCTTCCCATGAATTGTCAGGTGTGAAGGGAAGCCCTTGACTCACCTGGTCAACTTCTACCATCATTTAACTCAGCCACTATACCAAAAAGGGCAATTGAAAATCCTGACCATGTCCCCTCCCAACAAGATGCACCCACCATTTCAGAGCAGTAGGGCTCCCCCAGAAGGGGAAGGGAGCAGAGACTGGCAGAACATGCTCATAATCCCAGCATCCAAAAGGATGAGGTGGGAGGACTAAGGCCAGGCTGGGCTACCTGGTAAGATTTGTGTTACTCCATTCCCACCAAAACAAACAAACAAACAAACAAAAAACAAACAACAACAAAGACAAAAAGGAAGTGGCAGAGTTTAGAATCCTGTCCCCTCTACTCCAAATCCCCACCCTAGTTCTCATATGCAAACATCTTGGCTCTTGTCACTGTAATCCCCCACTCCCCCCACCCTCCCCACCCTGAACCTTACATCTATGAGTCATAAAGGCAGGAAATTATGGGGATAGTGACATAGTGACATTTTTCCTTCTTGAAAAACAAGCCTTTTGCACATAACCTACAGAGCACTTGATGGCAATTTCTGGCTCTTACAAGTGGCGGGAGCCCTGTTCTGGTACACCCCCCCCTCCAAATAGCCCACTGTCTGAGCCTTGGAGGGGCCCCTCAAGTCACTCCAATTTCTTATCTCTTAGGGTTGGGGGGGTGCAAAACAGAACAAGGGGGGAGGAGGTGGACCTCCCAGGCAGGTAGGTGGGAGGCCTCACAGATTCTTATCTGAGGGCAGTGGCCACTTGGGGCCTGGTTCTGTTACTTGAAAACTAAAGAAAAGGCCCAAAGGCTGGAAGCTGTCCAACCTCTCAACCTCTTACAGCATCTCTCAGCGGTTCACTTAGAACAAAGGGGACTCCCACTTGCAGTATAGAGCCTCCCTTCTAGAAACACCTTACCTACTTCCGCAGCTCCTAGGGGCCCACCTTCCTTGCCAAGCACCTCACAAGGTACTGGTGACTCGATGGCTTTGTGTCCACTCTGAGCAGAGTAGAGGAAGGCTTCCTTTGCCTCTTCACCCAAGGGCAGCCCAGACCCTTTACTGCCCTGTACGCATCTTTTGACAGAGGACATTCGGATACTTATACACACATCAAGAGTCCCTTGGGTAAGGCCATCACTTGCTTGCCATAGAAACTACCTTTTTCTTTGGAACTAACTCATGGCAAACCTTCTTGGGTCTGACTATTGCTGCAGGTCAGCAATAGGACCTGAAGGATCAACTGGAGGTAGTGAAAGAAAGATGGTGCTCTAGATAGCCAAAAAAACCCCACATGTTCCTGGGCCAGAGATCCTCAGATTCCTTCGGGCACCAAGAACCGTACCAAGTGTGTTACACCTTCAAGGGCAACATCAGAGGGCCCTCAAACACTCAACATCACTGACTGGCTTGTCTAGGAGGCTTCTGTAACAGCTATCCTCCATGTTTCCCCTGACATCCTAATTCACCTTCCCTAGCAAGGTTTCTGAAGGCCAGAGCAGGCCTCAAAGTTTAGGCATAGGCATTTGAGGAAATTAAAGACCTTCACCAAGAATTGCGGCGCACACCCTTACAAACTCTCCAAAGCCCAGCCCAACGGGGGACCCATCATTTAGACTGAAAGATCCTCAGAAAGGCGCTTACTTTTTCCCACATTTACTCCAGACCATCTTTTACCACATTTACACCATTACTACCATCTGTCTAGTAGGTCTTTCTCATACACCATTCTTGGATTCTATCGATAACTCCCAATGACAGCAAGCAAACTCAGCGAATACCTGTTGCTATCTTTCTGGTGCTTTGACCAACCTTTATCCCACCTCAACAAAACCTAGATAGAAAAAAAAAACTGACTACTTTTCCTCTTCTGGGGTACACTGCCACGTGGGAGAGACACAAGGCTAAAGAGTTATCATTCTAGCTGCTTCAAAATAAGAACCGACCCTTACCACCCACTTTCTACCGCTCCATTATATTGAGCTATCATTCACTTTGAGCCTGGGTGTTTCTTTGCAAACGAAGACCATGTTCTAGAAAAGAACCCCATAGGACGCCAGATTCCTGGCTGCTGCAAACAGACATCATTACGCTAAAGGCCACAAAGCAGCCTCTTTCTCAGAACAGTCCCCAACTGGACCTTGGGCCATCAACCACAAATCACTCTTCCTCTCACCATCTCAGGCCTTGGAGAATGGCTCTGCTCTCACCAATGTGACGCCACAGCACAGGTGCCCAGGTTACTTACATCTCTCACTGTCGTTCTGGTCGGCAATGGCCTCCTCCAGGATGACTGACTTTGGCTTCTTTTCCTGATTTCCTTTCAACCTTTCCCAGTCGGCTGGGCTGAATTTGCACACCTCGGAGTCTTTGGTTGCTGGGTGGCTACCTTCTCTTTCTTTCATCTCCAACTCTGAGAAGCGCATCATTGCACGCTAGGAAGAAAATGGAGATGGGAAAAAAAAAAAAACAACATCTTACCATAAAGGTTATTTCATGTGCCTTATACTATAAAGGAAAGTGTTTTCAGAGAAAAGCTTGCCCAAAGCCAACCACAATTTATGAGATACAACTCAGATATTTTAAAGTTTAACAGATAAAATTTAAGAGTGTCTATATGTGAGTAGTCACACATTCTTTATCCATAAAGTCAAGTGTATAGGGATATAGACGCAATGTGTATGTATAGCCATACATACACGATTGCATAGAGACAGACATTCTCTTTTGAAGAGTATAAATAGAATAAAACAAAGCCACAGCGCAAAGAAAAACAAAAGAAAAACACAACAGAAAAGAAACAAAATGTACAATGAATAAAGACGACCATGGCCCACAAACTTCCCTTTGTATATTTGGAAATGAAATTTAACTCAAAAGGTTTATGGAAGATTCTAGTAATAAAAATTTGAAGAACTGACCTCACAGTAAGCAGCGGGTAGACATAAAATACTGTCCTCTTGTAATCCTTCCATCTATGTAATTAAAATGGGCACTCAATGGATCATTTAGATAACTTCATCCATTTTTATCAGCATAAACCAATTTTTTTCTTAACAATTGCAAAACAATTTGGCTTTATTCATCTTTTAATTAAAAGTAAAATATCTTAAGGAAATTCCTATACAACATCTATCATAATTCACTAGCAAATTAAATACATACTCTATCCCTTTAAGCAAATTTTTTCTTTCTTTCTTTTTGGTGAAAAAAATTGCACGATTCCCACCGACATGCGACTGCTACACATCTCCACCAAATATCAAGTAAGGTATTCTAAAGCAACGCTTCTGGATATATTTGTTATCTTACAGGCAGAGACATCAAAGCAATTGCTAGGTAAAACGTCATGCAGTCTTTAGATATCCTTCATAACAATTACAACTTGTTATCAGCATTCCAGTAGAGTTCTCATATAATCTACAGAACAGCTTAAAGTATCCAGACACATGAACCTCCTAAAAGCTACTACTGCTGTCCCCTTATTGAACCCATTTCATACGTTCCAATTATCATAAGTGTCATTAACCAAATCTGCCTGGTGCTCTGTCCTACCACGTTCCCCCAACCCCCCTTTGTACATTACAAAAACTGACAACTAATAAAGTTAGTGAAATTCGGGTGGGGGGCGCTCACCTGCAGTGCCCGCTGCTCTCGGCTGAGCTGACTGGAATCTGCATACAGTTCGGTGGTAACACACTTGAATCGGTCGCCCACATAACCTGCCGAGTTAGCAATTCTTTTTGCCAGCTTGGATGGCTTCGGTTTGAGAACTTTGCCATCGTTGGATTCAGCCTCGTCAGTTCCTTCTTTGGTATAGGTGGGGGTGACATCCATGCTTGGAGGGGCACCGCCCACACAGAATGGTTTGGGCTCCTCGTGGGTTTTACCAAAAGTCACAGCAGGGCCCTCGCTGCCCAGAGCTGTCTCCAAGAAGGGAGTTGCTACCTGCACCCCCAGGTTCTCCTTGTTGGTGCCTGCTGCAACATTATCCTTGCCTAAGCTGAACGCTGGCTGGCTCGAGGCCTGTTTGAAAGTGAAAGATTCATGGAAGTCAGTGATTCGGCCCAGCTCCTCTCTGAGGGAGATGAATTCCCGGTGTTGCTGGATCACAGGGTCAGCTGAGGGCTTGGTGGCCTCTGGGTTCTGACCCACGTTCTCGGCTACAAGGCCTGCTTTGGGTGCTCCTGCATCAGCTTTAGCATCTGCTTCTTCTCGGAGAAGGTCCACGTAGACTAGTTTGTCGCTCTTGACCCCCGTTTTCCCTTGATTCCAGCTAGGGTTTGGCTTCAGGTTCTTGTCGGTGGGGACTTCCGGATGTAGCTTGGCGCTGTTAGTTTCCAGCATCTCAGAAAACCGGCTACGGAGGGTTGGGTCCTCATATCGGGCTCTCTCATGGGAGCGGGACCGCCTCTCCAGCTTCTCCTCTTTTGTGATCTCGATAGGTGTGTGTGGGATCAGCATGGGATGTACCATGCCCAGGCCCAGGGCATCTTGGTAGGTCACAAACTCAGGCCGGCTTGTGTGCAGCCCATAGGGCAGGCCAGGCTTGGGGGCAAGGTGCCCAGGAAACAGACTGCCATTGGGTAACAAAACTGGGTGAGGATACACAGGTCCTTTGCCATGTAAAGAGAGAGGACTCAGCGCGATGCCTTCTGGTGCTGGGTAAGGGAGGTAACTCCTAGGGTAGGGAATCGGTGGGGACCTGAATGCTTCATTTGGAGATAGAAATATTGAGGTTGGCGGGAGGCCATTCTCGCTCGCTTTGAAACTCGGTTCTGGGTTGCTGGCTTTGACTCCCTTGCTGCTGGTACTGCCACTGTGCTTGGCAGGCGTGGATGGGGGCTGGCCCACATGCTGGATGACTGACGGCGTGGTATCCACAGAGCTCCTGCTGGTCTTGGTGCCATCTGCATTGGCGTTGGGGGCTGGTGATGCAGAGGCTGGGCGTCCTGAGCTGGACACGGACCCTGAAACATTGGTGACCACGGCATCTGTGCCGCCCATGCGGGGACATGAGGAGCTCCGCTGTTGCGGTATCGCCCAGTCCAAAGCCTTGTTTTTCAGGGACAGACTTTTGCCATTGTTCTCTTCATTGGGACTTGGCCCTGGCACCACCCAGGACGAGGGAGCAGTGCTGATGATCTCTGATCTATAGATAGAACAGCCATTTCCTGGAGGAGATAATGTTTCTTTCGGAATCTCACTTCCA
Organism: Tokudaia tokunoshimensis; assembly: GCA_036184795.1. NCBI lineage: Eukaryota > Metazoa > Chordata > Mammalia > Rodentia > Muridae > Tokudaia > Tokudaia tokunoshimensis. The sequence goes on along the minus strand of BTHU01000023.1, from coordinate 8,987,720 downwards.
GAGAGCACTAATCCACTTGCAGCTCGACTGTGAACCAGGACTGTGGGAGCCATCTTTTTCACGTGGTCAACTTTGGAAGCATCTGCATCCACCACTTTAGAAGACAGGTCAAGTGGTTTGTCTGTGACATCTTTGGGAGCGGTCTGCTTTTCCAACAGAGGTGGCGAGCCCCCATCTTTTCTGTCTTGAACCGTCGTCTTCCGGGTGTGCCCAGGCATGGATGGAGCACAATCACCCCCGTCTAGAGCCTTGGGATACTTGCCATTGGACAGCCTGGCTGTAGGGAACTCGCTATTGGCTGCCATGTATGGCTTCGTCAGAGTGACTGAGGGAGACGTGGAGATCCTGGGATAGTGCTTGTGGAACTCAGGGTAGGTCTCCGCGGCGGACTGAGTTGGAAGGTGGACCCGGGCTGAGGGCCGAGGTGAAGGGGGCAGCAGGAGAGCTGCTGCATCCCCTGGCAGGCCACTATTGACTGCCTTGGCGGAGGTCGCCCGGGCCTGTTTACTGTTTTGGATGTGGGGGTAAGTGTGGGAATCAACTGGGTTCCCAGGGTTGACGCCCATCTTCCATGGGAGGCTTTTGTCTGAGCAGTGGACGAGAGGTGGAATGGCTGCGGAGGCGGAAGGTGTAGAGAGCCTCATCGGCGAAGCCAAGGAAGAGGGGATGTGGGGGTTGACATAGTGTGGGGGTGGCAGGTAGAGGAAGCGCTCCCCACTGGTGCAGACAGGAGAATACAGTGGCTGGGCCAAGCCGTAGGACTGCTGAGGTAGCAAGGCCTTGTACATATTCAGTGAATACTTATTTGGCGAGTCGAGGAAAGGATATATGGCTGGAGTGGCCCCCTCCATGTAAGGGTTGACCCAGGGCAGCCGCAGGTAACTAGCACCGTTGATGTTGAGAGGGCTCTGTTTGTCACTGGCAGGCCTATCCAAACCCAAGCTTTCTGCTGTAGCTACAGCACTTTTTTGTATCCCAGGCGGTGTTTTGTATATAGCACTGAAGCCATTTGGGGGTTTTCCAGAGACAGCAGAAGCCTCCACTGTCTCGGGGGTATTCGGTTTGAATTGCATCTCTGGATTTCTTTCCGAAGAAAACCCAAGGCCACTGAGAGAGCTTGGGGTAGCCTCCCGACCTTTTTCTGAGCCCAGTCCACACAAGCCAGAATAAACGATGTTTCCGGGGACCCGGAGCCCTTCCCGGATGAGGCCTGTGCGGTCCATACTCAGTGCTGCTAGGCCATCGATCCGATGGGCTCCACTGGTATCCACCTTTGCAAAAGAATAACACAAGTTACTCGGGACACCTGTCACAGGAGCAGCCCTGCTTCAGAAGAAAAGACCACCCACTGGGTCCTATGCTCACCCTTAACACCCCAACAAAAAAGGTTAAAGAGAGCTTTGCTGTGTCCCGTGCCCTGCCTCCTCCCATGTTCGCATCCTTCTGAAGCCTCATTTTTTTTTCATTTCTGTTCAGCTAGTACCCTGCAAGCACTGAAAGATCCACTCAGACTAGAAACCAAAACATTATTTCGCTCATCTGCGAGCAAACTCTACCGTGCAGCCCAAAGTCTTTGCTGTAGCACAGACACCACCAAATAAGACATTCTCTGCACCACTCCTATGGGGTACAGGACCCACGCTAATCCTGTGGAACCTGTCGGGTTGGACTGGGGAGAGGGGTACTCATTTCTTGGACACAGAAAGGTATTATTTAGCAGAACAAGAAACAATTTCCCGCAGGACAATGGCTATGAGGAACTTTTTAGCTTATCTTATTCCTAAACCAATAAAGGGGCTTGGGGGTAAGGGAATGGTCAAAGTATGGTTGCATCTTTTGACTTCCTTTCCCTGGTGCCTTAAAGGATAGTCCAGTGTTTCATATTTTACTGGCAAAGTAAAGCCTCAGGAACTACTCGGAAGCTAGAGAATTATCCAGCTTGGAGCATTAATGGGATAGATGGTTATGGAAACCCCATGCTTCCAAGTGACCAAGGAATAAGGGCTTGTGAGGGCAGAGTATATTAAAAGCAATACACAGTCAGGCCCTGATGCCCTCCTCCCCCCTCCTCACATTGTGTGCCTGAGTGAGCACGTGTGCGCAAACACACACACACACACACACACAAACACACACACTCTCCCTAATTGCACACAAACTAATGCAGTTGATTACAAATCACTGATAGCCATCCTATCAAGAGAGGCCATTCATCCCTTACCACGTTGTGATTCAAGGGATTCTCCTCCCTCAGCTCCAATCTGGCTTTTGAAGCGTCGCCATCATTCACAGGAATTTTCCTATTTAAAAAGACACAGCAATTTCATGAAAACATTTCTCGCTGAATCTATCTTTCATCTATCTCCCCGGACCGGGCCAGTTTCTACTAATCTCATTTATTTTTTTGAACTGTCTTAACCCTCCCTGCCATGACCTATAGTGAAAGTTGCTCCCAAATGGTGATTCAATATTACCCTGGCAGAACAAAGCAAAGGCAGGCCTTTCATGTGTGGAGACATGAATAACACATATGTCCCACTGGTAGGCAAGCCAGAAATTAAGCACACTTCTCTCACGTGACCTTTTCTACAGAGGCCAAGTGCTGTCTTAGCTAACCCTTACGAGCTGTTCTGGAGGGCCGAAAATAAATAAAATGACCATGAACCAAGCAGGCGAGAAGTCTACAGGCTAGCCCCTTCATCTACCCACATCTACATGAACCCTGAAGGCAGGCTTTCGAAACTTTCTTTCCCCAAACAAAGTTAGGGACCCCCATCTATGAGACTAGTTTCCATGGTAATAGTGAAGTTATATTTGCAGCCTTTATCCAAACAGTGTGAAGATGTGTGGGGATGTACAATAGTATCAGAGAAATGTCAGCTACTCCAGGCAGAATAGAAAGCTGCACATCTGTGCTAGGCTGCTGTTGGCTGTCCTGGGACTTGTTATCAGAGAGCATTGATAAAGAACGTGTTCCCCGCCAACTTCCCAATCCTCAGGATAACATCGGGGACAAGCAGCAGAAGCAAAGCTACACCATTGCCCCACAGCTGCTTCGACCATCTCCTGTTCAGTTGTCTCAGCCCCCAGTCCAACATCACAGATTAGAAAGCCTAACTGGGCTGTCCAGCGATCAGAATCCAGGCCAATAACCACACACAAGGGCAGCAGAGGGCAACCTGAAACCTTGGGTCGTACCCAAGGAAAGGGGAGCCACCTCCTCATTTATTACTAAGCAAACTATTTGTTTTAAAAGCACATTGAATGCCGATCCACCTGGGCCCACACTCCTGACATTTAGAGTTAAAGCAGCATATAGGTGGGGGATTAATTCTCCTTCATAAATATGAAATAATAAATTAAGGACGAAAGCGCACTGAAAGGCCGCTTTAGGGGCTAATCTTTTAAAGGGCGGCAATGCTTCGCTGAACCAGGCTGCCTGTTAAAACTGTAAATCAAGGGCCACCAGCTGGGGGATCTCTCTTGTCCAGACCTTTTGGGCCCCCTCTCTGGCTACGAGGAGGTTGGGGGATGGGTGGGTGGGGGCTTGGGCTTGTGTGGGCTCTGCTCGGGAGTGTGGGGGAGAAGACCCGTTCTCCCTCACCAGGCCTGGCCCTGGAGACTATTCACCTGTCTTCGCTTGTTCCACACATGCGGACCCTCTCGCTGTTCATCCAGCTGTGAACGTTCCCATACAGAGGCGTGGCTGAAAGCATGTCGCCTCTTGGATGGCAACTTGGCTTCAAGCGTCTAGTCTGTTTAAAAAAAAAAAAAAACAGAAGGGGGAGGGGGGAGGAGTTTCCGTGAGGTTAGGTAAAGGAGAGAGGCACTGACAAAAAAACAGAAAGCGAAGCCTCTTTCAAGGTAATTCATACAGGACGGAACCTGTGCCTGACAGACTGTCTACAAATGTCCAATGCACCAGGAACACACCTGGTCCCACAGTGACGGAGGAGGAGCTCAGACTCGAGCTAACAGGAAGAAACCCATCCTAGTCACAGGTCTGGGCCTGCCCACCCTTTTGCCAGAGAAAGAAGCCATATTTGAGGAGGGACTAGAAAGATACAGGTTGCTAGATCACTGACACACTCATCTCTCTTGGGGTGGTAGAGGCAGGGACAGTGAGGTGGCCGCAACGGCAGGTTTGGGGGACTCAAATTACATTGTTAGGGCTGAATTTCCAAGCTGTCCTGCGCCCAACCCGAAGATCGAGGGTGAAAAGAGAGAGTCCAGTGGGCTGGTGAACCTCTCTACTGGAGCCCTGGATTAGATTAAGCACCTAACAGGGGTGGTTTTGCCTGGGAGCTGCAGGGGGAGGCGGCTGAGTAATTCAATGACGCCTGCTCGCTGGGGACAAGAAATCATTAGCACATAAGTCTTTGCAGGCAGGGCTGATACTGATGGGCTCCGAGCTGCTGGCACACAGGGAACAGGCAAAAGCCACCCATTTCCCACCTCGTGGGAGGGGGGAGGCTGAGGAGGGGAGGGTGCAAAGGAGCCCAGACCACCTCCCCCACTCACCTTCTCAGCCCACCGCCCCGACCCACACCACATTCTAGTTTGCTGCATGAGTGAAGGGTCAGGACAAGCTGCATTTTATTAACAGGATTATCACGGCGCGTGATTTATCCTCGTGCAGGATTTTAATTGCTCTTTGGAGGTTGAGCCGTTTCTTTTGACTGCGCTTCAGCCCATATCCTGCTGTTAAATGCTGGGTTAATAAGTAGGGGAGCCTTTAATGCCTGGGACCGATGGCCCTCGGCAATTCCCTGCTCACAAACACATCTCGGTTTCCCTTCTCCAGGACAGGCCACGGCCTTTTTTCACGGGACCCTAACCCGAGTGTGAAATAATTGGGTGTGCAGATAGATCATCAGGGGAACTTTTCTTTCTCCTCCCTCACACACCCACCCACACAGTTTCCGAAAGCCCAAATGTTCCCTTAAGTCGACACATTTCCTTTGTTAGCAGGAGAAAATATGCAAATGCTTGCTTTTACACTTTAGCACACGAGAAGCAGACTGCCAGGTCGGTTGGGTGGAGGCACCCCGTCCAGGGACTCTTCTGCCAGGGACTGGGGTGGGGGGTGGGGAAGGCTTGGGAGGACTGAATCCAAAAGCTCAGCTATGTCCTTTCTTTGTCCTAACTAGGCCTTTTGTCCACCAGCAACCCCCACCGGCCCCCAACCATAGAACAACACGCACCAACACACCACGCACAGTTAGAGCTCAACAATGAAGCTGGAAGGGGAGGGCCCTGAAGAGGCTGGAATCCGTGAAGGCATCATGGGAATGGACTTTGGTGAAGCTGTTTTCCTGGGAAGGGTCTCTTTCTTCAGACAGGGGAACTCAAATGGTCTAGCCACAGTGCATGGAGGAACAGACTGGGGGTGCTGGGGAAGGCTGTGTGGGAGCTGTTCACAGTTTCTCCCCCTTTCGAATATACAGACTAAGCAAGGAATGTCACATCACCAGGACTGGAAAGACCCAGGACCCATTCCATCGAATGTCCCTTTCCTGAGCATCTCCTGCCCACTCTCACAACAAAGGGCAAGACATCGCATGCGGCCAGATCAGGTAGAGCTCTGTCCCTTGGTTCAGGTGTCCTGGACAGCAGGCTGCTGCAGGGACCAGATCATGCCCTGATGACGTGCGGAAATCCCACTAGGGACAGGAGGACTCCACGATCAATCCCCAAGAAAAAGGTTCAGAAGAGCGTGCCTGAGAAAAGTCAAATCTCCATGGTCCAGTTCCTCAGTCTTCAAACCCAGCTGCCTCCTACATAGACAGAGTAGCCCACCTTGGGAAGGGTAGTACCTCAGGAACCCTCAAGGACAATCAGAATCAGCTTAGGGAAGGTTTGACCTCTTCCCTACAAAAGCCCAGTCGTGTCTTCAGTTCTTTGTTTTTCCAGAAAAGGCTACTGGGAGGGTGAGGCACCCGGGGCAGCCTGGAGAACCGACACTTTAACCCCTCTCTGGGGTTCGCTCATCATTTTTTTTCAATATTATTGTCACAGATAAATAACGCTAGCCATCAGAATGAAGTGTCACAGACACAGTGACAGACTGAGAGTTAAGTTAAGGCCTGGCGTGCATTTCATTCCCCTCTGTATATGGTTTCCGGGAGCGGGCTAACCCAGGAGGAGTTGCACTGTGGACTGCACACGCTTATGCACGAGTGCATGTGCACGCCCGTGTACTCACACTTAAAATCTTTAGCTGCCCCGTGAACTTTTTTTGAACTGTTTAAAAGTGGAGGTCTGTTGGACGAACAGCGGCGCCACCTCCAGCCATAATTTCATTGCAACAAGCTAAGGACTTTTAACTCTTCAGGTGCCTGGCTAAAAGAGCAACCGATCAAAATAGAAAGGGTCAATCGATGACTGTGGGCCTTGGTAGGCAGGGGGCCCTTCCAGCAGTGCAAGAGCCCAGCAGAAATACACTCACTCGGGAGAAGCATCCTGTTTCCACCAAACCAAGAAGGAGCAAGAAGTACCCATCATCCAAACTCCGCGGTGAAAAAAACAAAGAGAGATCGAAAGGCAGGCGAGAACAACACTTCATTCCATCCAGTTTCTAGAAAGTCTTAGTAAAATAGCCGGGACTTTTCTCTCTACCTCTAAAGCAAAGGGCTTCAGAAGTCACTTTGCTGACCCTTGCCAGTGGGACATGGTAGATGGAATACAGAGTGCCTCGAGGCACTTGGCTGCTATATATATAAGGAAGAGGCTCGTTTTTTGCCCCTTCCTCCACACGCAGGCTATGCCTCTAGAAGTGCCAAGATGTGGGACATCACTCATGAAAAAGCACTTTACAAGCAGCAGCCTGCTCAGAGGGCAACTTGCTAGCTTTAACCTTGCTCTGGGTTTTAACCCTTTCTGCCAGCCATGGAGAGAAAAACCAAGGATAAGAAAGGAAATGAAAAGAAAAGGTGGCTCAGAACCGAGCCAGGCAAGGATGGCTGTCTGATTCTCATGGAACAGGTTGATTGCTAAGTGCAGTTTCTGCCTGCTGGAACTGAGGTCTGGCGGAACCTATATGTGGCAGGCACACATGGTATGTGGCTGCAGCTCTTAGAACTTACTGTGTTTAACTGAGAGCTGGAGGAGTCACCTGAACAGACTTTGAGCAATCATTTGCTCCTGAGCCAAAGGTTGTGGCTAGAGTATCCATGCTTGGCCTGAGCAGGACCAAGGTTAGGTGCTGTCCCTACAACCCCGGCATCTCTGAAAAGCCTAATTGCTTCATGTTCTGAAAAGACATGAGGTGACCCCCAAAGTGTACCTATTAACACCATTTAGTCAATCCCTGTCAAGACGGCGCAGTAGAGATCCTTTTCTAAAAGACAAGGTCTTTCTGTCCTGGCTAGCCTGGAACTCAAAAGAGGGATCTGTCTCTGCTGGGATTAAAGACATATACCACCACAGTCAACTCACTTGTTTCTTTGAGGACATTTAAGACTTGCCCCTGCAGACAATAGGAGGCGGCCAAGGAAAAGGTAGTGAAGGGAGAGGCAACACTAGGCTTAACTGTCTCTGTTGTCCCCACTGTCACCCCACTGTGGCAGATCATTTTCCACTGCCACCGATGACATCTGCACCCACAACAGGAAAAGTATTGCTCCCAAGCAGAGACTAGGAAGAGATGACACCTCTCAAACACTGGCAGTCCCTTCTTTGGGACTTCTCTAAGTTCCTTCCCTGGCCCTTCCAGCCACCACCCTACAGGCACTTATGTGGGCAGCAGCCAATGACTGGACAAGTCTGTCTGTAGCACCGTCTAGCTTAGGTGGTACATAGGTAGCCTGGCCCCCAGTCAGTGTGCTGGGTGACATCCTGAGGAAAGAAGCCTGTCAGTTCTCTTTAGCTCTCACCCTCACCCACCCTGTGTCCCTGGGCAGGTGGCCGACTCTCTCCAACCTTGGTTCCCCTCTGTAAATATTTGGCCCTGTGTTTTCTAGAGGCTTTAGTTGCACTATGGACTTGAGTTTTGCCTGGCAATAGCTGGAGCTGGTTAACCCCATCAAACAGCATCTGACTCCACTAAACACGCTGTTCGTATATTAAGTCCCAGAATGGCAACACGGTCTTCTGTCTATCATGGATGGGGAGCTGAGGAAGGAGACACAGAGGGGTTGGACCAGGAGTGGGGGAGCATGACTGGTGTGGATTTCACCCAAGCCTAAAGCTCGCGCCAGCCCTTCCTGGGGTTGCTCCAAATGCAGACTGAGTCACAGCAGCACCATGCACTGGGTGTCAAGGAAGGGAGGGGGAAGACGTTCTTATTTTAGAATGTTGGGGGGAGGGCCTGTGTGGGGGTGGGAAATGAAAAGAAAATGCTTTCCCGGATATGCAATGCAGGGCGGGCCCTCCTGGGCTGCTTTCCCAGATGTCGTGTAGCTGATGAGTAGGGGACCCTCAAATTGCTCCCAGGTCCTGAGCCATGCAGCGCCTATCTGAGGTGTGTGTGGGGGTTAGAGGTGTGTGAGCCAGGCTGCCCAGGTGCACACTCCAAACCACAACCACTGGCTCTGTGGGTGTCCCCACCCACAATCCCAAATTTTACATTAGGAAAGGACTAAGTCAGGGAGCAGGGGTGGAGAAGACGACGACGGCAACGCTCACACAGACCGGATCTATCTTCCCAGCATAGACAACCTCCCCAGTTTCTTCCTGAAGTGCCAGGGTCACCGCAGAGAGTCATCAGGATAGGGAATAAACTTGGCCCTCAGTGGCAGCAGAGGTTGAAAGGGAGGAGGGGCGGCCCGCTCTCCACGCCTCTGCAGAGCTTGATGTGAGGAGTGTGCAACAAAGGGATTGTCTTTCCCAGCACACACTCTCCCAGCTCACAGCTCCCTGCCAAGGTCCCAGCAGGAAGAGGGAGCGGGTCTGGCCAGAAATCTCCTCAGGCCTTTGAGAGAAACTCTACCAGTCCTCCCCTGGGCAGCCACCCTCCCCAAAGACCCTAGTTAACCCCTGGAACCCTGTGTTCTCATGGGAACTTCCAGAGTTCCGTTGCGGGAGCCTTCACTACTCCTTTGGTCTTCATCATCAAATTTCAAACAAAAATAAACTTTTGAGTGGGTTCGGGCAGAATGTGAGCCCTTAAGGGACATGCTCCCAAGCCCACCGGTAGAGTAAGGACTGCAAACCTTTCCTATCCTCGCTGTGAGCTTCCTTTGGTCAGACTAGAGGACCGCTCCTCTAGACCCTCCTCTAAGAAGATGAGAGCTGACTCTAAGATGGGACAGGCATGGAGCCCTGGGTAGGGAAGACCCCAAGAGGCTACTAAAAGTGGGTTGCTGGGCATCCATCCTCTACCCGAGGAGGCAGAACCCCAGCTTTACCACCGCTCCCAACCCGAGGCCAGGGATGGCTATTTCCCCTCCCTTCTACAGGAATGGCCAGAGACCCCCTGCCTTTTGTTCTTTTTCTATTCCTTCAGGCTGTGCCACATAAACTAGTCAGTGAACTATATCTGCACCCAAAGCGCAGGGGGTGGGGTGAATTTGGAAGCAAGAGGTCCTCGAAAAGGAGCCGGACCCAGCACCCAGAACCTAGGAAAAAAGCCAGCATTCCTTCTCACATCCCATCCCCCGCCCCCACCCCACCCCCAATAGTTGGTCTGTCCCCACTGGGGAATCCACACAACCAAGAGAGGAATCCTAAATAAATGCCCCCCTCATCAATCAAGGCCGTAGGAGTACTCAGCTAAGTAGTGGAGTACTTAGTAGTTTCCACTAGAGCTTTGTATAAACTACACAAAACACATTTGCTACAGAAAGTAACAAGTTACACAAAAGGTTATCCCTAGGAAGCACAAAAGAACTTTTTAAGAAAGTAAGTTGCAAAATGCAAGGGTCTTGAAATCTGCACTCGCGCTTCTGGTTGACTCTGCAGAGCCTGGAAATCCTGGGAAGGCTGGGGGAGGGGGCAGGAGAGAGATCTTCATTTTTTTTTTTAACAAGGAACAATAAGAATTCCATGTCTGCTATTCAGCCTTGGAACTCAAAGCACCCCCAAACAAAGCCACATAGATGGGGACCCATGAATTTTTGTGGCCGTTCAGAGCTTAATTACTCTTTCTATCCATGGGACTAGACACGACACTGCCAAGGTTAAAATGCCCCAACAGCCGAGCGGATGTGAACGAGCTGGCAGACACACAAATGAGGCCTGCCTTGGAGCACGATACCAAGTGACTAATACATTGCATATCGTTGAAAGAAAATTATTTTTCTCTAATTTGCATTTGCTTGGGGGGGGGAAGCCAACAGAGTCCCTCCTTACAAGCATGAGTCTAATCCTGGAAATACAGCCCGGCTGCTTTAAGGGAGCTGGAAGGAAGGAAAGACTGCCAGTGTTTTTGGCGTTGCAGGCTTGTTTATCTTTCCGCCTTTCCTCCAAGGCGAAACTCGTTTTGCAAGCAACATTCCTACAGAAAATGGCACACGTCATAAAAAGAGACCAATTTATAGAACTGGCACCGAAGTTCATGTCTCACGCCAGAAGCATCTCCCAGCTCCCTGAGGGGAATATGCAGAAAGAAGTCCTACCTGGGGGGTGGTGAGTATCTAGACTCAGACATCCTGTCCACACAAGGGCCAAAGTAACACAGAAGGCGAGATTGTAGAATTAAGTCAGCCTGAAAAGGTTTTCCATATCCCGGGGACAGCCTTTCTATAATCCTGGGAAGGCTTCTTTCGACCTCGGAATTCCTGGGGAGTCAGGGTGACACTTTACTCTTCTTGACTGTCTATGCATCGCCAGGACTGGTCATCACCATCACCTTTATCCTGCTCTCCTTTCCACTCTAGTGCCCGGCGAGTGGTGCCTCTTCCACCAGGCCTTTTGTAGCTGTCGCTGAAGGCCAGTGTGTTCTGACCGGGGAAGATTATGAGACCGAGTGGCTCAAAGTCAACCTGCACCCCTTGCCCGGAAAATGCATACGCCTTCGGATCCTGAACCCACACACTTGCGTTTCCACTCTGAAACACAGGACCCAGAACACAGCAGCGCCTGTCTCTAACTATCTGAATAGAGCCATTGCCGAGGAAGAACAGCCTTCAGAGACTCTGGGATCCCCAGAAAGCCTTCAGTTAATTCTTCCCAATAAGCTTACTTGGGGCTGCTGGTTGTTTTCCCAAATCTTGCAAACTCTGCCACAAGCAGCTGAGGACCCAGGTTCATGGATCTCGGCCAAACCCCTCCAGACAGTGACACTCCAGCCCCTGCCCCCACCTTCCACCGGCCTCCTCCTGACACCTCTGTCTACCAAGGTCCCTAAACCACAACATATAAAGCATTCGCACCCCTACCCCACCCTTTGGGCAATCCTTAAGGTGCGTGCTGGGGATTTGACTCGTGACGGGATGTGACCCAGCTTTCTCTCATCCGAAAGCGCCAGCCACAAAGTGGTGGCCACCTCTGCAGCTCCTCCACGGGGCCTGCCTGCATAGTGCGCGCTTTGTGTGAGTGCCTAGGAGGCGCAGCGCTGCTCGCGCGCCAACAGCTGTCACATTATTTGCACTCGCTGTAAACAGCCTTCACATTCCCCCCTTACCACATAGTTAAAGCCAGACTAACAATCCACAGTTAGAGATCAAACCAACAACAGCAGCATTGTGTCTGCCTTCGCCTTCGCACCAAGACCAGCAACTGGCAGCTTTCTCCGGAACAAGGGACCCTGGCTCCCTCCCCACCCCACCCCTCCGGGCTCTAGCCAAGGCCAGCCAAGGAAGCGTGCATTTCTCCGTTGCAGTTTGTTAAGCCCAAGAGCACCGCCATTTCGCAGCGATTTCGCTGTGGTTTATCAGCCCTCTCCCAGAGTTCGTGCCTCTGGTAGAGTCTGGAGAAGCTGGATGGGAAGAGATGGCGGCTCACACTACTAGGCCACTGGACCAAGTGGCCAGGCTCGGGCTATGACAGGGAGGCCTGCAGCCCCTGACTGTTGTCACAGAGACTGGGCAGGTCTGCAGTTCTGTGCAGGGCCACAGAGGTCCGTCTCTCTGGTCTTTCAGAAATTGCCCAACTCATTGAATACTTACTGGTCGCCCCACTGATCAAAATGTCTCCTTTATGATTTTTGGTTAAGTTGAACATTTCCATAATCGTCATTATTAGCGCAAATTACACGCCTAATCGGTCCTTAAATAGATTTTAATTAAATAATCATACAAGGCTCATTTTATGACTTAAGAAAGGCATTACTTTTCGTTAGAAACTTTCCACCAGGATATAGACTAAGGACAGACAAATACTCGTTCTTTGAAGATCACCAATAACCAAGGGGCAGGGTAGGAAGGAGTAGACCCTGTTTTACCTTCCTAGTAGACTATGGGAGCAGACACATTCTAAAGCCCAAACATGCTCCTAGGATAGGAAGGGAGCTCTCTCCTCAGTGCTACTCTTGGTTCCTTTTTGGCCAGTAGAAATAAACTGCCTCTCCATCTGGAGCTCTCTCCAACCAGTGGGTTTGTAGACCACTTTCCCCACCCCCACCCATTTTCCACCCAGTCACTGTGGAAAGCGGGCAGTCTGGGCTTGTTAAATGCTGTGTAAAATGCTGTTAATAAAATAATAAATACAAAGGAAGGAGACGGCTGGGTCCATGGGTGTTTTGACTGGAAATGCCTTGGCACTTGTCATGTGTTTATGGGAGGGCAGACAACTCCAAGGATTTACATAGTTTGAACACTTTTGTACTTCATTTATCCTTTCCTAAAAATGACGTAGGTCTTGAGCTATTTCAAGTTTGCATTTGTACAGAACTGTGAAATGCCTAGGAGTTTCTCCAATTAAATCAAGTTTTTTTTTTTGTTTTTGTTTTTTTAAATCAGACTCAAAGCTAGAACATACTCTCTTGCCTGTCTCCACCCTCAGCCTCTCCGGGGCTGGAGAAAACAAACAGACCCTCGAAAACAATCCTGGGTCCTCAAGCTTCCCCACCTCTGCCCCCTCCTGAGGGGGCCCCCTTCAAAGGTTACAGAGCCTTCAGATTCCAGGCAGCAGGGCTCCCCACTGCAGCCATCACCAGTCAGGAGAACCCTGCCCATATATACTATCTCTAAATTAGTGAGCTAAAACGGGGGGGGGGGGTGAGGGTGGGGTGGGGGGGGGAGGCGGACATAAAATGCTGGCCTGGTAAGACCCACTGCTCACAAACCAACGTCAGCAAAGGCTACAAGGCTTTCATGCCTACTGAAGCTCTTTCAGCACAAAGGCTTTTAGGGAAAGAAGGGAAGGGGGGAGGGAAAGGGAGGGAAAGCTCCTGTTTCAGAGCAGGCATCCCCTGAGAGTCAAGAACCAAGTGTAGCTTCAATCAAAAGCTGACTTCCCCTCTGGGAGTCCAAGCGGGAACCTGATCACAGTAGCTTACTACCGGCCTGGATCCATACAGGTCTGGTTTTCTTCTCGTGCTAGTAATTTCTTTTAAATACATATCGATATAAAAGATGCAATCTCTGGCTGACTTTATTGAAAACCACAGCGAGCCCTTCCTAACATCCGGACTTAATCCCTATCAAGCCACAGCACCTCTCCGGCTGCTGTAGCAGGCCATTCCTGCATCTCTTCTTCTAACTAGGTCTTCTCCAGCAGCTCCTGTCCCCTCCCCTGAAATAATGACTGGAAAACTTGCCAAACAGCACCTAGATACCAGTTCTGGAATCAATTCCGACCCATATAATGATCCCACTTAAGAGGAACAAAAAAAAAAAAAATTCCAAGTCGTTGCATATGGAATCCCTTAAAGGCATAAGGCAAAGAACTCTAAACAAAGAGAGAGAGGAGCTAGCCCCTATAGGCCTACCCAGAGGAACGTCCCTGGAGGAGGCAGCTAACCTGCATGCATCCTTGGTCCCTGGGACACTCGAGAACTGGGGAGCAACTTAGAGAAACATGACCAGTCATTCAAGGCAGTTATTAACCCTCTGGGCCTACTATGTGCCAAGCAGTGTCTTTGATCCTAAAGGTCGATAATTATTCCCAGTCACAGAAATGAAGAAACATACTGAGGCTCAGAGGCCATAAGTAAGTTGCCCCCAAGGTCACACAGCTAGTAAAAAATGGGCCATGGGCAAACTCAGTCCTGGAGTTGCGGAGAGGAGCCAATTATTGGCTTAATTGTGTCACTTGAAATCCCCATTTTCACATATTGTCTTCACCTCAGGTAGGTTCAGAAGGCATCTTAAGGCTTTGTGTGTCAACTGCAAGGTAAAGAACAGCACACATGAACCTTATGTAACTCATCCAGTATGAGCCCAGAACCCAGTTTTCCCTAAACATCACAGCAATCTCTAGGGTCACTGAAAAGGCTTTCACAATCTTCCCCCTACATACTACAAATCTCTCACAATGAGATGCCCTGGTTGGGGCGCTAAGCTAACAGAGTGGCCTGGCCTCTCTGTTCTCAGGAAAAATGCCAAATGCTGTACTGGTCCTATGGTTGAGATGGCCACCCTAGATTTGTCACATAAAGCAATTATCTAGATCAAGCAAAAGGCCTTTGGAAGGGAAGCCTACAACTGTCTACATCTCCTAGACCCTAGGGACCAGGTGGAGGGGGAAAAGAAAATATCAGCAAAGTGACTTGTAGATCAGACCCCTTTGGGCACCCCAAAGTTCCTACCAAAAGCCAACCGCCAAGACAAGCTGGAAGACTTTCCTTTCCCCAGCCTTTCCGCCCAGGATAGGGCCTTAGGATCCTCTCCCTACTCCCTCCTCAACTCTAGGCCTACCCCAGGCTTTCAGTTGCTTTAGGCACTTTCAAACCAAAGACTTATTAATCTTCGCCTTTGCCTAGTGAGGACTGGATCAGGCACCAGACATTTGGTCACCCCTGCCAGCCTCTGCAGCTCAACAAGGACCTCTGAAATAGACCCACCCGGCAGAGCCACCAGGAGAGAGAGGGTCCAGGTGGACAGAAGGAGCAAACTCCCTCCCCGTCCCCACCCCCCAAGTGGCCATGCGGTTCAGCTGACCTGGCTCCCAGCCAGACCTCCAGCAAGTGGCTTTTAAAAAAACAAAACAAAACAAAAAAACCAAAAAAAAAAAAAAAAACTTTCCAGCCTTGGCTAGCCAGATGAGTTTCCAGCTCCTGCCTGGCCTGGCTCGGAACTGGCCTAGCATGCCAGAACTTCTAGAGGCGACCCCCTGACCCTGGCCTAACTAGGCAAGCCTTAAGCTCCGGGGAGACATCCTCTCCCACTCCGATCCAACCCACCCATCCCCCTCACCTTCAACATCGGCCACCCGGAGTCTGCGGCTTCCCGGGCAATTGCCATCCAGCCGAGCCTGCGACCTTAGTTTCCATCGTGAGACAATTGCCCACAGTCCCATCTGTGGAGACCCACCGGGGCCTCACCAAGGTGGAGGGTGTACTTAGCCTCTAACACTTCACGCCCACCACAAGGTCTCCTGCTCCAGAGGGGGGAGGGGGAGGAGCAAGGCGGAAACAGAGAAGGGCTCCCCCCACCTCCGCCCTTCCTTTCTCCAGATTTTGGCGTCCCTGGCACCGTAGCGAAGGCCCCCCACAGAATCAAAACAATAGAAATGCGACGTGGGGAGTGCCGGAAATGGTGCAGAAAGACCCCTGTAACCCTATAAACCTCCCTTCTCCCTCATAGTTACCGTTAGCATGAAAAGACATAGAGCCTTCACCGCAACTGTACCATTTTATAACTTTCCCCTAAACTCCAGTCCCTTCCCACATTTTGGAATATCAAGGCAAAGATAACAGGGAAAGTTGTAAACTGCCCCCTAAGCTCGGTTAGCCTCTCACCTGTTCTGCCCCAGGCAACCTAACCTGACTCACCTCCCTCCCCCAGTAGTTCCCCTGGTTTGCACCTAGACAATAAATTTAGTTTAATTTAGCTTCCGGTCTTTAGTTTTAGCAGGTCTCCTTTTTGCATGCAAATCAATATGGCAATTACCATCTAAAAGCTCGCCCAGCCCCGGGTCAATGTAAATTGATCATTGTCCGCCTTCCACAAAATAACACCGGGAGTCTGTGGTGCATAATGAGATTATACTGGAAACTGTCTTTTAGATCACAAATTATATTTTATGCTGTCAGGATCTTCTCTGAGTGGACTTCTGCATTTGTCTAATCGTGGGGAGCCCAGCCCGTGTGGGTGCTGGCTAGTGATACTTGCTCTCTGAAAAAAAAAAAAGTAAGTGGGGGCCATACCACAAGAATATGGAATTGAAAACACACGGAATTGAGCGTCAGTCAGCCCAGAATGGGAAACCTTCAGAAATGCCCGGGAAGAGCACAAAAACTGCTACCCCACAAAATATACACATCCCATCTTGAGGGACATGTTGGGGAGCAAGTTTGGGAATCTGTTAGGGAAGTGCATACCTTGGACCAAGTGCTCAGGGATAAGCCCTGTTGGCTACCACGGAGGTGGACAGAAGTTCCTGGGCTTCCGCTTTTTTGGATTTTCCCAGACCTACCACCAAGGGCTCAGCAGGGAGACCAACCTCTGGTGTGTGTGTGTGTGTGTGTGTGTGTGTGTGTGAGAGAGAGAGAGAGAGAGAGAGAGAGAATGAATATGAATCCCATTGGCCATCAACACTGACCAGTGCCTCCGATGGTGGCCAACCAAAGCCTAAGTTGGGGAGACCCCCCCCCCAACTAGACCAGATCCAGACTGTCCCAAAAGACTCCTAGGCAAAAACACTCGTATTTACACTATTCATCGACTCCTAGGACACTAGGACCTAACAAAGGGCCTTCCTAGCTGGACCGGGGGAGCCCAGCCCGGAGGTTGGCCCATTTGATCCCGCCCCCCCCACCCCCACCCTGCCTGGCTAGGTGTCTGGACAGTGAATCCTTGAGGAAACCAGGGTGGCATTTGTTAAGGGCCTCTGGTTGCTCCTGAGGGCCATGTCAGGATTGGGGCAGCACGTGGGCCTTTAGGAAGCTGCCAGTCTTCCTCAAAGCACAGCTTGGCCCCACCCAGCCTGGGCTCCACCCAAGTGTGATCTTCCCAATAAAAACTGGAATTCCTGACTGGGCTTAGACAAAGAGGGACCAGGCAAATAAGTGCCCCGAGCAAACTAAACCCTAGCAGGAGTTTGCATGTCTGGGGTCACTGAGGCGCCTGCTAATGCACCCCCCTCCCCTGCACTGATCGTCCCAGGTATAGTCTCTTACAGCAGGGAAGGAAAATATATAATAATGCATACCAAACGAAGCATAAGGCTCTTCCCCTTTACTCCTCCCACAGGGCATACTTCTTCCCATTCTCTCTCTCAGTCCAAGCCTTGCTCCATCTTCCGCCAACCTTACCCTTACATCGTTCTCCTGCTCGCTATGGCTACCTTTCCCCTCACCTTCCGGCCACCCAAGGTCAAGAACTCCCAGCCTCTTCAGAAGTCCTGCTACCTAGCCAGCAGGGCAAGAACTAACTAGAAGTAATCCTAAACGGGGGCCATCCACCTGTTTGGAAGGCTGCTTTGCCATTTTCTACTGCCCGAACGCATTATCTCCCTGAGAATGTGTCAATATAGTCGCCCCGTTTAAGTCGCCCTGTTTTACTTTTGGATCAGTCTCACTAGTGCAAAGCCTACCTCAAGACCAAGAGGAGGTCTTGGTAATTAGGCCCCTGTATCTAAAGCACAGGGTATGTATTCAATACATATGTGCCTTTTGTGCCTTCTCAAGTTACCCACTTTACTTTTTTTTTAAAATGGGTTTTGTCTTTGCAACACACAGACAAAACTCTGGCCCCGTTTCCAGCTTCACGACATCTATAGTTTTTCTTTTAGAATATCACCATACATTTTCTACATTTCCATACCCATGTTTACAGTCCTCTTGACCAGCTCTTCATCTCCTATGCATCTCTTGTTCTATTAGGACATTGGGACCAAAGTCTCTTGATTAGCCCCAGCACTTGTCATCCAGGGATGCATCTTAATCTGAGCATTCCTTTCTACTGCTTAGGTTCTTTGGCCATCATAGAATGAAGTTCATTTCCTGGCTCGACCAGCATGGCTTTGCAGTTTAAATGTAAGTAGTGGAACCTTAGGCCACAAATTTTTAAGGGGAAAAGAAGGGAGGGAGTAAGTTAATTATCTTTAGGGGGACCTACCTATCAATATCCAGCTCTGAATAGAGCTAGACTAACTTATTATGGTGAGCTGCATTAAATTTTAGGTCATCGATACACAAATGATCGATTTTTCTTAACATGTCCAGACCACCTCCGATTTGGACTGTCTCCCGCACATGTCTGATTATAACTATTCACAAGTTCGTGGTTAGGTGTTTATTTACGGACAACTCAAGGAATGCTGTGTTCTCCCACCAATGCATACATACTGTATTTATTGGCCTGGCATCTCAGGCTCAGGGCCTTTAATCTAGGAGTCTGGGTCAGAGCCTTTGCCCAATTACCTTCTCCTACTTTGAGTATCCCCTACATGCCTCAGGTCGCCATTGGAAACAGAGGTCTACCTAGTCTGCTCTGAAACGCATATTCTTAAGTGAGGGTGCCTATTTTGTGTTCACAGCTCCCCCAAACAGAAGTACTAGGTCAAGCTAGTACTGTCTAGCAGCTGCATTCCATTTGTGAAAGAATTGGCGATCACACAGAAGAAAAAGGAAAACACAAGTAGGTCTAGAACCCAGGCCCTCACCCCGCGGACTACTCTATCCCCAGTCACTTTTACTAGACTCGCTGTCCCTCCCCCATTAAACTATTTACCGTACTTAAAGGGTTAAGAGACCCCCCCCCCACCTGCCTTTCACCCGGCAAGCAAGCCCGGCTTGCTGGGCCCGCAGGCTAGCTTTAGCTCGCTCGCTACAGCTCTCCGGAGTCGGCTGCCTTCTCCACTGCCCCCCACCCCCCGTCTTGCAGCCGGGAGGGAGTCTGCATGCCTGTCTAGACCGATCTATCACCCGCACACCAACAACACCCGCGAGAGCGCGGAGACCCTGCTCAGGTTCCCCTGGCCCGCGCGGTTCACAGCGGAAGGAGTCCAGCGAGCGTGACGGCGCCTGCGAGGTAGGAGGTGAGGGTCCAATAAGAATCTGGCCGCCCCGAGCACCCTGCTAGTCTTCCCCAGACCCTACCCCTTGCGCTCGCATCATCCCGGCTACCCGGGCACTGTCACAGCTCTGCGCGCTGGGCAGTCCTATTTTTATCTTGTCTAATCCCAAACTGGGCGGGGAGCACAGGCGTCGTGCTTAGAGAACAAGAGATAGGCGAGGGAGGCGGGGAGGGGCAGTCAGGCAGCAAAGCGAGCTAGAGCGAGTTAAAGACATAGTGGAGGCGGCCGCGAGCAGGAAGAAAGAGCGGGCCGTGAGGACCTCGCGGCCCCGCACGCAACATTCCGCCCTGAGAAGTTATTCTGGCCTACCCGCTGCCCCTCACTGACCGGCCCTCCCCACTTCCCAGCGGCACTCTCCGCAGCCGGGACCGCGGGGGCCCGGGCTGTGTGGGAGGCGGAGGCCAGGCCGGCCCTGCAAAGGGCTGGAGAGAATCGCTAATGAGCTGTGCGGCCCATTGATCCAGAGAACACTTCCTAATTAACTCTCAGTCACCTACTGGTGACAGCGCCTCAAAGGAGAGAGCTGGGGCCGATCGAGCCCCAGTCCAGACCTACCCGCCCAGCGCCTGGTGACCGAAACCCGCGTGATCCCCTAACCACCGCAGGCAATTCGCGTACGTGGTGGTGTACACCCGCACACTAAAGGCCAGCCTCAGATTAAACCTGGACGGCATATTAATCATCACCCCACCGCGTAGGTCTACGCGACACAATCCAACCCCAAATGAACACCAGAGGCCACACTGCAACCCAGACCAGGTAACTAGTCGGGGATGGAGTGGGAAAGGTCAAGAGGAGAGTTCATTCCCCGAGAGTACACATATAAGTGTCTCTGAGGTGGACAATTAAAATACCTTCCACACAAGCAATTCTGTTGGCAAAATCCAGCACCGTGTACAGGTCGATCTCTCCCGATGGTGGTGTCCGTTTCCAATGCCACAGGAAGTGTCAGATGGCTAGAAATACTCAAGTCTGTCTGCTCACCACCCACCACCTTATGGGGTGGGCTATTTCCTCATTTTTTTTTTTACTCCCGGTCCATTTTAAAGGATTTTTTTTTCGTCCAAGGAACTAACCTTAGAACCAAATAGCAGTACTCGTCCCTAGCTTTCTCTCAATAAGGGTGCGCGAGGAGGGGGTTACACAGTTAAAAACCCCCGGACTGTCTAGTCTAGACGCAACCAGGCAGGACGAATACCTATTTGAGGCGCGCTGGTTTCTTTTTAAGATTTGTTTTTAAATAAACATAACCCTCCTCCAGTTCCTTCTTCGCTTTTCTATCTCCCCAACCCCCACCGTTTAAACGCCGGCGGCGCGCGCCTTCGCGCGCGGGCACTCACGGCGTCTAGCTGGATGGAGGTCGCGGACTTTCTGGAAAAGATTCATTAACAGCAAATTAAACCCGGCTCGGCCTCGGCCTACAAGGGGACAGGTTCGGTCGTCTTCGGGACGTGGGTACCTGTTTCATTGAGCCACCGGGCAGCCAGAAGTCCACCGGGACTACACGTGCCACGAGTCGCCCTACTCCGTTCAGGGCGCTCCTAGGCTCTCTTCGAAAATAGCAGGCGCTCTTCGCCACAGCCCGGAGCTCCCGGGTTTGTGGTGGCTCTGTAGCTCAGCCTCCCGCCTGCTCCAAGAGCTGGCCCTGTGCCGCCTCGCCCTCCCCGCCGCAGCCAAGGATCGCGCCCGGTGCGCAAGTTCCTCTTCGCCCAGAGCCTCCGCGTCGCCCGCCCTCCGAGTGGGACCAACTTCCCCGGGCCGCAGACTTTCACACGCCCATCAGGGCTTCCCACCAGGCTCCGTACAGCCTAGCGGAGGGCTGAAGGCTCGGCTCGCTCCCCCACGCCGTCCCTAAACAAGCAGTCTACACCGGTTCCAGGAGGCTCAGAACTTAAAACCTGCCCTACGACGCCTCCAGAAGGGAAGGGATGGGGGGGGGGGGATGTCGAATAACAATCTTAAAAGAACATTTACAAAACAATGCATCTGACCTGACAGGTCGACGGACTGGCCCGGTCCGAATCTCCGACTCTCCACCGTTTCCTAGTAGTCCCCCCCCCGTTATTCCACGTGATTCACGCTTTCGGGCAAGCCAAGAAAAAACCCGGGACTCCCCTCCGGAGTTGAGCGACGATGGCAGGTCGAGCTCGGCTGGGTCCGAGGCGCCCGCCGCACACACTAGCGCACGCACAAGCCGTCGTTCCACTCCGAGGCTCCACCGGCCCCAGGAGAGGCCAGACGAAGCGGCGGCGGCTGGGGGTTTTTACAGTTCTTTTCCGAGTCGAAAAAGAAAGCAGACGGGAACCCGCCGCCCTCCCCTTCCTGCTAGCGAGGTAACGAGACGAGGTTCCCTGCTTCCAGCCCAGCACCTCCCCCCCTCGCCTGACTCCCGACGCTCGGCGACGACCGCGCTCCCGCGCAGACACACAGAGGCTGCAAACTTCCACTCGCCGAACTCCCTCCCGGTCCTCCCAACCCCTCGGGAGGCGGCAGGTCCCCCGTCGAGTCCCTCCCTCCCTGGTGCCCACGCCGGGGCCGCTTAGGTTGGCTGCATTTTTAGTAACTTGCAGCTCTGATGTAAAAACGAAAGCGAGCAAGGTAGCTAAACCTCCCGACGGGGGTCTACTGGAGTCGGAGGAGAAATCCTCGGAGGGAGGAGGTAGGCTGCTGTCCCCGGCGCGCCAGCCCGCCCGCGGCCCCCGGGAAAAGGTGTTCCGGGCACTGACCTGAAATCCCCAGTCGGGAAGTAGGCAGGGAGCCCTGCGATCCGGCGCTTTGAAGTTTTCCCCGGAGCGGAGTCCAGGCGGCAAGGAAGATCCGGGGGCGGCTGGCTGGCTGGCTGGCTGGCTGGGTGGACGTGTGCGGGGTCGGGAGAGGGCGGCTACGTTAAGAAGCACAGGAGCCCGGCCGGGAAGGCGCAGCGAGCAGCAAAGTTTGGCTTCCTCTGGTGCCCGCAGTCCACTCCCAGCGCCGCGCTTGCTCGTCTCCGACTGCAGCCGCTCCGCTGCCCTCGGGGTCGGCTCGGCGGAGGGGTGGGCTCTGGGCCGCGTGGGGGTGGGGCGGGGCGGGGCGGGGCGGGCTGCGAGCTTCAGGGCAGGTGGCGATGGCCCCGCGCGATCCTGTCCTCCCGCAGCCGGACCGGGCTCCGGCAGCCTCATCAGCTCCCGCGCCGCCGCCGCTGCCGCCCGCGCTCGGGCAAGAGCCCCAGCGCCATGTTGACGGTTCGCCGAGAGCGCCCGCTCGGGCTGTGTGTGTGTGTGTATATGTGTGTGTGCGCGCGCGCGAGTGTGTTGGCCAAGTCGTCCCTCCGCGGCGACAGAGCGGCTCGGGCTCTCCGCCCGGCGGCTCGCGTGGTCCCCCTCCGCCACCACCGCCCGCCTCGCTCCGGCTCTCCGGTCGTGCTCTGAGTTCCGGCGCGTCTCCCCCGCGGCCGAAGAGCTCGGCCGCCGTTCAGCCCGGAGCGCGGCTCTGCCTCACCTTTCCGCTAGGAGCCCAGGCTCCGTCTGCTGCCGCACGCCGCGATCCCAACGCGTCCCCCCTCCCAGGTTCCCTCCTCTTCCTCCTCCCCCGCCCTCCCTCCCTCCCTCCCAACAGCCGCCTCCCCTCCCCCCTCAGGCGCAGCGCTCGGGCGACAGCCGCCCGCCCGCCCGCCGCCGCCGCCGCCTCCAGCTCTCGCAAGTTTGAGATCCCCAGTCTCCGCTCACCCTCCGCTGCGGCGCCTCCGCGGTGGGGTTTCGGGAGGGGGTGATTCCCCAGGAAAGGTTCGCCCGACTTTCCCCGGCCGTCACCGATTCCCAGCCGGGTGCAGTGGGGCCTCGCCACATCGGAACCCCGAACCACCTGGGTGGCGGGTCGTGTTCTCGTACACCCCCCCCCCCAACTCTACCGCCCTCTGTCCTCTCCGTCCCAGCTCCAGCCGAGTTGGCGATTCACGCCCAGCCAGGGCTCACGTCCTAGGGGAGTGGAGATCGACTCCGCAGGGGCGACGGCCAGGTCGGCCAACCGATCCCCAGCCCCCAGAATCGGGGCGGCGGGGGCGGCTTTCCCTGCCGCGCGCCGAGACTCCCCTTGCTACCCAGAAGGCCAGTGGAGGACCGCAATTACCATAAAGCGCCTCGCACTCCTCTCAGCCAAAGCTGTCAAACCCCAGCGGCAGGCGCCACTGCCTCCTCTCGCCACCAGCGCTGCGGTCTCCGGGCCTAGCGTCCCCTCCGAGACCCAGCCCAGCAGAGTCTGAGTGCGCGTGGGCGTCCACCCCCACCGCACCGCACCTTGCCCCTTCTTCCCAGAGGAGCCACTTCCCCTTCAGGCGCTAAGAGCTACGAGAAACACCACCACGGGCAACAGTGGCAGTTCCGCGCCCTTGCTCCCCGGACATTTCAATTGTGTGGGAATTGTGTAGGGGGGGGGGCTGCTCCTGGGGACACAAGGGGGTGGGAGGACCGTAAAAGGAGCCGGGATGAGCCTGAGTTTCTCCCAGTTCTTGAGCATTTCACGGTCCGGACCTCCGATGGCTGGAAGGTCTGCCCTCATCTCTCACCTCGGTCTCGTGAGAGCATCTCCCGCGTTTTATTTTACTTGGCCTGGAACAACTTTTGGCTTCACCGTTCAGCCCATAAAATTTTCATTCGGTAACGTCGTGCAGATCGGGGCTCGGCGGCAGTGTACAACCTGCGCCCGCAGCAGTTCAATTGACACGTATCGAGCTTCTCCTACGCATCAGGAGCAGCTCTGGGAGTCAGAGGAGGCGGCGGGGGGGGGGGGCGGGGGGCAGGCAAGCAAAAGGGGGAAGCCGAGAAGCGAAGTTCCGGCCTCCCCCGAGCGCAGAGCCTCAAGGGCGAACCCAGCTCCACTTTGAAAAGCTGGCGGGAAGGGAAGTCAGGGCACCCAGGCTGAGAGCTCTGACACCCAGGCCAAAAGGTTACCCCATTCGCTGTTTCTATGGAGTCTTTCGATTCTAGAACGGGCTGGAGTGTATCTTCTGCCTAGAGACAGGATGGTGCAGGCTTGATGAGAACCCAAGTCCGAAATGGAAGTGGCTAGTAAACCCACACGGAAAGTTTTTAAATATCCTGGATCGTCTACAGGCCAAAAATGAATCAAAAGCATCTCAAGTTGATTACTAAGTCAAGGTCAAGTCCAAAATCTCATCTCTAGCTAGAAGAGGTTTTCCCTTTTAACAATGACAGTCACGACTGACTTTTGGGACTGATATTAGGTGCAATTTTATTCATTCTGTTTTAGTTCTCAGCATAGTTATAAAAACAGCCCTTCTCAAAGCAGAAGTGAAACATCTCTACCGTTTGAAACCCGAAACTTTGAACAGAATTAAATCTTCATGCTCCAGAGCTGCTTGTAACAACTGATGCAAAAGACAGGCAGGCCAGCGGGTAGTGCCTGGCTGTGCTGGGCCGCTTAATGGTTCCAGGGCCCGCGCCTGCCGAATGGAATGCAAGCCTTTTTCTTCCTGGTCTTTCTTGAGGGGCGGAGACGGGGGATGGGGGGGGGTTGTCTCTGAAAGCTAACCTACACATTTTTTTAATCTCCGGTAACAAGCAGAAAGACACCTGGACTATTATGCTGTAAAGCTATTTTTTATAAAGACGTTTTAGGGCTAGACATTAAAAGTTATTAGACTGAACGCATACGAGTTACAGACACAGCTGGGGGAAAGGCCGCTGGTTGTGTGTTATAGCAACATTTCTTTTTTTTTGTTTTTGTTTTTTTTTTTTTGAAGCGACTCCTTTTATTCAAAACAAGTCTTAAATAACTGGGAAAGCTGGAGTTGGGTATTTGTGGGGAAACTCTGAACGCGGTTCCAGGCAGAAAGGCCGCGGTGCGGCTGTGGGCTGGGCAGGAGGGCTGGCTGGACGAACAGCAGAGCTGTGCCAGGCTCATCAGGCTCGGTTAGGCCGCACCGCAGAAGCCCTGGCTTGTGCCCAGCCGCCTTCTCTCCCCCCTCTTCTCACCTCCCAATTCTCCCAGGAACAGGTTTTTCCCAGTCCAAGTTACACTAACTCTCCAGAACTTTTGGAAAATCCAGGAGGTGAGCCTGGAGCCTGATGCCTCCCTAGATCGCTGACGACGGGGTCTGTTTGTCTAACTTGAAGTCCTTGAGCTAAAATGAAGGGGGGGGGGCGCTGTAAAGTTGAAGGGGACTTGGAGAAGGCTGACTGCTGGAGAAATTTGATGCTGGAGACAAACAGGCCAGTAAATTCGCCTTTGACGTAATTTGTGGCAGTTGTCCTCTCTTCTTTAAGGGAGTCTCTAGACTCCACGATGGTCTCCAGTAAGCTGGTGGGTTTAAAAGTTTTCTCTTCCATCTCCTAGGGATGTGTTTCCCAATTCCGTGGGATTTTAAAAATATCTTAAGGGAGTCCTAAGAGGCAGGCACAAACGTGTATATGTGTGTGTGGGGGGGGTGCGTTTCTGACTCACTAAGAATTAATATGTGAGATTTTCCCCAGGTCCCTAAGTGGAGAAGGATCACACCTATTGGCCTGGTTAGTCAAAATTGTTGTCTGGGAAAAGAGAGCTGTTGAAAAGCAGTCCCCTCTTGTGCCCTCGCTCAAAGGGATCACTACTGGATCTGGGGATGCTAAAAGGTCTGGCTCTTCCCTGACCTTTCCTCTGCCCTCCTCTAAGGCCCTCTCTGGAACTGACCCTGATGTCAGACATGCGCATATATATATACATATAGATACATACATATTCTATCCTGCACTCCAAAAGGGAGGATTTCAGTGAAAGCAAAGTAAGCGCAAGGGAGGCTGCCTTGGCAGATGAAAAATAAATCAGCAAGGAAATGAGAAGTACTGCAAATGCTGCCCCTCTCCCACCAGCCTCATCCCCCACCCCCAGGAAAAGGTCTTGTGATTATAACATATGGCTGGACTTTAGACTCCCCGGCCTTCTCCTGCTGCAGATTCTAAGCAGGCTCTGCAACTGGGCAACCAAATTGGAGCTTCTGGGAGCAAACTTGAAACCTGCCTGTCCTTGCTGAATTCGGCTGATCAATAAGACCTCCCAGACTTCCACCAGTCTGGCCACCCCTAGGCCTGGGGTAAGGCCTTGCATCCTATACAGAAGTCCTACCTGCAATTAGGGGCAATCTGGGTTCCCAACTGTGTGTGTGGTTGGGGATTCATTTATAGCAGGTATGTAGAGAATGGGAACCCCAGTTCTGTAGGCCTCCCATAGGCCTCCTCTGCTGGTGTTTTTCTGGCTGGTGTTACTAGATTTATTATTGGAGTTATTGGAACATTCCATACATGAATGGTAAATGTGCATTTTTTTTTACTTTATGCAATATGGGCTATACTGTTAATGTTAACTATCTTTTTTTTTTTAATAAAAATACAAATACCCTACATTTACGGTGTTCCGGTTTTACATTTAGCAAATGAACCTCAGGCTTACCCAATAGGATTTAAAAAAAAAAAAAAAAAAAACATAGGGTGGGGTGGAGTAGGGTAGACCAATCTAGCTTAGCCTGTCTTCCTTTCAAAAGTCAAGTGAAGTAACAATTGGAGGCCTATCCACGATCCTAAGGATTTTACTAATTATGAAATATCTAAAGGCAGGTAGCAGCCTTCCTGGGCAGAAAACTGTTAGATTCAGGGTTGGACAGATGAAAGGATAATTGCCTTGGGAGAGTTACAGGCTATTTGGAGGTGGGTGGCCCAAAGAACAGAACCAGTAGGGTTCACAGAAATAATCTCAGGAAATTCCTGCTCTAGGCTACATTTATGCCTGGCCCTGAACTCTGGAATCTCAGTCTATACTGCGGTTGCCAAAGGCTGACTAGGTGTTGACCAGATGGCAGAAACACAGGAGGCTTTGGGAAAAGGCCTGGCCCCATCATTGAAGCAGGATGCTACTGCAGATCCACTCTTAAGCTATGTCCAGGAGGGGGTTCTGGTTTTTGCTAGGCCCTCTAGGGCATATTTTATCCTGCTTGAGAGGTGGGGTAAGTGGGAATGTAAATTAAAGGGGACAGAGTTGCCAAATAATTGCCTTCCCACCCAACATACCATCCTCCACAACCAAACATTTTCAGTTATGCTTATCTCTGCTACCTGGGGACTGGTGGGGTCTGGAAGGGACTAAGGGACAGAAGGAAAAACAGAACTGGTGTTAATTCTAATCAACTGAGTGCCTTGGGGGAGAGGGGACTACCCAGAGGGAGAGAGTGGTTGGTGTGGGGTGGTCGCCATCCCACTTCTCCAGGCTGAAAATTCCAAAGGGTTTAAGTTAATCACTAGCACAATTTACCTGATTCCATACTTCCTCTAGGCCCAATATGCTGTGCCCTTACCCCATACCCCAGGATCCCCAGCCCTTTAGCCCTGTCTTGATTGCGGGGAACAGAGGATATAGAGTGGTTTGGGTTGTGAGGCCTGTGTGGGGCAGCGGTAGGAGGAGGTTAATGCATAATGCACAGCGCCTGGAAGCCCAGCCATTAGCGGCCTGTCGGTGACACAGACAAACGACTGAGAGGGAGGAGATCCAGCTCGCTCTGGAGTTTAAATATACCAGCGTGGAAGGGAAACGCATATATTTTAATGATTTCCAGCAGGCTGCACGTACCACCCCTGCACCTCCACCCCTCAACACAGAAGAGAGAGGATGAAGGTAGGGGGTCTCAACCAGAGGCCAGAAACCTACAGGCCTGTTTTTTTTTTGGGGGGGAGGGGTTGGGTGGGATGAAGCAGAGAGGTTGGTAAACAGGGTGCTGAGAAAAAAAAAAAAGAGGCCCCGGGAAGCCGCCCAAGCCGTACTTGTTTTGTTTAATTCTTCTTTTAAAAAAGAAAAAAAAATCTGATCATGGTGCCTTACAGCTGGGACTAGACCCTCCACACTGTCCAAAAAAGGCCGAGAGGAAAGAACACACTGTTACCCTCTTCTTTCCCCCAGGAGCCCACTTTTTTTGAATCTTCTTGTTCTTCTGACAATCCAGAGACCTCCTTCCTGCCCGTTTAACACACCAGTGTCTTTTAGCAATTAAGGCGAGAATGGGGTGGGGATAAAGATAAGCCAATTTTTTTTTCCGCCATGCAAGTGTGAAAGATAAGATAAGGCTAAGCTGGGCGAAGCGGCTGCTTACAACCTCCCCTCCGCGATTTTGATCGGTCACTTCTTATCTCGAAAAAATGCTCCTTTCGAAAACTGCATCAAAAAAAGAGAAAAAGCTGACGGAAAGCGGTTTCATTTGGAAGTGACATTTAAAACCTAACTGCCTTCCACCAGCAACCCCTCTCCAAAGGCGAGGCTCTCCAAGAAAAGTCGCACCTCTACAGCAAGGTTTCAGGCCTTCTCGTGGGGGGACTGGATCTCTGGTGTAATTAAACTCAATAAAACCAGGGATGAGCGATGAAGATTTATTCTGCATCTGACACAAGCTCGAAGAGGCACTTTTTTTTTCTTTTAGTTACTGGTCTACATTTGTGTCTCACCATCGAGACGATGTGCTGAAACTAAACAAACAGGTAGCTATATTTGGGAGAGTCATATAATAACTATGTCAACAATGAGGGCTGTTCCTTGGAAATAATAAGAAGCTCTACCGATTTTCACAAGACCCTACAATGGGGGGGCGGGGAAGGCATCACACAGCCCAGACCCTGATAACTCCCAACTAAACTGGACTCTCCCAGAGTTTTATCAATTCTTTTCTCCTCACTGAGGGATTTCCGGAAGACTTTCTATTTGTTGAAGGTTTTGGTATCTAAGTCCACGCCCTCAAGGTGACCTGCAAATCGCCATCCCCCCCCCCCCCCGCCACCCCTAGTAAAGCCGCTGGCCCCAGATAGCAAGCAAAGGAGACCCGGCCCCCAGGCCGAACTCAGCTTGTGCCCACCGCAGGCTCAGAGGCACCTTCTCCCCGTGGGCACCCTGAAGCCAGGTACCCGGGAGTCTGCGGGCCCGGGGTCAGACTACAGGACCCGAAGCCCAGAGCCAGCCGCAGCCGGATTGTCCCCGGGGAGCCGAAACCACCGCTCGGGGAAACCCCTCCTCTCGCCCTTCCCCGAAGAGCCTGGTCGCGGCGTGAGCGCAGAGCGAGCGGGCACTGCTGCCAGCCGGGCCTCTCTGGAGGCCCACGCGCTCCCCATTAGTCAGCTGAGTTCCCCTTGGACGAGCCGTCTGGCGCGGCCTCCAGGCCCGGTTCGAGCAGGCACGGGATGCGAGGCCGCCGAGAGCTCGGCGGGACCCGGGCCGACTTGGTTCCGCGTTCCTGGACCCGCGGCGATCACAAGCCGGCGGGCCAGGCCGCTCCCTGGCGGGCTCCGGGCGCCGAGCTGAGCTTCACGTGCCCGCCATGGCAGCGGCGAGGAGGGGCTGGGAGGCGCGCGGCCGATCCCGCAGGGTTCCCGACTCCGCGCCCAGGTCCCCCCCTCCCCCGGGACGGAGGCGGGGAACGAGGAGCACCACGAAGCCCCCTATCCCTGCACAAGGCGAGGGCGACGTCGCCCGATGCCCCGAGGTTTCTAGGGCGCTGCTCCGAGAGCTGCGCAGCGGCGGCAGCCAGGGGAGGGTGCTCCTCGCGGCCGCGCCGGGAACTTCCCGGCCGCCCCGCCGCCGCAGTCACGGGGACCGGAAGCCCTCCCGCCGCCCCGAACGGCCAGCGCTGGCCCCTAGGGCAGTTCCAGACGAGAGCTGGCCGCCTGTCCTCCTAGATCCCTCCTGGCTCCAGGCGACTGCCCGCATCCCCGGAATGGATCCATTTCAGGCACGGGGAAGCCTCCCCGCGGCCCGGCGAGACGCCCCCCAGTGACCGCCACCAACATGCCTCTCCCCTCCCTCCTCTCTGGGCCCCGCAGCTGGGCCAGGAGGGGCGCCGAGCCGCCACTCGGGCCGGGCAGGGACACCTGCTCCCGAGCCCTGCAGCTGGGCGGGCGGTGCTGGGCGAAGCTGGCTACTGTTGTGTACAGAGATCGCGGAACAGAAAATGGGGCGCTCCGGAGCACTGAAGCCTCCTCCCCCCCGCCCCCATTTCCTACCCAGTCTGGGCGGTCAACCCCAAAGCCAAAAAGGGCACTGATCTCCCTGAGGGTCTTAGGGCAACAACACCTGAAATCCAGCTTCTGGCCTTAAGAGGTCGTTAGCAAGTCACTCAGGGCAAAACCCAGTTGTGGGAAGCCTCCTCAGTGTCCACTCCCGCTCTTGAACCCAGACACCCTCATCTGCCCCACGTATCCTGGCCTCGGGCCGCGGACGGCAGTAGGTCAGGATGGCACCAGAATCTACCCCCTCTCCCGAGGGGCAGAGAGTCTGCTATGGATCTCCGGCTTGGGTACTGCGCGTGGGGGAGGGCCAAAGGGTCCTCCCCATCCTCTCGAACGGGCGGCGGAGCTAACCTGCGTGGCTGTCCCAGCCTCACCCCGCCCCCCGTCCGGCCCTCCCCGACTCCCCTGGCCCAGGGCCCGGCCGGGGAAGGCGTTGTTTTGCCAGCGGGAGCCGAGCGAGTGCGCAGAGAAAAGCCACCCTGCTCTAATGAGAGTGCACACAGCGCTGCATCCAGGAGGAGGATTACCCAGCGGGCGGGGGAGGGGAGCGCGGGCCGGGGCCGCGGGCGGCGTGTGCGGCGGCCCCGTGGGCCCGGAGTCCCCGCCTGTCTGGCTGCTAATCGCACGCTTTCTGCTGTTACGGAGGCAGGCGGGAGCCGGCGGCCGAGCCTAGCGCCGGCGACTCGGCGGGTGACACGGAAACATGGCGCAGCGCCCCTCCCCCGCCCGCGCCCCCGCCTCCCGCCTCGCACTTCCTCCCGCCCGCGCGGCTTTTGCAGTTCTAATGCTCTGCTTTCGGCCTGGCACCATTACGCTAGCAGCCGCTTCTCTGCGGCCTCGCGCCTCTCTTTCCCCCTTTGTTTTCAGGGTCTATAGAAAAGGTTTGCTTTTGTCCCGAGCTCTCTCGTTAAACCAAACTTGTGGTGGCAACGGAAGGCAGTGCTGGCGGGGAGGGGCCGGGGGATTTTGGCAGCGACAGAGCAGAGCGTGGTGGAAACTTCTCTCGCTGGGTTCCCCGCCACCGCCTTCCAACCCCCACCTCCACAGACCAGCCGCCCCGCCGACGCTTCTCTCCTGAGAGGCCCCAGCGCTCCAGGAAGAAGGCCTGGGACACAGGGACTGCGACCACGGGTCTTCGAAGAGACCATGGTTCTTGTCTGTGACCCCAGACTTTTGGCACTCCATGACCTTGATCCTTGGTGCCTTTACTTGACTTGGCTTTCGTCTGGTCCTTCGGGGCCCTGTATCTCAGTCAGCGAATTAAGAAAAAAGGATCAAAGTAAAGTGTTTAGCGTGTGGTTCTTTTCAAAAGGCTCGCTGGAACCTTATCCATTTACTGCAGGCCTTCTTATAGGGTATAGAGCGACAAGAGGGACTTGTCTCAAAGGACAAACGATAGAAAGCCTTACCCCCGGTGGCTGGCCACCTCACCCACACTCACTTAGCACGCCCTTGGGAAGACCCTGCAAAGTGGTGTGGTGGTGGGGTCTAAGTGTAGCTCCCTCGGTTCAGGAGATGCCAAATCTTCCCCCTCTCCAGGCAAGAAATCGGGACAACCCCTTCCCCCCCAGGTCGCACTCCCCAGACCCACGCGTATGCTGTGTCTTTCTGTACTGGAGCTGCTCAGGCGGCAATTTTTTAAGCCTGCAATTAAGCGAGGCGTCGCCGTGTCCTCGGCTAGTGTCGATCCTGTCAGTCGCACATGGCCTTGGTGCTCCGGTCCGAGGCCCCGCGATTAGTCACAGGCTCGCTTCGCTCCTTCCCTAATCCGCCTCTGCAGGCAGCCTGGGGACGCGGCCGACTAGGCGGCGCTGGCAGGGAGCCACCGCACGCGGGGCGGGCCTCCTGGTTACTGCCAGCCCCACTGCACCCGAGCCAGCGCGGGCCCCGAGGTGCGGGATTGACTCCCCCCCCGCCGCCCCCTGGTGGGGCGCCGGCGTCCCTCCTCCCGCCCCTCTCCTGGGCCTGCGAGATCTATTTGTGTGGTGTCATTTGCATAAAAATAGGACAAGTGTTTCAGTGCGTTCGAACGCGGGAGGCGAAATCCTTATTGATGTGTCTGTGTGGAGCCTTCGGTTGTCGGAGCAGTTTGATTTAGGGTGTTTGTGTTGCCTTCTGCGAGAAACGAGAGGAAATCCTGTGCACCGCTTATGGCGGCCAAGGCCCCCTGAGCATCCCCCCTCCGCGCGGCTGGGAGTAGTGTACCGCTTGGGCCCCAGCACACCAAGTCTACAACCGGCAGGTTGAGGGCCAGGCGGGCGGCCTATTATGACTCATAAAACCGGGCGGCCTAATCACCAGCTGCCAATCCATTTACATGTGCCACTTCCAAGGCACCCTTCTTCGTCCAGGCAGGGCCTCCCGCGGGTTCGCCGCGGACGTGGCTAGAGTCTCCCAGTGGAAGCTAACCAAGTGCTCGTCCTTTCCCGTAGGTAGCCCGGAGGCCCCTCCAAGGCGAGAGACCCTGCTCCCTAAGCCTCTGCGCCTCTCTCCAACAACTCTTCAGCGTGGACAAATAGCTAGGGAGGGCGCCGGCCTCTCGGAGCCAGTAAATCAATCATTAACTCCCTAGCGAGGCCGAGCCAAGGGAGGGGGTGGGGGCCAGAGCCCAGAGCGCGGGGCAAGAGCGGGACTCCCTACTCTAGACTAAGAGGCATCCCCCGTGCCAGCGAACTACTGGAACGCAGTTCCTCCAAGTCTTCCCTGGCTCCTACAGAAGCCACAGCCCGCTGGGCCTTTCAAGCTACACCGCACCTCGCTGGGCAGGTTGGGTTACTGCACAGCCCCTTGGCTTTGGGCTTCCCGGCCTGCTGTCCCTAGAAGAGTGTGCCACACACAGGGGCAAATTCCTGGGATCCAGCCGGGCTCCACATAACTCCAGCTTGGCCAAACCTATTCGATCGGCTGGACCTGTCTCCCGAGGCAGGCTCCTCTTAGAGCCTTCAATGGATGCGGCATGCAGAGGGTTAAAAAGCCTCAGTTCGCTCTAGCTCCACCGCGGCACAGAGGAAATGCAGATCAAAGTGCCTACGGGGAAGGAAACACACGCACACTTGGGGCCCGGGTCGGAGGAGACAGTTCCCAAGTCGCCTGCCTCGAGCCGCTTCCCACACTCCAGGCAAGGCAAGGCAAGGCGGCCCGTAGAATTCACCCCGCGGAGCTCTGCGTGCAGGGGCTGGGGAAGGAGGAGGGACAAGGGGGCGGGAGGCGAGCCCGGGCTGCGCGCCAACAGGCCGGGAGCCATAGATTAGTCACCGCTCGGCTCCGAGCTCACGGGTGCGCGGGGGAAACGGGAGGGCAGGCGGCGGCCCTGCTCAGCCGGGCTCCCGGGGCCTCGGCGCCGCTGCCCCCGCCCGCCCCCGCCCCCGCGCGCGCCTGCCGAGGCTCTCCGGGACTCTCGCCGCGGAGATCCACTTGTCAGTTCAAGGGCAGGACAGAAACTGCAAGCCGAGTCTTGAGAACAGGAAATTTCTCATTGACAATGTGCTACCCCCCCAACACACACACACAGAGAGAGAGAGAGAGAGAGAGAGAGACCCCAGCCGCAGCCCCGGCGCGCAAAGCGGCTTTAAAACAAAACCAAACCCCAGCGCGGGCAAGCCGGCAGCCTGCGTGCCCCACTAGGCAACGATCGCCCCGGAGACTCCCGCCCCGGGCCAGCACACTGGCTCGGCGGATGGGCTGGGCTCGGCTGGGGCCAAAGGCGCAGTCGTCTCTGCAGGACCCTGGGCGGGGGGTGGGGGTGAGGGTGGGGGTCCTCAGCCCCTGGCGCTGTGCGCCTTCTCGAGGAGCGAACCCCGGCTGCCGAGCTTTGCGCAGCGCTGGGTGGCCGCCGGGTCAGCGCTCTCTGCGGGGAGGCCTCCGCGAATGCCGCTGCGGGAACCCGGGAGGGCTGCGAGCTCGGCCTGGCAAAGTTCCTGTGGAAACTCCATGTTTTGAAACTCCATCGGCTTTGCGGAAGGGGGGGGGGGGAGAGGGGAACGCGCCGAGCGCCGAGGGCGGCCAGCACCCGCCAGGCGCTCCGGGGAAACCTGGCCCGCGCCTCTCCCGAGCCCCACTGCACGGCTGGAGGGCCGGGAGGGCCGAGCCCCTGGAGCAAAGCCTTTTGTGTATTCCCCTTTCCCTTCGCTCTCCAAGGGAAATTCATTAACCCGTTTTATTTACTGAGACGAAGGCTGCCTTTTTAGGGGCCGTGATATTCAGGGTAATTTCGTATTTGACACGTGTAAATACTTAGTACTCTCAGGTAAGGTCAAATTATTTATCATCTTAATTTATATTTCAATAGGCCTACAATTTAGAGTCGAGAAATGCCTCCTTATGAATCATTATGGTCTATTAGAGGAACTAATGTCTAACCAGCACTATTTGGTAGGGAATCACTTATGTTGACATTTAAATGGCTCTTCAATAGTTAAAGAGAGAGAGAGAGAGAGAGAGAGAGAGAGGCATTCAAGTGCCTTTGATTAAATATACAATTTACAAGACCATCAGCAAAACCATCAGAACTATAAATTCTACGAAAATTTTTTTTCAAACTTTCCAAAGCCTTTCAGGACATATATGTCATTTCCTACGGGTAGGGAAAAAACACACAAATTTCAGACAATCCCCCTCCCAACACACACAAGCTAAAGTCTTATTAGCAAGCCCCCCCCCCCCCGTCCTGTTCCTCAGTGACAGACATCCTATTTAGTGCTATTGTAGGTAACTTGTAAAATGAGCTTACCTGCATGTGAAAGCCAAACCCCCATCCCGGGGTCATCACAGCACCCAGAGCATCTTCCTGATGCCTTAAAGTCCACTCTACACCTGCTCACATAACCTCCAGTCTCTTCCTAGCTGCCTCCCATCTTGAATTCTAAGAAGTCTTTATGACTCTGCTGCGTTCCTTTGGTTAAAGCATCTCCTGTGATGTAACAGTTCTTTCTCTTTCAGGCCTGGGATTAGCTTCTTATGTGTCTGTTTTCCAAGACAGCTGCACCTCTTAAAAGGGATAGCTACATCTCGGTAACATTTCCATTTCCTTATTTTATTGTATTGTATTTAGAGACAGGGTCTCTCTATTTAGTTCTGGCTGTCCTGGAACTCACTCTGCAGACTAAGGCTGACCTCAGAGATCCACCTGCCTCTGCATTCCCCCAGCAGAAATTAAAGGCATAAATATGCCATCACACCAGTCTCATTTCTTTACTTACCAGTTTCAAAGTTTTCTTTTTGTTATTGTTGCCTGTGTGTGTCTGGTGTTTAAGATACTAGTTAGCATAGGATTTAAAACAATGTAATTTGCCCAGCAACAATTGGCTTGCACCTTTAAGAAATGTTGTACTTTGTTTATGGATAGGGAAGACTTCCGGGGGGTCTGTGGTTAAGAGAAGAAACAGGCACAGGATGTGTGTATAGTTTATGTTGCAGTTGTGTGTCTGTTTAAGCCATGTATTAAGGAGCTTCCCTTACATCCTAGGCTTCCCCTGGAGTGGGTTATAGACCTCCAGCAGTGCCCATGAGCTATTCTGCTCCTTACCCAGGAAACGTCTTGCTACACCTTGCAGCTGCCAATATGGGGTGGGGGGTGAGGTGGTAGGGTCCTGGTTAGGCTACACAAGCTGGCTTCAATTCCTGAACTCAAGCAATCCTCCTGTATCAGCCTCCTAAGCAGTTGGATTTACAGGTCCAGACAACTAGCAGATGACTCAATCAGCACAAGGAAATGGTCCTTGTTTGTGCCAAAGTTCATGAAATCTCATTGTATAATGAATGCATCATTTTTCAGACTATTCTATCTATCATCCCTAGGCATTCTGCTGGGAACCAGTCGCTTCCTTTATGCTGAGTGGGGAAGTGTCTGGTTTTGTTTTCTTTTGTTTTGTTTTTGGAGACAGGGTCTCTACATAGCCCTGGCTTTGGAGGTATCCACTCTGTAGACCAGGCTCCCCTCAAACTCAGAGATTTGCCTGCCTCTGCCTGTGCAACTTTTTCAATTCTTGCTTTCCCTAATCTGGTCCCCTTTGTTAGTTTCTCAGTGGCAGGACTTTTGTCAGGCAGAGAGCCACTTTCAGTTTCCTGCTGGGCTCTTTTCTGTGGCCCTCCAATGGCCTTGGGCCTGGATATTCCCCTCTTCCTTGAAGAACTTCACCTAAGTTTATGGCTTTCAGTACTTCACTTCATGATTCTTGGTTTGTTTGTTTCCAGGTTCCCCATATCAAACGGCAGACCCGATAGCTCACCTTGGAATCCATATCTAGCTTAGTAAGCACAGCTAACATTTACTCAGTGATGTTTAAGTAAGCAAGCATAGGATAGAAATTGTCTATGAATTCTTGCAACTATCCAGTAAGCTCACCCACCGGCTAGGGGTCACATGAGAAACTGAAGTAAAGGACTTCAGAACACTCAAGGAAATCTGTGACAACAGGATTCAAATCCAGGCTGCCTTCTTTCCGGAGTCCCATGCTCTCTGTAACCTACCATTATACAGCCCTACACAAAACCTCCTCCCTGTGCTCGCTTCAGCAGCACCCCATATACTAAAATTGGAATGATACAAAACCTCCTCCTTCACTTTCTACCGTGCTCCCCTGCAGCACTCTGGCAAAGATAACTGATTCTACTTTTCAGTTGTCTACCTAGTTTCCAACCTTTTACATTAACCACAGAACAGACTACCACATTCTCTTGCTTGGACTGTTACTGAAGGTTTTCATTCCAGGTACCATTTCTCATGCTTCTCCAATCTATCCTCCACATTCCTGTTAGGCCTTTATACAACATGAACATCTGGGCTTGGTGGTAAGCTCCTGGAATCTCAGTATTAAGAAGGCAGGATTAGGAGTTCAAAACCAGGCTGGGCTACTACAATGCCAAACCTTGTTTCAAAGATTGAACCAACTAGGTGCTGGTTAGGTGGCTCCTTTGCTAAAGGTGCCTGCTGCCAAGCCTGAGAACCTGAGTTCTATCCCTATGACCACCATGTTGGAAAGAGAGAACTGACCTCTGACCTCCACACTCAGGCTCGGTGTAACATCAGTAGATAGGAGACAGAAGAAAGAGGACCTCTAGTTTCAAGCCAGCCTGAGCTATATATCGAGTTCCAGGCCAGGTTGGGCAGCATGGTGAGGTCATGTCTCTAAAAACAAACCAACAATCCCGAACTCTCTGACCAAGCAACCTGTTCTCTACCATTTCCACACAGTCTACCATCTGAGCAGGCTGCTGTCAGCTCCTGAACGGGCTCTCTCTGTTGCCGTTCATTGTCTCTTCCTAGATCCTATCATGGTACCCAGCAAGTGTGTTCACATGTGCGAGCATGTGCGCACACTCACAAATACACACACACTCACACATATTAGGCTGAGAATGGTAGTACACTCTAGAAATCCCAGCATTTGGGAAACAGAGACAAGGCTAACCTGCTCTGTAGAACATGCTCAGGTCAGCCAGGGCTGCTACCATGTCTCAAAAACAAACAAGGATTGGGAATATCACTCAATTGGTACTGTGTCCTGAGTTCTATCCCCAACAACTGTACTAAAAAAAGGGGGGGCTGTGAAGAGGTGGATGCCGGAGAATCAGAAATTCAAGGTCCCTTTAATCCCAGCATTCAGATAGCAGAGGCAGGCAGATTCCTGTGAGTTTGAGGTCAGCCTGGTCTACAAAGCTAGTTCTAGAACAGCCAAAGTTACACAAAGAAATCCTTTCTTGAGGGGAAAGAAAGAAAGATAGGGAGAAAGAGAGAAAGAAAGAAATTAAAGGTTATCCTCAGCTACACTGAGAACTCAAGGTCAGCCTGGGCCACATGAGACCCTGTCTCCAAAACAAAACAAAACAAAGACCTACTGTGACAGTATACTTAGAAGGCAGAGGCAGGCAGGTCTCTGTCCAAATGGGCCTTCATAGTGAATTCCAGGCTTGTATACTGAGACTCTGTCTCCAAAACTTCGTGAATGAATGATTGAATTCCTGATTCTTCTTCTGTTGCACAGGCAGAAAAGGAAGCACGTTCGAGAGAGCAGGAGAGCTGTAGGGAAGGTGCTAATGTACAGGGAGTGGATCTGTGGCTCTGGTGAAGACCAAGGCAGAAGTAATTAGGAAAGTGAAGTACGAGGCAAGAAGAGTTAATACCATCTGGAAAGACCCACAGGAGCACAAGATGAAGATACACAGCTCTTTCTTGGTCAGAGGAGCTGAGTGACTAGAAGACCCTAGGTGTCTTAGCCTTCCCAAGTGCAGCAGAATGTCATCCCCAGGAGGTCATAGCAGGAGCCCTTAGCTGAGAGCAAGAGAAAACCAAATGCATAGCCTCCTTTATTGTGCTTTGCCTATCCCTGACCACTCTAGACAGGGTCCCACTGTATAGCCCCCAGGATGACAGGTTCCTCTACCATGCTCAGCTAATTGAGCTGCTACTTGCTGGCAGAAAGATGCAGGCTCTTTCTCCACAAGAGCCCCGGGAACCATAACTGTAGGCTCTGGGGTATAACTGGCACTGGGCAATTGAGTTTTTCTCTCAGTTCCATGCCTTTGACCTCCTAACAGGAACTGTGTCACCGTGCTACGCTTCATAGCAAGCAAGTCTGTTTGAATAATTCGTACAGGATAAAAATAGCTAGTGTTTACTGAGGACCTTCGCTCCCTTCCAACTCTTTACTAGGTGCATTTCCATGCAATCTCATGCATGCCCCCGAAGAACCCTGTGGGTTAGGCACCACCACCCGCTTTATAACTGAGGAGACTAAAGCTCTTAGAATTGTTCTCCCACCTCCCAAAAACCAAACTTATATATAGCCAGTCTAGGAAAGTGTAGCCACAGGGATTATTCCCTGAATTTCACGGCCCTCCTGCACATGTTAGCATAGAGTACATGGCTTGTCAGTCATGCGCCTACCCTGCTTCTGCAAATCTGATATTTCTGGAGCCAAATCCTCCAATCATGTCTTTCTTGGGTCATCCTGGCCACTTGCCAACTGCAGTAAATATCATCCAAGGAGTTTCTTTCTTTCCAGGACCAGCAAGTGTCACGGATCCATCCTGCTCACCATGGGAACCTAAGTGTTTATCATCTCCATGAAGAGTACCTTTCTTCCAATGTGAGCCTTGGAAATGTGTGGGGACAGGAAACTCAAGGTTAAAAAAAAAAAAAAAACAAAAACAAAAAACCTCACTCTTCTGACAATGCAAGCAGACCCTGTAAACAGAGTTAGAAAAACTTTGCTGTGCTCCTGGTGATACTAAACTGTGGCTCTGCATTGGATTGGTGACGTTATAACCCACCTTGCCCTTCCCCACTCCTGGGCCAAGTTTCTCTGATTTGGAGCTTCCATGGAAATCACTCATGGGGCTGGCTAGAGATCTGGCCTAATAGTAGAACACTTTACTGAGCATATGTGAGGCCCCTGGGTTCCACTGCTAGCCCTGGAAACAAACAAAAGCCACCCTGATCATCACAGGGGGGTTGGGGGAGCGATATGCTATGGAAAGGGGTCCTCTCCCCCCCCCCCCACCACAACTCTCTTCTGAAGTCACAGAGCTTTTGAGATCTGGGGAGCAGATTTGCTTTATCGGCATTTAGAATCGCTAACTTACTAAGGGCTTTCTATCTGCCAAACACAATATACACTGATCTCATTCCTCATAGAAAACTACCATTTCCATTCCACAGATGAAGGAACTGAGGTTTAGAGACACTCTTCACCACCGGATTCCTCCAAATCCAACTGCTACCCAAGTCGTCTCTGCCCCTGCCCTCGTGGTAAGACATGGGTAGTAACTTTCATACTTTCTAGGACCTGTGAGCAGCTTCATTCATTGGCCAGTTCCCTCAGCTCATCAGAACTGGGCTCTGAGAACAGTGGCCTTCACTGCATCCTGGCATTCAAATGATGTCCCTTAAGGACATCATTGTCCTGCAGTGAATGTATCCTATCCGCCAGGTCCCCAGGAGAGGGCTCCACCCCACCCCACCTCCTTGACTTGTGAAGCTAAGGATGGAGCTGGCAGAAACTCCAGAATGATCCACAGGCAGAGGGGGGTAAGCTTTGCCTTGCTCTTTGACAATGTGTGGTGGGATATCTTTATGGGTTCAGTGCCAGTGGCTACACTGGGACCTTCCTGGCCTGCTTGCTGGCACAGGGAATCTGGAGGGGAAATCAATCTTGATGATAATTTCGCTCTGTCTTCTTGAACCAGCCGCGGTCCTCTTCTCTAGGCTGGCGATGATTAATGCAGCGTGCAGTCTCCTTACTCCTCTGCTGCAAAGTAAATATTCAGATGAGCCTGGCAGAGCATAGCCCTGGTGCTGCTCAACAGGGTCCCAGGTGGCAGATGGCACCAGATTACTCCTATAGGGGGTACCACTACTGTTTATAGAGTTCAAGGCTAACCCACCATTACCACCAATTGAAGCCTAATCCTTTAATTATTATCAAAATGCCAAAAATAAAGATTGCAGGGAAGGCAATTAATAGGATCATACGGTGTATTCCTCATTTGTAATTATATATTATTATTTTTTTCTCTCTACTTTGTTCCAATAATGATTTAAGGCTGCTTCCAAAGACACACAAACCCAAGCAAAGATAAATAAAATGAGAGGGACGTGAATTCCAATGTCCTGCTGGCTCGAGACATCTTTGCTCCATTCTGCACAATGAAGCAGCATTGTGCACAGCGCCTTTCACAATGAGGGAATTTCGTTCTTCTGGTGGCGACACTAGGCTCTTTGTCAAGGGGAAGGGTGCTACGCAGTCTGGAAAGAGATTGCAGAGGACGAGGATCTGTTTTGTAATGCTGGCTATATTAGTGTGCGATCTTGGGCAAGATGTTTGTGTCGGCAGAACAAAATATCTGAGATGGAGCATTTCAGGAAGTAAAAACACTTACTTGGTTCACAGTTCTGCTGGCTGGAAGTGTGACATTGGTGTCTTGGTGAGGGACCTCTGCCTGCATCATGACAACATGTCAGGGAAGCAGTGAGGACAGCAGCTACATAGAGAAGGGGACAAGGGAGAGTCGGGTAGTAACTTTTGCTTTGGAGCAACACAATTTCAGGAAAGCTAATCCACTCCAGTGACACTCACGTTAATCTCTTCAGAAAGGCTCTTAGGACCCAGTCACCTAATTACCTCTTACTAGACCCCACTACCTAAAGTTGCCACCACCCCAACACCACTGAATTGGAGATCAAATTTCCAGCATGTGAATCCTTATGTGTGTGTGTGGGGGGGGTCACACCACACCCAGGCCATAGCATTCACCCTTTCTGGACATTGGATTCTGAAATTCCCTCAGATGTGGGAGGTAGAAACCAGCGATACTCCAACAGCATGAGGGGCTCATATAAAGAATTTCTGTCCCAGAAAGAACCTCCGAGCCCAGAAGAGAGTCTCTCTCATCTCTTTGCTGTCTCTGTCTCTTACCCATTCCTAGATGACTTAAGACAGTAGAACTTGAATTATCTCCTATCCTGTGGCAAGGATTCTACTTCTTGTCCTTA
The DNA here is from genome assembly GCA_036184795.1 of Tokudaia tokunoshimensis. Classification (NCBI taxonomy): domain Eukaryota; kingdom Metazoa; phylum Chordata; class Mammalia; order Rodentia; family Muridae; genus Tokudaia; species Tokudaia tokunoshimensis. The sequence continues at coordinate 8,946,161 of BTHU01000023.1, read as the reverse complement.
GGCCAGAATGGCATGAAGAAAGTCCCCCAGAGAAGAGGCAAGGTCCGGCAACTTAGGCATAGTAGTTGACTTTCAAGCCAGGCTTTATCTCCTCTTCACTCCTTCCAACCACATCTTCCACTTTGAAATCCCAAGTAGCACCCAGCACAAAGCCCAGCCCACCACTTGCTTAAAAACACTGATAGGAAGCCAGGGGTGGCAGCATCAGAGGAGGCAGGAAGGAAGATCAAGAGTTCCAGGCTAGCCTCAGTCAGCCACAGACAAGCCTGAGAGGGCCAGAACCTAATATTCTCTCTGTCCCACTCAAAGTGACAACAAACCCACTGCTGCCTCTACCAAGGTCCGAGTTTCTCTGCGTGTAGTCCCCAGAACAGAGCTCCCAGGGCTCACCCCTGCTGGAAGGCTGTTTTGCAAGCACAGATGGCATGATGCAGCTAACTGATAAAATGGGGTTCAAAGGAAATCTGCCCCAGAACCATGTGTTACAGGAGTCCACTGACATCCCTTCTGAAAGCAAACAGAGCTAAGGTGTTAGAGGTTGGACTCGGATTTTCCCTTCCACTGTAGGGACTTCTGGAGTATTCCATATGTTGATATGGATGTTGGTTACACAGACGTATGTATGTTGTGTGCCATACCTCAATAAAGTTATAACAAATTCAAAATATAATAAATGGATTTTTTTTCTTAAAAAGATCTATTTTAGTTTTATTTGTTTGTGTATGTGTGTGGAGACCAGAAGAGGGTACTGGGTGCCCTAGAGCCGACTGATTTCTTCAGTTCCCCCTCCCCTTGACATAATAGTCTAAAAATAAACAACTGAGTGTGAATTAGATATAAAAGCAGGAGGATAAAATGTAAAATTGCATGCCCAAATCTGGGCGAGATGGCTCAGTGAGTAAAAAGCATTTGCCACTCAAGCCTGATGACCTGAGTTTAATTCCTGAAACCCAGAGGTGGAAGGAGAGAACCACTTCCATGTGGCACTGCCCCCCATAACGATGAATAGAATTTTTAAATAATAAAGTCAAATTACCTGAGAAAGCTGGGTATTGCAGCCCGTGCATGCAAGCCCAACACCAGGGTCGAAAATTCAAGACCAGCTTAGGGCTACACAGTGAGTTAAAAGCCAGTCTGAGTGATGCACAGTGTGAGACCCTGTCTCAAAGAAGGAAAATAAACCCTAAAATCTCATGAACAGATCTTCTCTACAGTACAGCCCAGTTGGTTCCAACGGCAAATGTTATGGAAGCTCTCTGCTCCGGACAGGATGCCAGCTCTGTCCTGTCTCTCCTCCTTTTCCGCAGGGACTTCCACTGGAGCCCACAGAGGATGTTCATATGTTGGAACGATAACCCCCATTAGTCACAACTGTTAGTGCCCCTCTCCCTGTCTCTTATTTTTTCTTTGTTTGTTTGGAGGTGTTTAGACTCTCTTTTCTTTTCTCTCTTCCTCCCTCCCTCCCTCAAAACCCAAGGTCTCACACGCATACTAAGCGCATAAGCCACACCTATATACCCCACCCTTCCTTCCTTCAATCCAGGCTAAGTATTTTCTGCAATCTCCCTGCCTCACCTTCCTGAGGACTGAAATTAGAGGAGGGAGTCATTATCACCCCGGCTTAAACTTTTATTCTTTATCTTTAAGGACAAAGAAGACATACTTTATTCATTCGTTCAGAGTGTGTGTGTGTGTGTGTGTGTGTGTGTGTGTGTGTGTGTGTGTGTCTACTGGCCAGTTTTGTGTGTCAATTTGACACAAGCTGAAGTTATCACAGAGAAAGGAGCTTCCCTTGAGGAAATGCGTCCATGAGATCCAGCTGTAAGGCATTTTCTCAATTAGTGATCAAGCGGGGAGGGCCCCTTGTGGGTGGTGCCACCCTGGGCTGGTAGTCTTGGGTTCTATAAGAAAGCAAGCTGAGCAAGCCAGGGGAAGCAAGCCAGTAAGGAACATCCCTCCATGGCCTCCGCATCAGCTCCTGCTTCCTGACCTGTTTGAGTTCCAGTCCTGACTTCCTTTAGTGATGAACAGCAGTGTGGAAGTGTAAGCTGAATAAAGCCTTTCCTCCCCAACTTGCTTCTTGGTCATGATGTTTGTGCAGGAATAGAAACCCCGACTAAGACTGTGTGTGTGTGTGTGTGTGTGTGTGTGTGTGTGTGTGTGTACTGTCCATCCTATGTGGGTCTTGTGTAAGTCAGAAGTCAGAGGACAACCTTCAGGAGTCCTGGGTCCCAGAAATCAAACTCAAACAAGTTCCTTTAACCTGCTGAGCCATCTTGGGTCCTCTATATTTTCCGCGACTAGGGCTCTCAGACTAGTTACAGGTCTACTGTACATTTCAAGTTGGCCTTGAACCACTGATCCTTGAGCACCCACTTCCTAAATGCTAGGATTACAGACACGCCCCAGCACATCCGCCTTAAATTTCTATTTATAAAGTACCTTGTCTCCAGAATGCTATGCAGCAATAGAAAATGGCCCCCACCAACTCTTCAGTCAGGCAGCCCAGGAATCTTTGATCTTTCGAGCGCCCTTCACTGCTCCTCCTGCATCAAATCCAGTGCCCTGCCTGCCCAGCACAGCATCTTGTCAGTGCTGTGGCAATGGCTGCCTGGCTGCCTCCCTTCTTCACCTGCTGCCCCTTTATAGTTTACTCCCCACAAGACAGCCTGTGGCCTATACCCAACCCACAAGACACACACTTACTGTGTGCAGAGGCCAGTCCAGCCACTGTCTACCCCAAGGGGACAAACCAAATAGCTGCCTTTCAGGACACCTGTGTTCCAGCAGGACAGATGGCAGCTAAACAATCAAAGTAACAGGTCATCCAGTGATCCAAGATGGTGGACAACGGACACAACAGAAGACATGAGAGCAGGTGAAAAGCATCTAAGAAGCAGGAGAACTTTGCACCATTCCGAGGTGACCAAAGGAAGCCTTGCGTGATTGAGAGTGTGGAGGTGGCACGTGTAGGCCACCGAGCATGCGTGGAGATCAAAGGACGACTTACCAGCATCGATTCTCAACTCAGGGACTCAACTCAGGTTTGGTGGCAAGTTCCATTACACACTGAAACACCTCGCCAGCCCGAGGCCTTTCACAGACACGAAGTGGTAGGAAAAGGTGAAAGGAGGTGAGGCGGTGGGTCAAGTGGATTTCTGCAGGAAGAGTGTTGGAGACAGCGGTAGAGGCAGGGCAAATGTCCCGTCAGGGGGAAAGGAGGCAGAAGCTGTGGCCAGAACTCTAAGGTGAGTCAGGGTAGTCACTGAAGATAAAGATAAAAGGCCTCAGCCAGCTCTCCTGGGCGTGCCCAGACCTTCATTCAAGAGTTGTTTTCAGCCCCTAGTCACCTTGGGGCCTACCTAAAAGCTGGTCCTGTTCACTTTCCCTCAGTCCCCTTTGTCCAGTCACCCAGACCTCTGTTCTGAAAGCACACGCCCCCAAGAGCCCTTCTCCAGACCACTGTCCAGGCCCCTAGTTGGAGTGTCACCATTCCAACTCCCCCTTCTCTTCTCCCCACACTCCCCGTCCTCTCAGCAATACACCTATGATCCTATGATTGGCTCACCCAGTTTGTGGTATATTGGAGGGCTCATTCTTCTGCATCATGGGATGTCAGCAGTGCCAGAAGCCCAGTGGTGACCAGGACCACCAACATGCCTATCCCTAGGCGATGAGCCACATGGCAAATAGACAACTTTGGAAGGTGGCAGACAGACTTCCATAGATGGCCCAGGACCCCGTGGGCTCAGAGTGGTGGGCCAGAACAGCTTCAGTCACGGTGGTCCAGGAGGTCCTTCTTGCTCAGGAAATGAGCAGAAGTTGAGACGGCACAAGGAGGATGAGTCTATAGCAAGGATAGCTCCAGGGCTAAGCAAAGTACAAGTACATAGTCCCCGAAGGACAACTGACTTTGGCCCCTGTCCTGGATAACTTTATGTCAACTTGACACAAGCAAAAGTCAGAGAGGAGGGAACATCAATTGAGAAAATGCCTGCATAAGATCAGGCTATAGGCAGGTTTTTCGAGACAGGGTTTCTCTGTATAGCCCTTGCTGTCCTGGATTAAAGGCGTGTTCCACCACTACTCGGCAGGCAATTTCTTAATTAGTGGTACTAGGGGGAGGGGCCAAGTCCATTGTGGGTGGTACCATCCCTAGGCTGGTGGTCCTGAGTTCTATAAGAAAGCAGGCTGAGTAAGCCATGATGAGCAAGCCAATAAGCAGCACCCCTCCATGGCCTCTGCATCAGCTTCTGCCTCCAGGTTCCTGCTCTGTTTGACTTCCTGTCCTGACTTCCTTCAATGATGAACAGTGATATGGAAGTGTGAGTCAAATAAACCATTTCCTTCCCAACTTGCTTTTTGGACATGGTGTTTCATCATAGCAATAGGATTCAGGGATGTTTGTGTGAGGGTGTCAGATCCCCTGGAACTGGAGTTAACAGACAGCTGTGAGTCACCGTGTGGTTGCTGGGAATTGAACCCAGGTCCTCTGACAGAGCACCTAGTGCTCCTAACTGCTGAGCCATCTCTCCAGCCCCAGGAATGACTTTCTGTCTAGGACAGTGATTTCACAGCCTGGAAACCCTTTGCATTCCTCAGGCTAGCTCACATTTGACAGACATTGTATTTGTTGACTCTGAAGGTATAGACACGAAGGCTCTGGGGACAATGCTTGCTATGAAAGTGTAAGAACGCCAGATCCCCAGAACCCACATAAAAGTCCAATCAATGCACAACTGTTATCCCAGCACACGGAAGATGGAGAACCAGTGAGCTCCAGGCTCAACGAGAGACCCGATCTCACAAAGGAAGCTGGATAGGGGCTGCGTGTGGCGGCACCTGGGAGGCTCTTGAACATCTGCAGTTTCAAGTCAAGCCAGAGCGACATCATAATGAGACTCCCACCCCAAAACTTAAGCAAAATAAAATGCATATAGAAAAGATAAATTAAAAAAATATATATATAAGGCTGGGCATGGTGACTATATACTGAGATACCGTCACAAAGAGCAAACAAGGAAAGAAGGAAGAAAAATGTAGACAGGGAAAGAGGAAGATGCCTTATGCCAACCTCTGCCTCCCACATACACACAAACAACACACAAACACATATGTGTTCCTGTTCTGCTCCTTCTTAATGTTGTTATGTTGTTTGGTTATTTTGGTTTTGTTTCCTTGGCTGAGTTCTTTTTTCTTTTTTGGAAACAGGTTCTCAAGTGGCCCATGCTGGTTTGAACTTCTGATTCTCCTGACTCCACCCTATACCTCTCAGTGTCATAGGTATGCACCAGCACCTCGTGTGTGTGTGTGTGTGTTGCTAGGGATCAAATCCCAGGCTCTCCCAGGCAACTAGTCTACCAACTGAGTCACTTTCCTGCTCAGTCTTTAAAATGATTTTTCCAGCCCTCTGCAGGCCTCCAAGAACAGACCCTGAACCCTGAACCCTAAACCCAAACTGAGGCTTTTACTTGACTTCCTTGGGCAGTCCGGGCAACCTGCATTCTTGTATATGTGGTCTCTTTTATTTTTATTTATTTTTTTAAATAATCTATTTATTACTATGTGTAAGTCCACTGTAGCTGTCTTCAGACACACCAGAAGAGGGTGTCAGATCTCTTTACGGATGGTTGTGAGCCACCATGTGGTTGCTGGGATTTGAACTCAGGACCTTCGGAAGAGCAGTCAGTGCTCTTAACCACTGAGCCATCTCTCCAGCCCATATGTGGCCTCTTTTCTACTGCAGAGAGCTCGTGAGACCAACAAGACACAGATGTTTGTTTGTAAAATATTAGTCCAAGCTCCTTACTTCGTATCAGAAGAAAAGGGGAGTCTATTGGAGTGTGTGAGTCTAGAGTCTCCCTGACTCTTCTTCCTTAGCTGCTAGGCCTCAGTTTCACCTGATCTAGCTGCTGGTCCCTGATACACTGCCCCTGGTCCCCTCCGGATGACTGGCCTTGATTTTTGTAAGAGCTGGGCAATAGGTCTATGTTTTTCCAGTTTTATATTCCTGGAAGGCAGGATCTAGTGGATGCTTCTTAATGTCCCCTCCCTCCTCACTCTCATGTTTACATACCCCAACCAGAAGGGACAACTCCATGAGCTGAGACTTCATAGGAACCTCCTTCCTCCCATGCCGGAAGGGCAACAGAAGCCACCGCATAGGGTGTCAACTGGCTTGTGGTCACTGCTGGATATTCTTAGCAGCCTTCGGTCACCATCCTGAGAATTCAAAGTCTCCTGTCACTAGGGCTTAGCTTTCCCTCCCTCTCCACCCAGTGCAGGGGAGTTTTCTATTTCTATTTCTAGGCACAGAAGTCAGAGTCCTGAGTAACGGAGAACGTGCTGATTTAGAAAGCCCGAGCTTTGGGGCACAGCCCAGCGACACACTTAGCCTGCTGCTACCCACCACTGCCCCAGGCCTGACTGACTGGCCAGACTGTTTGGAAAACATGTTCTGGTTTAGCAGCGAGGCATGGCATGGTGGGAGCTCTGGCCACAGCACAGCGGTTATCACGTCTGACCTCATTCCTGGGTCCTGAGGCAACTCTGAGGTCTGCGCGTCTCGAACACTTACTAATCTTCCTTCAAAGATACCCGCCATGAGTCAAGCAGCAATGTTGAACAAGGGGTGTGGGCATTACTAATCCCTGGCTGGGTCCTCTCCTCAGAGCCCCCAGTGAACTCCGCCTCTGGATGAAACCTTGGCACCCACCAGAGACAGCCCCGTGGGAGGGCTGAGGCTATAGAAGGGCAGCTTGCTCCAGCCAGCTGAGCATACTAGAGGTTTCTGACGAGCTGCTGTGCCGCCTAATGGAGTTCCGAGATGGGACCCACGTGGAACCCAACTGCTGTACAGAAGTCAAGCTGGTGCAGGATGTGCTAGCTTTTGTCAGCTGGGCTTGCTGATGATGCCACCAAAGCTACTTCCCTCGGGCCATACCCAGAAGTGGGGCATTTGATGCCCGCCTCTGCATGCCGTTTATTTGCATTGGTCTCTTTTCCTTCCCCTTTCTCATTTCTCTTGGGGCAGCTGTGTCTGCAAACGCTATCTGTCCTTGATTTGCCTGGCTCCAGGAGGGCTAGAATAAAACCTGGAAGGAGATGGAGGCTGGGGTGGGGGACAACTTGGGGGGTAGTGCTTACATGTGGATATAGGAGGGACAGAAATGGTCCGTTGCACCAGATACCTGTTAATTACCTCACACCTGCCGTTACAGTGCCCAGACAGTGGAGGAAGAATGGCAAGCCTGCAGAAAGCAGAAGGTCTCCGAACAGAACAGAGAAACTTCCTCAGTCCCCAAACCAGTCTTCGTCCAAACCTCAGCAGGTGAGAGTATGATGCAATGGTTAAGCCCCTATGTCTTGTGGGGGAAAAAAATGGCTCAGCAGTTAAGAGCATTTGCAGCTCTTCCAGAGGACCCAAGTACCATTCCCAGCATCCAAACACAGTAGGCATCTCACAGACACCCGTAACTCCAGATACCGGGAGTCAAGATGAACGCTTCTGCCGGGGAAGTGGTGGCGCACGCCTTTAATCCCAGAACTTGGGAGGCAGAGGCAGGCGGATTTCTGAGTTCAAGGCCAGCCTGGTCTACAGAGTGAGTTCCAGGACAGCCAGGGCTACACAGAGAAACCCTGTCTCAAAAAAACAAAAAACAAACAAACAAACAAAAAGATGAACGCTTCTATCCTCTGAGGGCATTTTACCAGCCCCTTCCCCCAACACACACATATACATACTGACACACCCAGATACATATAATTAAAAATAAAATCTTGGTAGGGTGTAGTGGCGCACGCCTTTAATCCCCGGTATTCTTGAGGCAGAGGCAGGAGGATCTCTGAGTTTAAGATCTACAGAGTGAATTTCAGGACAGCCAGGGCTAAACAGAGATCCTATCTCAAATTATTATTATTATTATTATTATTATTATTAAAATGAGCAGCTGTGGAATGGGGAAGGAGTGTGGTTCTTGAAGGATTTTCTGATGGGAAAATCCTTCAGAATCTCCATGGAGGGGGCAGAGAGATGGATTAGTCAGGAAAAATACCTGCCTCACAAACCTGATAACCTGAGTTTAATCCCCAGAACTCATAACTGGACTCCAACAGGAACGTCATGCACAGGGGTGCCCAGTCCACATCACAAATACAGACAGACAGACAGACAGACAGACAGAGACAGAGACAGAGACAGAGAGACAGAGAGAATATAAACAAAAACAAAAAACAGAATCCCAATAGGGTTCTTTGAAAATTCAGGACTGCAGGCTTCTGAACTAGGACCTGGAAGGACCGTGAAGATTCTAAGATGCGTTCTGCTCTGTAAATATTTTCTGTCCATTTCCTATGTCCATGTCTGCAAAGAACAGAAGTACCCACTCCAAGAAGACTGCTCTAGAAAGACACTTGACACCCTGGGGGAGAGGAAGTCAGATGGAAGATGGAGGGCTGTACCTGGGAGATCACAAAGGCATGTGTGGACAGTCCTTCCTGTTCTTGGAGGCCACCCACAAACTCCACATACAATAAACGCGCACAGGGAAAGACAGGTAGCAAAGATAGGCGAGGTAATCCCGGAAGCCTGTCATGTTCCCAGCAACAACATCTTAGGGAGATCAGCCACTTCAGCAGCTAACTGGGGAAGGTTCCTACTTGTGGGAGAAAGTGAAAATGGAGGATGTGAGGCCTAGTCAGAGTTCTTTCTCACTAACCCCCAGGTAAGCAGATGAAAGAAGAACAGTAACAGTTGTATTCAGGGCTGGCCTGTCTGCACCCCTTATCCGGACACTGGGTCACTTCAGAGTCCGTCTACAAAGGCATGGGTTCTTGACAGCCCCTCCTAGCAAGGTAGGAAGAGAGTATGTTTTTATGCTAATGCCCTAGCACCCTAGAATGTGACCTTATGGGAAGCCATGGCCCTTAAGCTAAAATGCTATCAGGAGGGTAGACCCTAATCTACCTTGACTTCTGTCCTAGAGGAAGAGGACACAGGCGCACAGAGAGGGAAGGCCATCAGAGCACAGTTAGAAGGTGCCCACCTACGAGCCAAACTCAGGAACCTCACAAAGAGCCAAGGCCATTGACACTCTGATTTGATTTTCAGACCACAAAACCATTGGTTCTATCACCAGCACGCAGGTACTCTGCCAATGGAAGTATGAGCAGACCAATACAGGGCAAAACCTCCAGCCCTCCCTAGAATTTGGACGGCCTTAATAACTTGCTCTGAACAACAGGAATGTTCCCGAAGCGGTATTGCAAGACTTCTAAGGTGACGCCTTAAGAGGCCTTCCGACTGCAGCTTTTCACTTTGCCCTTCGAGGCAGTTCTGCGACTCCCATAGAAGCAAAGCTAGTCTCATATCCTAGTGGACAGGAAGCCACAAAACAAACAAACAAACAAAACCCCACTGGAGTTCAATCTCAGCGGGCGTGGGCACCAACCGTCAGGCTACTCTGCTATCCTCTCAATGACTTCAGCTCTATGAACTGTTGTATCTAGCAGAGGAATTGACTAAACAACCACCCAACTGTGAGGATGTATCTGTGTCTTAGTTTTCAGTTGCCATAACAATACACCAGTGATCAGGGAACATCTTAAAGAACAGCGGCAAAGCCGGGTGTGGTGACACATGCACCCAGCACTCAGAAGGCAGAAGGCCTTTGAGTTAAAAGCCAACCTGGTCTGCAAACTGAGTTCCAGGCTAGACAGGCCTACATAGCAAGACACTATTGGGGGGGGGGGAAGGGAGGGAGGAAGGGAGGGAGGGAGGGACGGAGGGAGAGAGAGAGAGAGAGAGAGAGAGAGAGAGAGATTGAGATTCAATTAAGTGTGTGTACCCAAGGCAGTTGTGAGTCACCATGTGGGTGCTGAGAACCAAACCCCAGCTGTCTGGAAGAACACTGATCACGTTTAACAACTAAACCATTTCTCCAGTAGCCCTTGCAAGTTTCATTTCTTTCTTTCCTTTCTTCCTTCCTTTCTCTCTCTCTCTTTCTTTCTTTCTTTCTTTCTTCCTTCCTTCCTTCCTTTCTCTTTCTTTCTTTCTTTCTTTCTTTTCTTTTCTTCGTTTTGTTTTGTTTTGTTTTGTTTTGAGACATTGTCTCTCTATGTGTTTCTGGCTGTCCTGAAACTCCGTGTAGATCAGATTGACCTCAGACTCACAGAGCTCTCCCTACCTCTGCCTCTAGAGTGCTGGATTATCTCTAAGTCAAGCACTGTCTCGGGAGCTAGCTTATAGCTCAGCAGTGAAGCAGCTGCCTGGTCTAGACAAGGCCCTGAGTCCAATCCCCAGCGTGGCAGTAACAGCAGCAGCAACAACAAAACACCCTCCGGATGTAGAGCTGTGAACCAGTAGGGAAGGAGCTTTCATCTGTGTACTAATTTCCCTTATGCCACTTCAGGGTAAGACCTATGAAGAATGAGATGCACAGTTAATGCATTCCTTTATGTGACCTTCATGAATGTATGGTTAAAAAATGGCATGGCCGTGACCTTATTTTACAGGTGATAGAACTGAGATTTAAGGCCAGGCACAGTGGCTCACTCCTATAATCCTAGCACCCGGGAGTCCGAGGAAGGAGAGTCATACATTCAAAGCCAAGCCTGGTGTATTGATATACCTCTTTAATCCCAGCACTCCTGACACAGAGGCAAGTGATCTCCCAGTGTTGAGGCTAGCCTGGTCTACCTATCAAGTTCCAGGCCAGCCAAAGCTACACACTGAGACCCTGTCTCAAAAAAAAAAAAAAAAAAAAAGAAATTGAATTAAAATTCAAAAAAGTTCTAAGCCATCCCAAGAGATATAGGAGTTCAAGGTTGGCCACCCTAGGCTACATATCAAAACAGTTTCTTAAAAACAAAGACAGAGACACCCCGAGACTTGGTAGTTCTCCTAAGATCACAGAGCTAGTGGACTCCGACAGGCACAGTGTTTCCTGTGCCCTGTATGTATATGATGCTGAGGGAGGCTGCTTAAACAGTTCCCACCCCTAGCCTCTTGGCTTCAGATTCTTCTTCTAGATGATGCTGGTTGCTTTCTACAGTCCCAGTTATGCCAATCTCTAACATATGGGGATCAACCTGGGTAAAGCCATCCCTCACTTCTTCCTCATGAGGAGGGTACCCCCTTACCCTCCTTTTACAGATAAGGAAACAGAGGCACAGAGATTAGAATAGGCAGCCTATCCCGTGGCCTGGTCCTGTTACTCCTTGCCCTGCCGTGAATTCCTAGGGTGCTTACCATGGGACATGCAATGTGTGCTTATCTGTGACAACACCGAGGGCTAAGGGTGCAGCTCAGCTGGTAGAGTACTTGCCTAGCATTCATAAAGACCTGGGTTCAATCCGCAGCACTGCATAAAACTGGGCACAGGGACCAGGGATATAGCTCGGTAAAATGCTTATAAGGCAAGCAGAAGGAGCTACGTTAGAACCCCAGAATGGCCGGGCAGTGGTGGTGCACACCTCTAATCCCAGCACTTGGGAGGCAGAGGCAGGAGGATTTCTGAGTTCGAGGTCAGCCTGGTCTACAGAGTGAGTTCCAGGACAGCCAGGGCTACACAGAGAAACCCTGTCTCAAAAAACCAAAAAAAAAAAAAAAAGAACCCCAGAATGAATACACGCACACATGGTGAGGGTGGGGTGCAAATACCAAGCATCACTGAGTATACCAGTAATTCTAGCATTCAAGAGGTGGAGGCAGGAGAATCAGAGGTTCAAGGTCACTCTTGCCTACATAACAAACTTGAGGTCAGCTTGGGCTATACATCAGGGCTGTGCATCATGAAATACAAGGAGTGCACACGATGGCGGCGGGGGAGGGGGGAGGCGAACTTCCACATTCCTATGAGCTCTTTCCTCAGGAGCTCTGAACAAGACAGTTGCTAAATGGATGCCAGTGGAGGAGGGGTGCTGACCGAGCAGCTGGAGAGCCCCAGGAGGAAAAAGCAGAGAAGGCCTAGGAGAGCAGCTTCCTCAGAGCACCGACCACAGACTCTTTTCTGCCCCTTTCAAAGAGGCCAATAGCTCCCTCCATAAAGGCCAGCACATAGGACCGGGCCCATAATGGCTTCCTCATCTGCTGTTCTGCTTTTCAGGGTACCTTCCTGCCCACTCTGGCACTGCAGGGAGCCCCAGATCCATCTCCATGCTGCCTCAGATGAGGCCTGTAGAATGTATCACCTAGAAATTAGCCATCCATTCCTCGATGGACGCTTCCCCCAATCTCCCCTTGCTCTAACCCCACCCCTGCCCCCAAGTCCTCCGGGTTTCTACCTGATCTTCCCTCAGTGTCACCAAACCTGCAGTGAGGAAGACCAAGTCTGAAGAGACCAGGGAGACAGAAGAAGCATGCTACTAAAGTTCCTTTCTAGCCATCACTCTAGCACAAGTGGATCCTGGGGTGCCTTAACGTGAAAATGGCCTGGGGTCTCCATTCCGAGCCAAAAGAACTGCCAGGTGAGACTAGGCATAGGAAGAGGCCTGATGTTGGAGTCACAAGGAACCAACAGAGGCCTTGTGGATCTGACCACCTTCTCTGGGGACCTAAGGTGTTCAGCATCAGATGGTGCCCCACTGCTGCCTTGAACTACATCCAAAGTGACTAGAGATGACCGGGAAGTGAGAAATGTTGACCATTCTCTACTTTTCTATGGGCCCCTGACACCAACACCCACAAGTGGAAAAGTGGGACCTGATATTAACTTTGCTGGGAGCTCTAAGACCTCAGATCAGAAGGAGTTCTGTCAGTCTAGGGTTTGTCAAGAGCTGACCTCACTGAATCTGCCTGACAGCTCAAGACATACCATGCTGCTTTCAAACACGTCTGTATATTGACTGTCACAGTCTTTTACCATGAGACAGGGTGTACATCTTCAAACCTAGCTGGAATTTTGAATGTTTTTCAATGTATCAGAGGCGACACTGTGAGACGATGACTTAAGTCAGAAAAGGTCACGTGGTTTCTTCTTGGCTTACTTGTTCCCATCCCCTGTAACATACCCCTAATGTTACTTTAAAAAAAAAAAAAATCAACCTTCATTGGCATGATAGAGCACACCTTTAAAGCCAGCACTCCACCGGCAGAGGCAGATGGCTAGCCTCTGTGAATTTGAGGCCAGCCTGGTCTACAGAGTAGCAGAGCACTCCTTTTAAATCCAGCACTCAAAAGGCAGAGAGGCAGGTAGATCTCCTCAGTATGAGGATAGCCTGGTTTACATAGTGAGCTCCAGGACAGCCAGCAAGGACTACATAGAGAGACCTTGTCTCAAAACAAACAAAATAACAAAACAGCCTTAAGTGAAGTTCTAGGGTAATTTGTTGCCCAGCATTAGTAACCCAAATAGATCTACTGTGTGATTCCCACTTCAGAGACCAGTGAGGCCCAGAGGATTGTCTAAGTCCTAACATACCTGGTGGGAGACCAGAGATGCAAACCCGATCTCTGAATCCCAATCAGGGCCCCTGGCATTTCCTCACGTCCACGAAGAAAGCATTCTTTTCAGACTCATCTAGTTTCCAAACCTGGCCATGTGTCATAGCCAGAGTGTTTAAAGATAGAGAGTTCCAGGCCCCGCCCCAGGCCTACTGAGAATTTTCAGGCATGGGGCCAGAACTCTGTATTCTAAACTGGCATCCCAAGCAACCCTGAGGCCATTGGTGTGTGAACCAGCCAGTGGGCCCTCCCAGATACGCTCATCATATTGAGTGTAAACCTTTTCTTTTCTCTCCCTGATATGTTTTGTAATGCAGTGGCATCATGCGGTGGAAGGGGTACCTTAGCAGGCCCATGCTGAGGCATCTCCCACCCCCAGATATCAGTTATAAATAAGGTGGGTCTCATCTCGTATAAAATGAAGTTTATTTGGGACACGGGAAGGGGGTCTGGGGGAGGGAGTCAAGGCAGAGAAAGTAAGGGGACAGAGAAGGACACAGAGAGAGAAGAGAGAGAAAGAAGGGAAGAGGCCGGTCAGGAACATGTGCAGAGAGCAATTATGGGGAGAGAGAGACAGGACAGAGAGGGAGGGAGGGAGGGAGAGAAGGAGAAGGGGAGAGAGAAAGAGAGTCCTTTTATGTGTGAGCCAGGCTCCTACCTGGCTGTTGCTAGGTAACTGTTGGGCGGAGTCTAGAGGAAATGCTAACATTTCCTGTTCTCCTTTCTTTTTGAGATGGAGTCTCTCACTAAGTTATCTAGGCTAGCCTAAGAATGAGTAGCTGATACCAGTCACAAACGACAAAATTTACTTGTTCAGACCCTGGGAAGACCTTTTTATCCTTACACAACTAAGAGAAAACTTCTGTTTTTTTGTTGTTGTTGTTGTAGTTCATGTATATGGGTGTTTTGCCTGAATATATATTTCTATACCACATGAGTGTAGTGCCCGAGGAGGCCAGAAGAGGGTGTCTGATCCCCTGGAACTAGAATTATAGACAATCGTGGGTGCTGGGAATCAAACCCAGGTCCTTTGGAAGAGTAGCCAGTGCTCTGATTGCTGAGCCATCTCTCTGGCCTGTTTTGTTTTCTGTTTTTGAGACAGGATCTCAGGGAAGCCAACTACTTGCTAAGTAGCAGAAGCGGCCCATACACACGCTCCTCCTCGCTCCGCCTCCCAAGTGCTGAGGTGGCTATGTGCCACCATGCCGGACTAAGAGACAGAATTGGTGTCATAAACACTTCCACTGGCTCTGTGGCCTCTGCCCTCTAAAACTGCCCAGCACTTAAGAGATTGAGACAGGAGGATTTGGGTTTTGACCAGCCTGGGTCATCCTCGGTTCTTCTACTTAGTAAAATCCTCTGTTAGAAAGCCCAAAACAAATGTGTAAACAAAGCAAAACAAATAAACCACGCAACTCAAGTAAACAGGAGCTTAGATACCAGGCCTTCTCAGAACAATGCTGTGGTAAGTTTTGTGGCCGGTGACAATCAGCACATAGATAACCAGAGAGGACCTGACAGAACAGTGGGTGACAGTACTCCCTAGGAAAGGTGACACCTGGAATTACAAATTAGGGCAAGCTGGGCAAGGTGATACAAATCCCTTCCTGGAGAGGCAGTCAGGGGCAGGCAGATCTCTGCTGGGAGACTGAGACCAAAGATAGCTTGGAGTCCCAGGCCAGCCAAGAGGGCATAGTGAAACCCAGGCTCAACAACAGAAGTGAGGGTGAGCAGGGCTATCACTGCAGGGGAAGCTCTGGATGGCCTCACCAAGAAAACAGCAGCTAGCAGAAATACGCGGTGACACTGTTACCTGGTGGCTATGAATTGGGGACAAGAGCCCTAGAGTGGGGCAGGACCAGACCACAAAAGGATAACATGACCTGGCCTTTTTTGTTTTGTTTTGTTTGTTTTGAGACAAGGTCTCAGTCTGAAGCTAAAACTAGCCTAAACTCACCCTCTAGCCTAGGCTTGCCTCAAACTTGCAGCAATACCCATGCCTCGACCCCGCAAGGACTGGATGAGAGGCATGAGCTGATCTGAATTTTTAAAAATAATTTAACTTTAAATTATATGCATTGGTGTGAGAGGTGTCAGATCCCCTGGAACTGGAGTTACAGACGGTTGTGAGCTGCCACAAGAGTGCTAAGAGTTGAACCCAGGTCCTCTGGAAGAGCAGCCAGTGCTCTTAACCACTGAGCCACCTCTCCAGTCTGATTTGAATTTTCATTTTCTCAGTTTCCAAAACCTGTTGTCAATAAAGATCAAGGACCAAGTTCTTGATTTTATTAAACATTTCCAAACCAGTCTTCTGTTTCCAGGAGCTGCAGATAGCATGTCCCTACGACATTCACAGACAATGTCTGAGACGACGGCTTTTTGGGAAGTGGGGGTTGGGAAGGACTGACTATGCCAGGGTGACCTAGAACTCACTATGCAGCCCAACCAGGTACCAAATTCAGAGCCTCGGACTCCCAAGTGCTGAGGTAACACACACACAGCTTGAAAAAATGCAAAAACAAAATTTTAGCATTTATTTAGTTACTTGATTAGGTGTGTGTGTACTTTATCCCCTTTATCCCCTTGAGACACAGTCTCACACTGTATTCCAAACTAGCCTGGAATTCAGGTAGCTCAAGCTGACCTTGAAATCGCAATCCTGAATGGTAGGGTTACAGATGCTCTGGGAGGCTCTTCAGCCTTCTCTATGAATGCTGACTATATCGCTAAAGGCAGAACTCAGTGGGAGAAAACTTAAATTCAAGGCCCTGAGTTCAATCTTCAGTACCCCAAAGCAACAAATAGCAAAAGCTGACAGAACCTATGGCCCTAGCAATTCAACTACTGGTTAGACACACAGAGCAGAAATGTAGATGCTCCAGGGCACGTTTACGAAACATTCACAGCCACATGATTAGTAAGGACTCCAAAACTATCCAAATGCCCATCAACAGTGAGACAGTCAATAAATAAAATGCATACTCATATAGCAAGATACCATACCGTAAGGAGGGTGGACCAATTGCACTACACATAATGTGTACAGATCTCACAGCCATAATGCAAAGGAAAAGAAGCAAGACACACAGTACACTGCCTTTCTTTTCTACAAAGTACCAAATCAGAGGAGGCTATTAGGAATGTGCCTCAAAGAGGAGAATGCTTGCCTACTGTGTGTAAGGAAGGCCGAGGTGTCTGGTTGGAGGCCTGAGGAGAGTTTGTCTGAATCCCGATGTGGGTACCAGTTAGACGAGTGTGCTGATCTGGCTGTATGCTAATGATGTGTGCACTTTTCTGCACAGCTACTGTGTTTCACTGAAAATAAATATCCTCCCAGCCTGTCATCACCGTCATCGTCATCGTCAGCAGCAGCAGCAGCAGCAGCATCTAATAGGGAAATCAAACCACCGTGGTTGCCAGTGCGTTCAGAGCTCAAGTTGCAGTTGTGGGGATGCGCACCATGCTCCAGCCTGAAGGCGGTTCTCTGGAAGCTATCCCACTTCCACTTCTAGGCTAGGTTTCCTCCCAGGCGGCCAATCACTTCACATGACTTTAAAGGCAGGAAGACCCAAGTAAGGATCTGAATCCAAACAGGAGCCTGGTAGAGCCCATGTCTGCCCCAGCACCTCACTCTCTCAGCTTACAAAAGGAAAACTTAGATTCTTTTCAACCGGGTGGATTCCTCTGATTGCAATCACTCCAGGCTTCGGTGATTAGATTCCATTAGCTGTGGGAATCAATTGAACAACGACCTTTCCTAAAGTAAAGGGCCAGCTTCCAGAGAGCTTTTGGCTGGCTGCGGAGCCCAGGAGGAATTCACTGAAGGAAGGCAAATAAAGCAATGATCACTTTAATAATAATAATAAAAAAAAAACCCTAAAGGACAGCAAGACAAAGGCAGGGTAGGTGCAGGGACCAAGGAGCTGCAAAGAGCAACTGGAATCTTGCATCCCAGCCCTGGGCAGCCATGGAGACCAGCTGAAGGGCTTGTTGGCAGCAGAGCAAAAACAGATTGCTGCCATTCCACGACATGCACAGAAGTCAGCAAGAGCAATGACTGCCTCTGGTGTCTCCTCTGGTCTTTTTCGTCACTGCTGCTCTCGGCATGCGAAGTCCAGGAGATAAGAAAAGTCTCCCTCAACACCCACTTCTCTCTCAGCATTGGTAAGACCTGTGGCCTGGATTCCCAGGTTAGTAACAAAGATCCACAAGCCACCTCAGGAGGTGGGGGGTGCTGATGTGTAATTATCATATGGCTTTATTTAAATTTAATCTAAAACACAAGATTCCACCAAAGGAGGTTTTATCATTTGATATATGTATTTGTATATATAAATGTCATAGCTAGAGATACAAAGTTTTGGTTTGAGCCATCTGTTTCAGATTGGTCTACTCCCCACCCAGCTCACTGCCCCACACTCCCTCCCTATCTACAAGGTGACTCTGCAACTCATTTCACTAGAGGTGAGGCCCATTTCCCCAGCCCACTGACATCAGATCACAGAATTCCTTTTTAGCCAATGAAACCTAAGCAAAGCAAACAGCGGCAAGTCTAGAGTGGGAGACTTAAGGGCCATTTTGTTCTCCTTCTGCGCTCTTACAATTTTTGCCATGGTCCTAAACTAGCCCACTCATCCATGGAGGATGAAAGACACATGGAGCTAATTTGGACCCAGCTCCTACTTAGGATCAAGCCTCTGCTCATCAACCAAACCCATGTGACCAACAGATGCGTCCACCAAAATTAATTGCTGATCCGTGTTTGTTTGGGTGGTTTCTTACACAGCTTTATTTCAGCCGACTGACAACACCACTAGATAGCTGAGTATGATCTTGACCTACTGATCCTTATGACTCTATCTCCCAAGTCCTGGATTATAAGTATTTATCACTATGCCTATGGTTTTGGGTGTTGTAGTAGTAGTTGTTGTTGTTGTTGTTGAGACAAGGTCTCAGACTGAAGTGATCCTCCTGCCTCAGCTTGAAGAATGCTGGGATTGTAGGCATGAGCCACCTACCATACTGGGCTCTGGAAGGGTGGGGAATAAGAAGGTGCTACAATCTATGGGGGGAATGTATTACTCTGTAACAGTTTAAGATGAAGTTAAACTAATTCAGACCTCTGAAAGGCTTCCCAATCCCTTGCAATAGGAGTGTTAAATAAATACTGTGCTTTTGAAAATGTGCCTCCTGTTACAGATGTTCATTACACTGGGCTTTTGATTTTTCTTTGGGTTTGGGCTTCTTCAAGGTAAAACTAGTTTTCCAACCCTCTCGTTTTTGGACAGAATTTTTAAATTTTTTTTTCTTTTTACCTATCCTGACAAGTGTGCACAGGAAACTGGGAGCAGTGACCCTGGAGAGAAGCAGAGATGGGTGGGAGAGTCGCATCTCTCCCCAACACACTTTGATAGCCTTAGAATTTTTTGTCATGTGCTGTCCGGGCACACATCCGTAATCCCATTCAGTGGGTAGTGGCTGAAGGAGCAGGAGTCTAAAGCCAACCTCAGCAACATGAGACCCTATGACAAAATTTTTTTGGTTACATGCAGGTGTTACCCCCTAACATTTACAGTCAATATGATCTAGTTGTCTGGGTGGAGTATTGGGAAAGAAAACACAGGACACCAGCCCCCACATATCCCCATTTAGAAGATTGGGCTAAAGGTGTTTGTATGTAAGTGGAGCACGGGTAAAAACACACCACTGAATTATGGCTTTAAAAATAGTCTTGGCCAAGCAGTAACAGCACACGCCTTTAGTCCCAGCACTCAGAAGGCAGCAGCAGGCAGATCTCTGTGAGTTCAAGGCCAGCCTGGACTACACAGAGAAATTCTGTCTCGAAACTGACCCCACATCCCCCAACCTGTCCCCCCAAAATTCTTAGGGCTAAGAAAGAGTTCAGTGTTGTTCAGCACAAGGGTCTGAGTTTAGACCTGTAGCACCTATCTATAAGCCAAGTGTGTCGCCTTGCACCTTTGACTTAAGACAGTTGAGGCAGGAAGATTTTGAGTTCAAAGCCAGCCTAGGCAATGTCTCAAAAGAAAACACTATAAAAATGGCTGAGGCTACAGCTGGGTGCTGAGGAACTTACCTAGCATGTAGGAGACTCTGAGTTCAATCCCCAGTACTAGGCAGGATGGAGGAAAAGAGAGGACTGAGGGGGCCAATGCTTCCTCCCATGAGCTCTGGGCAGCACAAGACCCTGTTTCAAAACATACATATGACTAGGCCATGGTGACACGCATACACCTGCAATCCCAGGACTCAGAAGACTTAGGCAGGAGTTCAACAATACCCTGGGCTACATATCTAATTCCAGGCAGGTTGGGCTAAGTGCTAAGAGCCCCCCCCCCAAAAAAAAACCCCACAAAGTCTTTCTCTCAGCTTTTATGTGAGAGAGGAAGCAGATTCCTGGAAACCGAGCCATCAGTAGTATTAAACAGATCAGAGACTTAAGCTAAAGGTTAGTGAACAAATGACTCTGCTCACTGCCCATGAAGAAGCATGTGATGTGACATCCATCCCCCATGTCCTATTTGTATTTATAGGGAACTTCTGCTTGCGTACACTCGCAGAGCACCATCAGACTTTGACTTAGCATAGGATCTAAGTTACCAAGTGTTCACAACTACTCAAATCCGGAAGCTACCAGGCAGGGAACTCAGCCCATCCTCAGTCCCCTGGGCCACTCTGAAGAAGGGAAAGGATCCTGCTCTTTGACAACTTACTCTCGGGAAAGCTCTCACGGAAGCCTGGAACTATCCACCTAAACCAGAATGAGGAAGTACTGTTCTCAGAGGACTGCAGAGGGGCAGGAGGGCTTTCTGAGACTGAGGCTGGCTGGGGAGGGAGGTGCCCAAATTTGGGGGGCAATGAGGTCTGAGTAGTGGGCCGGAGAGGGCACACTGCCAGCTCTAGCTGGCCCAGAGCCAGGGAGTCTGACTGAACTTGGGCCAGCCCTGTTGGCCCACAGACTCAGTGCGCTAACGGCCTGAGTACTCCCAGCCTCTTTGTTTGCACTTCCCCACAGTTCCCCGGTAGTGTTTAGGAATGCGCTTTGAAGGTTCCAGCGCGTTTCGCCAGTGCTTAGGGAAGCCAAGAGCAAAGGTTGGGCCCAGGCCAGATGGCTCGAAGGAGGGCACCTGTGATCACACTGAAACACCCCAAGGGGCAAGTAGAATCTAGGGGGCACAGAGGGAATGTGCCCAGGGAAGGAGGATGTATTTAAGCCTGTTTAAATAATTCTCTGCTGGGGGACTCCCTCACAATTCCAAACCTTGGAGATTCCCAAATTTGTTTTGTTAAGGGCGGCAGTATTCCCTTATCGAGTTCCAGAAAGAGCGGGGGTGGGGGTGGGGGGAGGGAGAGAGAGAGAGAGGAGAGAGGAGAGAGAGAGAGACAGGGGTGGGGGACATTGCAGGCTGCTCTTTTCTCTCAGTCTGGGGCAGCAGTTCAGGCTAGTCCTGACTTGAAAAGCTGCCTTCTTGATTTGCATCAAAATCTCTCTGGCCTGGCCCCCAGGGGAAATAAAGTAAGACAGGCTTTCCAAGGAAGGGGGAAGTAAAGGACCCATGTGACCTCTGCCACAATCCAGACGGAACAATTGGGAAGGCCCTAGAGCTTGGTCCCAGTTTAGGTTGGAGGTAAAGAGGTTCCTAGCTCCAAGAGGCTGGTAGCCTCATCTCCCTCCTGGAATCCAGCTGCAGGCACAGCCTCAGAAGGGTAAAACGGCGAAGCTCAGGAGTGTCGGACTTCCTTCTCCACAGCCTCAGTAGCTCACCCACAGTCCTTTATGTCTTTTGTTATCTTGCACATAAAAGGAAGGAGTCGCCCCTGCTGGGTCATTTGAGGATTCTAGCACTTGTGGCCCCAGATGTCCAGCATATTGCTTTGCGTAAAGCAAGTGCTTAATAAATGCGAACTGCTTAAAATAGTGGGCCAGAAAGAAACCCTTTCTCCAATCAGACATGCTCTAAGTCTGGTTACCTGTGCTCGGTGTTTGGTTTCACTTTTTTGTCCCACTGACCTAATGTTTTCACCCTCTGAATTCATGAGGGCTTCAAGAAGACTCCAAGGTCTTTCTAGATCCACAACCACCACCTTTGTCTGCAAGCTAGCAGTTACCCCTAGTTCTGATCATCGGGATCCCAGCGACTAGGCCTAGACCTCAGCAGATCATTCTCCTGTTCTCCCGTGCCTGATCAGGGTAACTTTACCATACATACTCAGTCACTGGATTCTTTGACACATCTGTTCCCTTCTGTCTCCAAGGCCATTTATACAGTTCCAGCTCCTGAGTACACAGGCCTGTAGCACATGAGCAATGACTCCAAAGCCACAAAGGGCACTTGGATCTCTCCCGCCCCACTCAGTGCCCTCCCCCCCCCCACAGTCAGTGTCATCTAGAGCTCTGTGAAACCTCCCTCTTGCTTCCAGATGATGACAAGGCCTGGGTTTTGAGGCCTGTGGTCTCTGCATTTTCCCCTTAGTTCCCATTTCCCCTTATTTCCTTGTAGCCATTGATGTGGTGTCTGAAGCTCTGCTTAGGGTAAACAAGGTGATCAGACGGCTCCCTTTCTTCCCACTCTCAGAAGAGTCACTTTCCCTCCTCCCAGCCCACGTATATTTAGTGCAAGCTGCCCTGGGTAGAGTTTAATTAGGTACCAACTCACTCAGGGGCAAATACCAAGGACCCCTCTCAGGTTGAACAAATGGGACCCAGGCTTGATGTAGGAGCCTGTAGCCAGCCTCCCCTGCCTGATAAGTGACTGGCGGCCAGCAGGTAGAGGGCTGTCCATTCTAAGCTAATGATTGCCTTAGGCACCAAGTGATGGAAAATCCTGGCAGGTTACAGGGCGAAGCCAGGGACAGTTGTATGGACCAGTTTAACATGGCTGTGTGGAGAGATGGCAGAAGGAATGCAGCCTCTGCGTGTGTGCGTGCATGCGTGTGTGTGTGTGTGTGTGTGTGTGTGTGTGTGCGCGCGTGTGCGTGTGCATGTGTGTCTTTTCTCTCTAGTCTCCCTGCTACTTTTCCCTAGCCCAGGCTCTTCCCTACCATTTTTCTCTTCTGTTTCTAACCCACGCGAGTTGAAATTAGAAAGGTCTTTGAATTCGTTTATTTGTTTTAATAAAGACAGCATTTTAAGCAGCATATTTGCAGCAATTGAGTGTTAAACTAAACACCAAGCCAGCTAAATGTGTTAGGGGGAAATGAAAAGTCAGTTTACAAGAAACATATAATTAGCGCGTTCTTTGACTTTTCCTAAGCTTTTGTCTGGCGCAGGACAAGACAGAGGCGCCATAATCAACTTTAAATAAATGAAAGATTGCATCCAGGCGAATGGGGGGGGGGGGACAAAAAAGTTTGGAGTGCAAAACAAAGGCCAAAGAAGGGATTTGGAGCGTTGGAATAAATATGCTTAAAAATACATCTTTTGTTCCCTTCCGTTTAGTCAACATCCATTTTCTCCTTCCCAATAGGAAGGCTCTAGTGTGGACTATACCTGTGAAACAGCCACAGAAGCACAGACCTGGAGGGGGAAGGGAGGTGAAATGAGGCACCCACAGGAAATGCATGGCAGTTTCAGGAGGTTGATAAATCCAGGCTAATGGAAATTACTATTGCACAACACGGGAGTCTTCACGTGGCCCGACTTCCAATAAACGGTTCCCCTCCTCACCCCTTGGAGAAAGTGAAATAAGACATTAGACTTTCAATAATCTCATATGGTGATGATCAATCAAAACCCAGAGGAGAAGGCCAATTTATAGAAATTGTATCTGCTTCACTGGGCGAGTGGAACCAGGGAGCTGAAAAGAACACTGTGGTCGCCTTTGATGTGTGAAGTTGCTCCCAAATGACAAACGCCAAAAAGCATTGCCTGTACACATGGGGTCTTTTCAAAGAGAGAGGGTGCTCCACAGAGGCCTGTCTTGGGCCACTAACTGTGGGGACCCGCCTAAAGGGAAAGCACATGACTAGGCCACATCAAAGCGACTTATTTCTATTATCCGTTGGTTATTTTACGTCGGAGTTGCCATCTTTCTTATTTGTTTTATCGCCATTGAAGTTTATTTACTGAATTAACTTTTAATGGACCCTCGACTTTGTTCTTCAGAGTTACCTTCTAATACTTGGGCCTTTTTAGCTAGGCCCCCTCCAGACTTGGGGATCAGCTTACCTTTGTGACCCTAGGCCCCCATCCCCTCCACCCCGATCCTGGAGGTGAAGAACTCAACCTCTGTTAACTCCTTGACTGCTGGTGTCTCTGTGTGTGCGTGTGCGTGTGTGTGTGTGTGTGTGTGTGTGTGTGTGTGTGTGGCTACTAATCACCTCCTGTTGATCACTGCCAAGTTCTCAGGTTGAAGGAAGGAAAAAGGATCTCTTGACCATTCTGACTGGCTTTCCACATGAGCCTGAAAATGTCGACAAATTTGAAACATCTGCCGGGCTGCTTTGGTCTGATTGCTAAAATATGCCGACCTCAAGCCCCCTACCCCCGCCCTTTTTAATCTGTTTCATATTCACAAATTAAGCATTTAGTCTGGGTAATAAATCAGGGCGGTTTACGAGGCTCACACGAGACAAACAAGCGAGAAGGGCGCAACACAAGCCCTTGGAAGAGGGACTGCCAGAGCCAAGAACTCCACGCACTGGACCGTCTAGGGCAGCCCTGGCGCGCCCCAAAAGGCCTCCCGCGCCCACTCTTTGGCGGGTCGGGAAGAAGGCCAGGTAGAGGATACGGATGAGCAGTCCTAGCCTAGGCCCAGGCTCCTGGAACCCTCCACAAGAACGTGGTGTACCTGGCCTGCCCTAGCCCTGCCCTCGGCGCCCCTGCCCTGCCAGGAAGCTGCTGCTGCCAAAGGCGACCACCTCACCTCCCACACGCCCCGTGGTGGGCCCATTAAGTCTCTGCCGACAGAGAAGACTAGATCCCCTCCCCCACCCTCTCCTAGCCGGCTGGGCTCAGCCTCATAGATTCCAAGCTTACACTAACCAAGGAAGCAAGAGAGTGCCCACACATGACTGCCACCAAGCCTGGGCATCAACCTCTCTGCGCCCTTACCTTTCCCGCTCTCCTGCCCAGGTTTCGAACCTAAGTAGTCACAAAGCTACGTTCAGATTGAAATGCAAAGCGGGTGGCGCCTTTTGAGCGGATAGAAGCTTTACAGGGGAGTTGAGAAGGGGACCAAAGACACAAACGGGACCTGTCCTCGCTGTAGAAACCCAAGCCCCAGCTTTTAGTGGCCATGCAAACTCAAGGGGCTCTTATTTGTGCGTTTCCCGCCCTCCCCGGATCACCCGTGAGAAGTGGACCTGGACCAGAGGTTTCGGACCAGTCTCAGACCCAAGACCTTGAGAGACCTCCCTCGAAGAAGAAAGTGGCTCTGGAGTCACCTCGACTGGGCCTTTTGTCGCCCTGCTATATACTCAAGTTCCCTAACGACTGGTGTTCTTGATGTTATCACGGGACGCGGCGGGGCGGGAAACCCGGGATCCTGGCGCTACAGCCCACCCCGAACCTACGGAGAGGGTAGAGAAACAATCCCCCCAACCCGCAACACAGCACAAACGTCGCCCTTCCTCTTTCCCTAGCACACATTCCAACTGCGAAAGCCATTACCGCCGGCGCGCGAGAGACTTTTAAAATATTTACAGCCCGCTCTCCGCACGGTAGCCTGATCCATCTTGTGGGCGCGGAGGCGGGGCGTTCGGGCGGAGGATCGGAGCCCGGGTGGGGGGGCGCTAGCTGCTTCTCCCCACCCGCGGCCCCCGGGTCCCCTCGGCGCCCCCACTTCGTAATCCCGGGCCGGGGAGGCGACCCGTGCCTGTGCGCAGCGCCCCAGGGGGGCCCTGGCCGGGCCGGAGAGGGCGGGGGACAGAGTCCGGGAGAAGGGAGGGCGGGGAGGCTGATTTAAAGGTTCTCACCGGGAAGCGAGCAAGGCACAGACCTGAGAGCCGCCGCGCGGTGAAATCCGAGGAGCTCTCTTGGCGAGGAGGGGCTGTCAAAGGCCATTTATCTCTCGCCAGAGTGGAGGCTCTGCTCCCTCACCGCCCGCGAGTAACAATGGCAGCGAGCAGCAGCTCTGCAAGCGCTTCAGTGCATGAATGGATTGCGGAAGATGCTCGCGCTCCGCTCCACTCCCGCGGCTCCTCCAGCGCCCCTCCCCGCCCGCCGCCCCCGCCCCCGCCCCGCCGCGCCGCCTAGCTCAGCCCTTGTGGGCGCCTCGCGTCTCGGAGGTTCGCAAGTTGGGCCCTGTGGCGTGGTCCCTTTCACTCAACCCGCCTCCGCACCCCCCCTCCACCCACCCACACACACACACACACACACACACACACACACACACACACACACACACACAACCGCTCCCCTCCAGCCGTTTCCCAGGGCCTTGGCACCTCGCCATCGATTGTCATTAGGGGCTGAAACTTGACACTAGCCTTCCCGGCCTCCCCGACGCAGACACCCCCGCCGGCTCGCTCCCTCTCTCCTGGCCCTGGCAGCTCGCGGCAAGTTTACTTTCAAGGAGTTGGACCGTGTTTCCGCCGCAGAGGCCGACCGCATGCGGGCCGGGGAGGGGGAGTGGGTGAATGGGGGGGGGGAAGGGAGTCGGGGTTCCGAAGGGTGTCACCTGCCCTGAGGCCTAGGGTGTTTCCAGGTGTTCGCTGGCTTTCAGCCCAGTCACTCCCAGCCCGCTGATCCACCGCGGGTCCTTGCCTTTGACACGTGTGCGTGCACTCTGGGTACTCGGACCCTAGCCTACAAGTCCAGCCAGCAGGACAGCGTGCCCACATTTTTCAGGGCGACTAACAGTCTCCAGAGTGTAGGGAGAGGCCCACAAGCAGCGAGGTCAGCCACAGAAGTGTGCCCCCCCTCCTCGACTCTGCAGTAGTAGGTCTAATAAAAGCCCCTCGCCAGTTTCAGCCTGGATCGGAGCGAAACAAACCCAAATCCTCTGAGGCTCCTGTCTGGTAGTCCCGAGAACGATTTTTCTAAAGACTGGGGAACCTTCTAGACTGGAGAACCTTCTAGAAGTGGACACACACAGCGACCCTAAGGCAGTGCCCAGTAACCCGCGGGAAGAGGCTAGGTTTCAGAAGGGCAGCTACACGTGCGCAAAGACGCACTCTGGGAGGCAGAGCGCGACCCATGGACCCAGGAGACTGGCAAGGACAAGCGAGAAGCTGGCAGTGAGACAAAGCCAGAGGAGAACGCCAGGAAGGCTCAGCCACAGACCCGGAAACACAGGCTGCAGCAGCCGCCTGAGCCCCGGCGCGGAGGCGTGCGCAGCCAGGCCCTGCCTGGCACATCTCCATTCTCGTGCCTAGTGACGAACGCACACCCCGACTCTTGGCGGGCCCTGCTGCCAAAGTTGGTCTCTGTCGGTCGGGGACAAGTCAGGTGTGTGGTACTTCCCAGCAGAAGAGGGAGTCCCTGGGGCCAGTCTTCATGCATCCAGGCCCCTCTGGGCATCCACCTTTCTCCGAGCTTGGGACAAAGATAACAGGCTTATAGGTGGAGCGTGGTCTCAGGAGTGCCATGGTCCACTGAGCTTCCATTTGGGCTTCCCTATGGCGGGTACCATTATAGCATTGCTACCCGCTCTGGCTTTCCAGCAATTAGAACCAAGCTGGGCTTCCCTCAACCACTAGCACTGTAATGCCATTTGAGAAAAGACCCAGAGTAGGTACCAAGACTGTCCTGGCCGCAAGCAGGTTGGCACGCTGGGCCAATCAGTACCTCCTCGCAGGCTGCTTCCCCTCTAGCTACCTACCACCAGCTCTGTTGCACTGGTCGTGGCTGCAAAACAGTCTTTTCCCTCCAATGAAACCAAGGGGCTTCCTTCCCCACTGCTGCTGGCTTTGCGCATGCACACTCCCCGTACCCACACTCTGGGATATCCACCTACCTCTTCCAGCCCTTCCCATCTCCCTGCTGGTGGTCCCCTCAAAACCGACTGTCTAGCCGAGTGGAGAAAATGGGTGTCACCGGAGCCTGGGTGGCCAAGTGGAGGCCTTCGAGAAGTGAAGGACAAGGCCTTTAAAGAGGAATGGGTTTCTGGCTGCGAAAGAAGTCACCCCGGAGGGGGCTGGGGGGACAGGAGGATGGAAACAGAGAGGGAGAGCCAGCACTAATCCCTCAGCCTGTCCACCTGGGACAAAAGGCTTTCCCCTGAATATTATTCTCTCCTTTGCACCAGCAGTTCCATCCAGCTTTGAAGGGAGACAGTGCAGACCCCATTCCCCACAGTGGCAGAGGAGGAAAACTGCCCCCCCCCGCGGTTAAGAGAAGTGAGTGGACAGAATAGATACTAAGGCTACAAACGGAGCTCTGCTGGTGGGGTAGGCCCAGGGTTTCCTGCTGGCATTCACTTTCCTGTTCTGTAGTCCTGTGTGCATGTCCTGGGGTGAGTGTGCAGAGGGGAAGGGTGGTTACTGGCCAGGAACAGACATTCAGTTAGGGAAGTCCCGGAAGGAAGACATGGCTCCACACCTCTTCCTCTATCCGAGTCTCACACAGCAGCCCCAGTCCTTTCCATTGAAACCCAGAGTGGGCCCCCAGTCTGCTGCCCTTAGGCAAACACCGTAAAGGGCCTCCCTATTCCTTTAGCAGGAGCTATTCCAGAGGTCTCAAGTAAGCCTTGGGAGGCCTAGCTTTGCTCAGTCCTTCCCTCTGTCTGCCATTCCCCCCCCCGCACCCCCCCTTCGTACCACTCCCACCACCCCCAGCCTTGGCTGCAGGATGCCTTGCATCCAACTGTGGTTTCCGGGCAATAAAACAACTATTAAAGTCACAGGCACGGCTGGTGATTTGCATCGCATCCTCTCATGCATGGATTCAATATTTAATACACAATATTGAATATGGATATTAAAAATCAATAGCTGGGGACCCCTGGGGAGGTGTCACGGTGCGATCCTGATTCAAGACTACAAGCAAGTCCTCCAAAAAAAAAAAAAAAAAAGACAGGAACAGCAAGTTCAGCCAAGCTAACAGCAGACACCAAGGGAAGTGAGGGGTCATGGCGGCATCTCAGCTTCCTGATATGCTTAAGGGTACCCCATTCCTGGGTACCATTCCTAAGTTGAACTAAATAAAGCAAAGCCAACTAAATGGTATGCCTGCCTATAGGCTTTACTGGCTGCGGGGTGGATAGAGGAGGGCTGGAGAGTTGTTTCCATGCAGTCAGCCAGCCAAGTGTATGGAGTTAGTTGGTTGCTGTTTGTACTTTCCTTTGGTTCAGATCTGAGTTTTGCATGCAGGCGCTCAACTTTTTCCATCATGATAGCTCAGGTTCCTAGGCCTCAAGACATCCATCACCTCAGGCCCCATGGGGAGCTCTTGGCATAAGCTTTCAGGCAGATGAAGCAGGAATTCCAATGGCTGGCTCGGGATATTCTTGGTATGATAAAACAACAACCATGAACGCCTACCTTGCGGGGTCTTCGTGAGCTACCAGACCTTCAGGCTTGTTGGTGGCAAGAGGGTTGGGGGGGGATGTGACAGAGGGAAGGGGCCAAGAAAGCAAGATCATCTGTTAGACAGACGGGAGACAGCAAACTCCTGGGACGCATAATTCTCTTTTCAGGCCTGAGGAGGAACACCAATTATTCTCCTCCTTATCAAAACAGAGAAATATGCTTTATCCTAAAAAGGGAACGACGCATTTCCAGACTGATTAGGTAGAGGTAACAGAGAGTAAACATTTTTTTTTCAGAAATCTCCCCCCTGCCCCAGCTCTAGAAATAGAAGAAAAATTGACAGTAAGAGACAACAACTTTAGCTGATTGGGAGAGTCCGGAGAACTTAGATACACACAAAATCCTACGTGACCTTGACCTGCCGGAAGGGTCAGCCTACACCTCAAGTTATCGGATTAATTCTGTGAAAATTCCTTTCCATCATAGTTTCAACCAATACGAAAAGAGTGGGAAACCGTGCTCTAGTATAAACACATTGGGAAGATAGTCTCAGGAAAACCTCTCATACCAGTCATGTGGGTAAAAGTCAGAGGAGAAGACCAGAGGTGTTGGGAAATGACAGTCAATGAGCCACGGTCTCCAGCCTTTGTTCCCTAACAGTTGTCAGAGAACCATCAAAGCCAGGGTGGGAACAGACACCCTTCCCAGAACCCAAACAGGAAAATGCAGCTGCTCGGCCCCCCCCCCCCCCCCGCTGTGGAAAGTCCCCTAATGGTGGCTCACTCACGCATGCCCTGGGAGTTTGCCTGTATCTATGCACGTGCTTCCTGGCTAGGGGCTGCAGCTTTTCACAAGGTTGGGCCTTGGGCCTGTGAAATCCACTAGCGATTAATCTATGGGCATGTTGTCTAAAAAAGCAACTGAGCTCCTGTACTGCCATCAGCCATTTCTTCCCGAGTCTCCGAAAACTGCTTTCTCGTCCCACTCTGCCACGAGGCCAAACTCGGAGCCTCTTCTAGGCCCCTACGGTGTACAGGCTGCACAGGGAGATGGCATCCAGTACAAATGTGTGGCTGGGACAATCGATGGCTGACCAGAGAAGGCTGGGAGGAGGGGGAAGCACCCCACAGGCTGGAAGCTGACCCAGCTTGGGAGAGTTGCGTCTACAGAGCCCAGAGAGTGTTGTTTTTTCCCAGATCTGCTTGGTAGGTACATCAATCAACTCAGAGGGCAGGCAGCTTTGTGGCATTTAGGTGGCCTGGACCCCAAAGTGCAGGAGGCTCAAGGGACCTCCATACCAAGTTCCAGATTGTGCTGTGAACTCGAGTAAGGGACCGAGTAAGATAGAGGGAATTATTTTCCTGCCATCGCCACCCCACCCCGTTGTAATGTTTTCCTGTTAGGAACCAAAGCTAGCGGGGTTGTTCTTGGAGGCCCTCTGGACTGCTACTACTTCTAGTGCAAGGCCGTGAGAATAAAGGCTTTCTGCCAGGAGGTTCCCTGGTTTAGCACTAGGAGCCTCGAATCCTGGCGGGAATCCTCGCACTTCCAACAAGACTCTTCTCTCTCTCTCTCTCTCTCTCTCTCTCTCTCTCTTTCTCTCTCTCTCTCTCTCTCTCTCA
The DNA here is from genome assembly GCA_036184795.1 of Tokudaia tokunoshimensis. Taxonomy (NCBI): domain Eukaryota; kingdom Metazoa; phylum Chordata; class Mammalia; order Rodentia; family Muridae; genus Tokudaia; species Tokudaia tokunoshimensis. The sequence goes on along the minus strand of BTHU01000023.1, from coordinate 8,915,669 downwards.
CACACACACACACACACACACACACACACACACCAAACAAAAACAAAAACCACTCCCGGAACTGCTGAAATGAATGCGGAGCCTGACGCCAGGGTCAGTGGAGGGACTGTCTCCATCACCAACAAGTTGCTGGCCGTGATAATAGCTGTGGGAGGGGGAAGGGAGCCGCAGGCAGCCACGACTGAACGGTTGCGATCTAGAAAATTCAACAAGAGGCCGCCACAGTGGCGGCGGCTCCAATTAGCTGAGCCAACAGGGAAGGCAGAGAGCTAGGCAGCGGCCCTGCCGATCACGCCCCGGGCGAGCAGGCAGGAGGGGGCGCGGGGCCTCGGAGCTGCTCGCCCGGGCGGCCCTCACTCGGCCCCTCCCGTGGGTTCTCGGAGCGCGCCTGGTGTTTACATACTGTCCTTCCGACACGGGATCAAGTTTCAGGCCGCGCTGGAGGCGCCTGGAGCCGGCCACAGGCCGGGGAGAAGGGAAGAGCTGGAGCGGGATCTAAGGCCGAGCTGCACCGCCGAGAAGGCCGGGGCGCTCGTGGTCACAGCTAGCGTAGCCCTCCCTCCTTGCTTGGGGTGAGAAGTCTATCGCGTAGGGTGGCAAAAGCAGGTGGGGCTGCGAAGCGCTGTCCAGAGAGAGAGGCACCTCTGAGTCGCGAGTGGAGTCCAGGGCGCACCCGGGACTGGGGGTGGGAGTGGGGTCGGGGTAGGCGGTCTGATGGGAACCCAAGGACTGTTTTGAATCCCCCTGTGAGCTCTTCACTCCTCCCCTAAACTCCTTTGATAGACACTGGATCCACACTGTTATGGTGGTGGTGGTGTGGATTTGTGGACGGCAAAAACTTAAAATTCGAAGCGACCTCTCACTTTTCCTTGTCCACCCTGGTCCCAAGTGCTGCCAAAGGCTCCGGCGAAGTGCCCGAGGGTCTGGCAGCCCAAGGGTGCCCCGCGCTGTCAAATGTGGACAAGTGATCTCCAGCTGCAGACACACTGTAAACAGCCCAGTGTGTGCCCTCCTAGCTCAGGGTGAAAAGCTCACCCAAACACAAGTGTCCTCTCGGGCTTCTGTGGCAGAGACGGAGGAAAGAAAGCACCCCCACACTCACACCAGGACACCTGCATTCAAAAGAGAGCGTTCTGGACCTGCACAGGCGCCAGGTGCTGCTGGGAGGGGATACTCAGCCTGCCCCCCTCCCTGCTGAATACGGGCTTTGTTCCGGGAAACGGGGAAAGCATTAGGCTGCTAACCCCCAGGGAAACACAAAACTTTTTTGAATCTCGGAAAGGACGGTTGAATGCATTTCGAAGTTCCCGAGATCGGTCAAAGAAGGGGAAAGCAGATGGCGGGGGGTGGGGGGTGGGGGGTGAGATCGGGAGACTTCCGAGAGAGGCCAACTGACAATGTGGGAGGAAAACAGCTCAGGGTGACCAGGCCGGAGTCTCGGGAACTCAACTCAGCGTGATGGTGCTTCGCGAGTTCCAGCGAACAGCCGGCTAGGCCAAGTGGTGCCTGCCTAGCCCGCGGCCGCGCCAGCTTCCTGCCCGGCCCAGGACCGCAGAGCAGTCAGGGACGCCACCTCTGGCTGGCTTGGTATCGCAGGAGGATGAGGGTATACAAACAAACCCCGAATCTCTGCACAGCTCCCCTCCCCCATCTTCCGCAACACACAGTGGGCCCAGGCCAATTGGTGGGGCAGCGTTTTAGGTTTTCAACCTGGGGTGAACGGGAAAGGTTCAGTGAGCTAGCCATGACGATTGGGTCAGTCCGAGATATCTTAGGTCTCATTCGTTGACTGCCATCAGGTCCCAGTCCACCCTACCCCATCCCTGTCTCCACCTAGCTGAGGGTACCACTAGGTTAGCGATATAAGGTATAGCAAGCAAAAAGACGAATGGGTGCAAGCTGCTTTCTCCTGACTGCCGCCTCCCACTTAGCCTTCCCAACATCAAGGAAAGGGAGGGCACCTAGGCTCTGTCCCATGCCCCGTGGGACGCTCCCCTCCGTCTCGGAAGCTCAGCCTGCGAACGAGGGTTTTCCCCCTTCCCCGTGGGCTCGCAAGGTTTCTAACTTCCTCTAAACCTCCCTCCTCGCTCCGAAAAGCCCCGAGGAGAAGAGCAGAGAGGAAGCAAGCCGCTAGTGTGCTAAATGAAGACCATGTGTGAGGGTGGCGGCATCGGAGTGCTGCGGCCGGAGAAGGGGGTGGTGAAGCCCGGTGAGCAGCCCACGGCTGGCTCCAGGTCGAGGCGACCAGCGCCTGGGCTTTGGGGGACGCAAAGCCGCAGCAAAGTACTGCTAGGATAGCCTGGTTGGCCACGGATGAGAGAGAGAGAGAGAGAGAGAGAGAGAGAGAGAGAGAGAGAGAGAGAGAGAGAGAGAGAGAGTGTGTGTGTGTGTGTGTGTGTGTGTGTGTGTGTGTGTGTGTGCTTGGTGGACAGGATCTGCCGCGCCGCGGGGGCCGGGGGCGGGGGCGGAGCCCTGACTTCCTGGGCCGCAGCTGCGACCCAGGGCGCAAGAGCGAATCGTGCTCGGCCCCGCCACGCTCGCAGCTGAAAATCAACAAAGGGAGGCGGCAGGCGAGCGGGGGAGGGGCGCGGCTGAGCGCTCGCTGGCTGCTGTGGAATAATAAAAAATAATTAATAATGATAATAAGAGGGGGGAAAAATCTGCCGGCTTTCTGGGCACAGGGTTTCCGTGCGGTTGCAGCGGGAGGCGCGCTGTCCTTGACGCGGCCTCTCTCTCTCTCTCTCTCTCTCTCTCTCTCTCTCTCCTGGTCTGCCTGCCCCTCCCCCTCCCCTTGCCCCCTCCCCTTCCTGGGAACCGGGAAGAGAAAGGTCTGCAGCTGACAAATATTATCCATTCTCCCCATCGATCGCGGAGTGTACAGATGTGAGCGCTTGATGTGCCCGCGGAGCGGCGGATCCTCCCTGCTCTCTCGCCGCCCCCCTCCTCCCCCTTTGTTCTCCTCCCCTTTCCCTCTCTTTAAATAGATTTCAGGGCGCTGCCTGTTGGAGAGCAGCTGGCGATCTCTCCAGAGAGAGACAGAGAGAGAGAGAGAGAGAGAGAAGCCCGAGGTGCCCTGTCACCAGCCTCCCCTCCCCCACCTGCCCTTCCCGCTGTGAGCCCACCTCCCCTTTTTCCAGTTTCCAAAACAGAAAACACCAGGAACACCCACGTCCACTACGTCGCGAACCTCGAAGCCTTTGGACGCTTTGCGCTGTCCCCGTGCTGCTCCTTGTTTCTGTGAGGAAAAGGAGGAAAGCGCAGAAGCGCAGGGAGGTTACATAGCGCCATGGCAGAAGATCCAAGGGTCGAGATCTTTCCTCGGCAGCAGCAGGGACAGTGCCCTGGGTCACGCTAAGAGGGTACAGTTTACCCATTAGGATAGTCGGACAAGGCAGCCTCTTTATTCCTCTTTTGCAAATGGCAGATTAAGCCGGCAGCGCTCGGCTTTTCAAAGGACCCGGGCCGGCCGCGCTCCGCGAAGGGTTAACCCTTCGGCCCATAATCGCAGACTTGCACTCACACTCACACGCGCGCACGGTGCGCCCTCCCCGCTCGCCAGAGAGCTGGCCACGGCCCGCAGTGCACCCCGAGCTGGGGGAGTAGCTGGGGGGGGAGGGGCGGGCTTAACCAGGCCGCTCGACTGAGCCGGGGCCACCTCGCCGTCTGTCACTTAAATGATTGTCCTCCGCTCCGCTCAGTGCGGTCAGTACGGGCTGTTAACAGGCAGTTGCAATCAGTTTCCGAAAGGTCAGCCAAGGTCCTCCGGCTCTCGCAGACGGAAGGCTTTACGAAACCGCTTTTGTATTTGCAGGCACTTTAGAAAACGAAGCAAGGAGGGGCTTCACCCCAGCGCCTCCGCTGCTGGGAGCCCTGAGAGGGTTGTGGGCGACAGGGAGAGGGAGACTGCACCCCCGCGGACTGGGCTGGGCACCGAGGAAATCACTGGCCAAGTGACCTAGGCCCTTCGTGTTCCGATGGGGAAGCGGAAGGTGGGCAGGCTGTAAGGGAAAGAGAAATGGGAGGAAGTAGGATAGACCTTTTAGTTCCCCTCCTCTCTGGGCCTGCGGCCCACACCGGGTCCCGGACCGAGGTGGGTGGCCTTGGAGCCGGGGAGACCCCCATTCTCTCTCCTAGACTCTCCCGAAATGCGTAGATGGTGGTGAGGAGGGTGGTGGTGGGGGGAAAGACCCTTGTAAAGCGAGCGAATCACAGCACGGTGTCTGAAGACGCTGCTGCTGCCGCCGCTAGAAGTCGTCCATCAGCAACCAGTCCAACCTGCCAGTGATAATGTGCGATCAACACCAAATCACCCCCGCCAGGCGCGATCCATCACCGCAGCGCGCTGCAGGCCCGTGTGAGCCTGACTCGCCTCTGGAGGTGGGGAGGGGGCCGCAGAGCAGAAGGTGGTCACCCAGCAGACCCGACTTCTGCACACCTGGCTGCCTCTCTTGAAGACATACACCTTAAGTCTTCAGAACTCCCCAAGTTCCCCAGTTGCAGGGTGCAAACACCGTGACTCCTGAGTTCTGGGCACGGTCACTTAGGAGCCGGCGTGTCCTCCACGCCCAGTTATCCTGGTCACACCCAGCAAAGCCATCCTTTTCTTGGCTTTACCCTGTGTGTCCCCTCCCCCCTCCTTCGAGAAAGCGTGGCTGGCGGGAAATTAATATTTAATATCGTGAAATTGATTAAAGGACTGGAAGCCGGCGATGGGGTGGGGGAAGGGTAGGGTCTCCGAGCATAATTAAAGATCTGGGAATGGTGGCCGCTTCTGGTCGGCCCGGGCCCCACAAAGCCTTTGTGAGGCCCAGGCGGGGTCGGTGAGGCTAAGGCAGCAGTAACCTATGAGGCCCTGGGTTCTGACACTTGCTTGGGGGAGGGGGGAGCGCTATCTTCGACGTCTGGAGTAACCTAAGCTCACCTAGGGGTTACACAGAGAACTGAGTCTCCCTTGCCTGCCTGCATCGTGACCCCTTCTAGGCCCTGGAGACAAAGGTTCAAACGTTTGGCGTCTTAGAACTTTGCTAGGTACAGAAGTCTCTTCTCGGTCCAGGGAGGTCCTTAACCTCCTCTAGGCCGGGTTGAGGAGGGACCCCCAAGGAATGAGTCTTCTGGGACTCTCAAACAGCACTTGTGAAAGAATTCAGACCCTGCAACTAGGGACCCCCAAGGCCCGGCTTGCCCAAGGCCCCCGCGGGTTCTCTCAGGTCCAGGTCCCACCCCAGACCCAAGCTTAGGGCAGCTTAACTCGTTCAGCTGCGCTGCAGATGGGGCCTGCTGCTCCAGGCTGCTGTCTCCTGGGAGTCGTCACCGAAACCAGCTCGGCAGGCAGCCTGTCTAGATGTTAAGGGTTACAGTGCTTCCAGTGAGGGGTATGAGCTGGACAGGGCCTAGGGGGACGTGGTGCAGGTGAGGTGCTCCAAGAACCCGGAGAGACTTTAGGTAGGTGCCGGGACAGTGGGAAAGTCTTGGCTCCGTGAAAGCTTTAGAAATAGGATGGTTGAGCCTGCCCGGATTAAAGCCGGGGTACGGCTTTAATCCCAGCCCTCCGGAGGCAGAGGCAAACAGACCTCTGAGTTTGAGGCCCGTCTGATCTACAGAGCGAGTTCCAGGGCAGCCAGGACTACATAGGCACTAAGTCAAAAAAAAAAAAAAATCCCCCCCCCCAGATAGTTTGTTTCAATAGTGGAATGAACCGAACTCAGAGCCCATGGCGGTTTTGAACTTCTGTTTTTGTATACGATTTGTTTATGTTTATTTGATGTATTTGATTTTTTTCTTTTGGGATGAAACAGTGCGTTTGAAAAGCATCAAGTGCGCAGAGGCGAGAAAGCACCGTTGGACTACAACCAGCGGCAGCTCTGATCCTAATGAAGTGGGAGACCCCCGGGGCCGGCCTGACTCCAGGCCCACAGTGGGAAGGAAGGTCAGGACCACAGAGGATTAGGCTTAGCCCAGGGTTTATGGCTGTACTTGAACAAAGTGCTGAGGGGCTGCCTAAACCGGGGCAAGAGAGAGGTTATTAAAAGGGGAGTTGCCGAAGGAGGGAAGAGTTGTTGGTGTAGCTGCTGAGGAGGTGGGTGGAGGAAGTGTTTTCCTTCAGAATAACAAGCCAGTGCGAATGTTACGCAGAACGACTTCACTTCATCAAAACAAAACCCAAAACTTCACATTCAGCCTCTTTTTCCAGAGCTGATAAACAAGAACCTTGAGGTGGGAGGAGGTGTCAGCCAACAATTTAGAGAAAAGGTAATAGGGAAGATTTTCTGGGTGCTTATCCCGCCGCATACGCCCCCCCCCCATTGAGATACTGCCTGCACCAGCCTCTCCCTGGTGTGTGTGTGTGTGTGTGTGTGTGTGTGTGTGTGTGTGTGTACGCGCGCGGGGGTGGGATGGGAGGAGTGGGAGGGTCCTGACCTCTCAACCCGAGCCCAGCCACAGATCACTCAGAACACGCAGCATTCATCAATGCCATTTCTAGTAAATTGGACCTAAGGTTTCTAGGAGGAAGGCAGTCTACTTCGATGTCAGAGCGTGTGTGTGTGTGTGTGTGTGTGTGTGTGTGTGTGTGTGTGTGTGTGTGTGTTGGGGGGGAGGACGGCACGCACTTATTCTGTAGCTTTTACTAGATAATAACTATGGATTCTCCAAGACATTCCTGGTGACTTCAACAGCTCTGGGCTCTGTGTCTTATAAAAAGGTTTTCCTTAGTGGCTACGAATATCGTGGAATTGTGCTCCAAGGTTGGAGGAAATGCCTGGGGTGTGAGGCCTGCACCCAGTAGTCCCCGTTGGTCCTCGTCCTCTGTCCACCGCGTGGGGCCTGGAAGCCAGCCTCACACTCCTTGTCCCTGGAGTCCAAGCCCGACCTCCTAGTAACTGGAGTCCCCCGGCGGCGTAGCGGGGTGTGAGGAAGTGGTCTGGTGTGACTGGGCACGGGAGGCCATCTGAAGAAGTGGAGGAACCGAGCCCCTGGGTTGCTCCCGCCTGAGGAGGTGCGGCCTCCCGCCCGCCCCGGGGACAGCGCGCACGGCGGTGCCGGCCCGGGGGACAGCAGCCACCTCTCGCGGGCGCCAGTGGCCCGCGTGGCTGCGCGCCCGCCGCCATCTTGACCGGGAGGCGCAGGCCGCGCTGCCCCCGGCGGTGGCTCCAGAGAGCCACAGGCTTTGGCGGAAGGGACCTGGCGATGGTCCCCAAGCTCCCGAAGCTCGCCGCCTGCGCTCCCTCTGGAACCCCCTCCCCACCGCGGGCCACCCTCTCCCCACAGGCGACCGAGAAGCTGCGACCCTCAGGGAAGGCGCGGCTGGCGAACTCCCCTCCCCGGGTCGCCGGTGCGGGTTTTAATTCCGACTAACCTGGCTCTTGTTCTCCCGACTGCGGAGACGTCCAGCGCGTTAGCAACTCGGCCACAGAGTGTTTGGTCCCCGTGGCCTGGAACTTGGGCCTCTGTCCTCAAATGCAGTCGGGGGTGGGGGTGGTGAGGCCTGCAGCATGGTCCCTAGTGTTCAAGGACTTCCCAGGACAGGTTTATAAGGGCCTTGGATTGGAGAAGGGGGTAATTTTATGTGTCCATTCTTTTTTTTTTAAGATGTAAAATGCATTGAAGGAAAACTTGCTCAGGACTTAGGGGAATACAGCAGTGCAAAGGTGATTTGTTTTTTTTACGACATCTTGGGTCTTCTAGCAATTTACAATTTTAGTGGAAGGGCAGAATTGCAAATGTCTAGAAATGAATAAAAGAATTGTGAAATCGACCTAAATCAAAAGCGTGGGGGAAGGATCCATTAAATTATTTTAAAAATTATTTTTAAAATCGCCTTTATTTTCTAGAGGTGTAGATCAGTGCCATGGAAGAAGGGTATGAATTTGTTAACAGTAATCAGGGTGTGGTGGCACCTAGCACTCCCAGGAGGCAGAGGCAGGCAGATCTCTGTGAGTTCAAAGATAGCTTCCTCTACAGAGTGAGTTCCAGAACACCCAGCACTACATAGAGAAACCCTGTCTAGAAAATACACATACATACATACATACATACAATAAACTTTATTAACAAAGAATAGTTCCCAAGTTTCAGGGAATTACTCCAGAAAGGCTGCTGTTTAGGAAAAAGAGTGAAAGTTTATTTAAAGTAAGGGAAACATGAAGAATGAGAAACTCTGGACTCCTGACATTAAGTGGGTGACAGAGAAGCATTTTCAACCAAAATATCCCATTTGAAATCAGCAAAACTCCGACCCCATTTCATTAAAAGTGACGGTTTTAAGAACATGCAATGAGCTGGAGAGATGGCTCAGTGGTTAAGAGCACTGACTGCTCTTCCAGAGGTCCTGAGTTCAATTCCCAGCAACCACATGGTGGCTCACAACCATCTGTAAGGGGCATCCGATGCCCCCCTCTTCTAGTGTGTCTGAAGACAGCTACAGGTTACTCATATACATGAAATAAATAAAATAAATCTTTTTAAAAAGAAAGAAAGAGAGGGGGGAGGGAGGGAGAGAGAGGGAGGGAGAGAGAGGGAGGGAAAGAGAGAAAGAAAGACAAGAAAATGCAACTAGCATGGAGCATGGTGGTACAGGGAGGTTGAAACTGATGGATCTTGACAAGTTTGAGGTGAGTCTCATCTATATCCTGAGGGCTGAGACAGTGAACAAGATTTGGGTGTTAATTCCACCAGGGTGAAGTAGCCCAGCCCTTAAGAGCAGTTGCTACTCTTGCAGAGGACTAGAGGTAGATTCCCAGCACTCATTTTTGCTCAGTTCATCTCCAGCTCTAAGGGGTTCTGATGCCCTCCTCTTCTGGCCTCTGTGGCCACCTGAACCCACATGCCCACACACACACACACACACACACACACACACACACAGACAGAGAGAGAGAGAGAGAGAGAGAGAGAGAGAGAGAGAGGATAAAATAGATATTTTTTTAAATGTATCTTCTAGTGTTTTAAGGGCATGTATCTGTGCACCATGTGCATGGCATGCCAGGTGCCCGAGGAGGCCAGAAGAAGGCGCTGACTCTCCTAGAACTTGAATAACCTATGGTTGTGAGCTGCTATGTGGGTGCTGAGTCTCAAACTTGGGCCTCCTGGATTAGCAGCCAGTGCTCTTAACCATTAAGCTATCTCTCCAGCACCAAATAACTAAGTATTCACACAAAGGGAACTAGGGCAAAGCACTTGGGAGGCAGAGGCAGGCAGGTCTCTGTGAGCTCAGGGTCAGTCTGACCTACAGAGTGAGTTCCAGGACAGCAAGTGCTACATAGAGAAATCCTATTTCAAAAAAAAAAAAAAAGATAATATAATCAGCAAAATTATTTTGTCTGATCAATGAACAACCTCTATGTGATAATAAGATGTAATTGTGATCATAAAATATGGGAACAAATTTAATATCTTGAGATCTCACACCACAATGAGGACAGGGAAAAATATAGACACCTAAAATCTTAAGACATCAGTAGATGAAGCTGACATTGGGTTCCTCCTGGGGAGGTAATTTAGTTGGTAAAGTTCTCACACCACAATGAGGACAGGGAAAAATATAGACACCTAAAATCTTAAGACATCAGTAGATGAAGCTGACATTGGGTTCGTCCTGAGGAGGTAATTTAGTTGGTAAAGTTCTTGCCCAGCATTTATGAAGCCCTGGATCCAATCCCCAGCATACCATAAAAACGGGTCCTGGAGGCACATGCTTATAATCCCAGCTCTGTTGACATAAGAGTCAGAATGGATCAGAAGTTTAGAGTTATCTTTGGCTGTATAGGACTTTGAGGATGAGTTACATAAGCTTCTATTTAAAAACAAACAAACAAACAAAAAAACCCTGAGATGGGAAAGACCAATCCTTAAGGACTTAGACTAGTAAAAGTTTGAGAATTCCCAGGCACCATGATGGAACTGATGTCCACTCGACTTGCTCAAAGTCCTTGTGCAGGGGTGAGGGTGGGCTGTGGGATCAGGGTGACCACAGTGTAGAAGGAGGCAGGCAAGCAGCCTGGGAATGTGGCTCAGAGATACAAACATTGCCTAACATGCAAGAAGCCCTGAGTACCATTATCAGCACAGAGGGGGAAAGGGAAGGCCACAGGACACACACAGAGTCATATACACATACACAGAAACCCCATGAAGGGGATGGACTCCCTGCTCCTGGTCTGTGTATTTCTGGTTATAAGGGCAGAAGAATAGGCACTTAAGTTTAAATTTGCCTTTCTCTGGAGAGAAGCAGATTTACAGCTTTTCTTTCAAAGCTGTGTTCATTCATGTGTGGTACAGTTTCTGGACCCTGAACCCAGTGCCTTGTACATGCTAGGCACTCTAGAGCTCTCTGAGCTACTCCAGCTCAGAGTAGTGTGGCCTGTGGCTTACAGGAAACTCAGAAAGTTGTCGATCTCTGTTGTACCACTTTGTAAGGTCTTATCCTCCAGCACACCTTAGAGGCCACATGTTCAAAACCAAAGAAACTCTCTGCCTCAACCCAAATCATCCCACCTTACTTTCAAATCTACCCCCGCCCCCAGAGCAGAGAGTGGTTCCAGTAAGGTAAGAACACCAGAGCTTGTAGATGACAGATGACAAAAGAAAGAAAAAAAGAAAGAAAGAAAGAAGAAAAGAAAAGCCAACGTAGGGGCCTACTGCTCCAAGGAGTTGGTCAACACTGGCTTGTAACCTTAGGCTAATGTACTGTGCTCCTACGACATCTTTTGCCTTCCATCCTGCCTTATATCACCTTCTTTTTCTCTTCTTGATCAGAGGCAGGGTAGGGTTCTCCTTTTGCTCCTCATCCCTAGCTTATTTGTTAACTTTGTAAGAATTAGCAAATGGTACCCAGGAATTCCAGTTCCCATTCTCTGGCTTGGCTGGAGATCATTGTGCAACACACAAACTACACAACTGATAAGATGACCCCTACTTCAGGGGCTACGCCTAAATGTCGCTTAGCTCTGACCCACAAAGTTCCTGCTAAACCTGCATTTCTTTTGTTTCCACTGTAAGAACTAGGCCGGCAGACCCTGGTCACCTTAAGGGAGCTGTGGAAAACCAGATACACGCTGACAAGTGCTGGCAAGGACAGCAAAGGGGGAACCAGGAGACACCTATGGCTTCTCTACTCAGTAGGGACTTTAGCTTCCACTCAGATCTAAAACATAGGCAGCAAAAGGTGCTCCCCAGATCCTTGCCAAAAATGTCATCTTTATCCAAATGAGAGAGATGGCTCAGTAGTTAAGAGCACTGGTTGCCTCTCCACAAGGCCTGGGCTCGATTCCCAGTATCCACATGACTGCTAATGGCCATTTGTATCTCCAGTTCCAGGGGCTCCAATCCCCTCTTATGGCTGATGCAGGTGCACCACGCACATGGTGTACAAACATACATGCAGGCAAAATACCCATACACATAAAAAACCAATTTGTTTAAATGATATCTTCACTAGGGAAAGGGACAACAGCCCAGAGAGAACTTTTGGATGTTCAAAAATGGGGTGGGGGAGGTAGGGGGAATGATTCTGATTTGAAATGTAGGGAAGGTGTGTCATCGTAAGGGAGCCCGAGAAAATAATAACCACAAATTCCGAAGCCAGACAAAATCATGTTTTTCCAGCACATTTTTATCTCTGTCTCCTAGTCAGAGCCACAATGAAACAGCAGATCAAAGGCAGAGGCAAATACAATTATGCTGCCTCTGAAACCCCTAGCATGAAATTAGAAGTCAAACTCTCCATTCAGGGGTTAGAGACAAGGATAATGGGAACCTGGGGCCCTGGAGATGTACCCAACCCCTCCAGTCACAACGCTATCCGTGCTGAGTATTTAAAACCACATTGGAGGTGGAGGCACAAACAGCAAGTATTCAAGTCATTTCTTTTTTTTTTCCCCCCTCCACACTTACTTTAGAAAACGTGCTGACGATATTCCTAGCTTTGTACCGTAAAGATATCTATCTGTATATGGGGGTGTGGGATTATTTGTAAGGCAATCTCGACAATGTTGCCTTGAACAATGGAGGGATGACTGCTTCACACTGCACCCCAAATGGCAGGTGAAAGAGAAGAGCAGACATGGGCAGTCTTGTCCATTACCCAGTTCCATTTCAATGCTGAAATGCCAAAAAGCTGTCTGGCCCACCACTCAATCCTTCCTCCATCCTTCCTACACTCGACGAGCTCACGGAGAGAGCTGAGCTGTCTTTTGATATTTTCTATTTTTCATAAAATCCATATTTGCCTTATAGCTGTATTTCTTTTTCCCCTGGCCTAATTTTAGCTCTTTGCTTCCCCCTGCCCCCCGTATAATTTATGAGGCCTCTGGAGGGTATAAGTATCTATTAGAACGTAGACTATTCTGTTTAGAGCCACTGCTAATTAAGCTTAGCTCTCAAGAGTGCCTGTCTAAAAGAACTGCAGGGACAAAAATGGAGAAGAGACTGAAGGAAAGACGGTCCAGTGACCGGCCCAACTTGGGATCCATCTCATGGAGGGTGGGGGATGGCACACCAAGGTTTGACACTATTACCAACACTGTGATGTACTCACAGACAGGAGCCTAGCATGCTTCGAGAGGCCCAACCAGCAGCTGACTGAGACAGAGGCAGATACTTACACCCAACCGTTGGACTGACATCAGGGACCCCTATGGTTGAATCGGGGGATGGATTAAAGAAGCTGAAGGGGAGAGTGACCCCATAGGAAAACCAGCAGACTCAAGTAACCCAGACCCCAGGGAGCTCCCAGAGACTGAACCACCAACCAGAAGCTTACATGGGCTGGTCAGAGGACGTCTGCCTGGTCTGGCCCTTGGAGACAGGGGGAAGGAAGAATGGGATGAGGAATTGAGGGAAGGGTGACTGGGAGAGGGGGCAACGGCTGGATTGTAAAGAAAAAAAGAAAAAAACTAGAGTGCCTGCCGAGACATTTCTCCTTCCCCCATGGTCACAAGTTCTTTGCCACTGTCCCTGAGGGGTGCGGTGTATGTCCTTTCCCCTTGAATTTTCATGACCTCAATGGCAACTAGTGGCTATGACAGGAGTGACACAGCATGACTTCCAGGGCCAGGTCAAGTTTTTGCTGAGCCTTATTTGTTGGAGTACTTGTTCTTGGTATGCAAGGTACTGCTCGGGAATTCTGACCTACCACTCCTTTGGTCACCATACTCTGAGGACGCTCAGGCCTCAAGGGGAGCCTTGAGTTTTTGCTATGGGGTATATAGCTCAGGGCCTAGCCAATAGCTAGACATAGGGAGGCACGAAAATGCCCCTTCATGATTCTAGCCCAGAACTCGACTCTTCTCCTTCCCTGCAACTGACATGTGGCAAGAGAGAACCATTGCACAGAGTCCTGCTAAATCCATGCAAAAGAGGGGGGAGGATAGGTTAGAAATAAAAGTGGGGGCCAGTTAAATAGCTCATCTATAGGATAAAGGTGCCTGCCACCTAACCTGAGGACCCAAATTCCATTCTCTTGACCATAGTAGGAGAAAAAACAACTCCCAGCGGGTTGTCCTCTGACTTCTGCATGTGAGTGAGCGCTAAAAATATAAAAACAAAAGTATTAGTGCCAGGGAGAGGGCTCTACACATCAAAGAACTGGCCATGCAAACTTGAGGACCTGAGTTCAATCCCTAGAACTCACAGTGGAAGAAGGAAACACACCCAAAAGCTGTCCTCTGCCTTCACAACGACATCTTACCATGGAGTGACCATGCATGTGCACTTGCACATGTGCCCCCCCCACACACACACACACTAAAAATGCAATTTAAAATTAGGAAGTGCTCTTGGCCATGTAGCTCGGTGGTAAAGTGCTTACCTAGCATGGACAAAGCCCCAGTTTCTATCTCTAGCACTGGAAAAGAGATGAGGGAGGAAGAGATCTAAAAAGGAGGGAGGGTAGGACATCTGAGGGAGGGTGGGACAGCTGAGATCGCAAATCCTCCACTTTCAATAATACAAAGTTCAGTGCATGCCTTTAATCCCAGCACTCTGGAGGCAGAGGCAGGCAGATCTGTGAGTTTGAGGCCAGCCTGGTCTACAGAGTTCCAGGACAGCCAGGGCTACACAGTGAAACTGTCTCAATATCACTTTCACCACCCCACCGAAAGAGTGTGTGTGTGAGTGTGTGTGTGAGTGTGTGTGTGTGTGTGTGTTCACGTGTGTGTGTGTGGAGAAAGAGACAAAGACAGAGATGGCTCAAAAGTTAAAAGCACTGACTGCTCTTTCAGAAGATTCAAATTTGATTCCCAACACCCACAGGCCAGGTCACAGCAGGCCATCTGACACCTTCTTCTGCCCTAAGACAGCACCAAGCACTCAAGTTGGTATACAGACATACATGTAGACCAAAAACTCGTAAACATAAAAATGTCTTTGTTTTAAAATTATGGGTTCTTTATCATCATTATTCTTTTGCTTGTTTTGAGATGGTCTTGCTATGTAGCCTAGACTATATGAAAATTCCTGCTCGTGCTTCCCAAGTGCCCAGATTACAGGCATGTTGTATCTCACACCATTGTAATCTTCACAAAACCCCCATAGCATAGTGACCTGTGCCGTCTTGAGAGGAATTTCACACTCCCTCTCCCCACAAAGGAGTGTCACTAAAGGCCCTGTTGTTCTCTCCTTGACCTCCACCAGCTGTCCAGGCAAGAGCAGAGAGAGCAAGTCCTTCCATCAGCCGGTTTGTTTCTCCACCTACTCTTTTCCTCCCCCACATTTCTCTTGTCTCCTGTAGGATGAAGATATCCCTGTCTCTGTGGTTTGGGGATGAAAAGGACAGGCAGGTAAACCCAACTTACAATATTTCCTTCCTCGTTCCTTTACAAACCTATACTTTTGTACTCCCTGACCCAGACTGTCCAACTTGTGCCACACCCCAGTCAAGTGAGTTTTCATTCACAGGGCTGGGCCTTCTTGCTGAATTACCCCAAGGGGAGCTTACTCCTGGACCAACCCTTCCCCAGACAGGCAACCCACTGATCTTAGTCTTCAGGCTGGCTTCCTGGGGGAGACTGCAAGACACAGAATGTGAAAGACAAAAGAGGAGGTCTTCTCTCCCCCACCAAAAAAAAAACCACAAGCATTGACTAAGGACCAGGAACAAGAACCATGTGACTCAGGAGGCTGAGGCAGGAGGATCCCTTGATGCCAGGAGTTCAAAAGCAATTTGGGTCCTAGAAAGGGGGCTGGAGAGATGGCTCAGTGGTTAGGAGCACTGACTGCTCTACCAGAGGCCCTGAGTTCAAATCCCAGCAACCACATGGTGGCTCATAACCATCTGTAATGGGTCCCAAGGCCCTCTTCTGGTGTTTCAGAAGAGAGCGAGAGTGTACTTACTCACATACATAAAGTAAATAAATCTTGAAAGAAAGAAAGAAAGAAAGAAAGAAAGAAAGGTCTTTTCAATGGGGGTGAGGGGTGGATACCAGGAGATGGCTCAAGGTTAAAGCCCTCACTAGCCAAGTGCTAAGGGCTAGAGGTCAGATCCCCAAAATCCACAGAAATGCCCAGTAGGCCTGAAGGCCCACCTGTAATTCTAGCCTCCTAGGGAGGAGATGAAGCAAACTAGCTTTTGAGACTAGCCATATCTGCAAGTTCTGGGCCAGATTCAGACACCCTCCTCAGTGAATAACAAACACAAGAAGGAGGCTCTTGTCAGACGTTCACAAGGCTCTGGGTTTGATCCATAGTGTTGCAAGGAATATAACCTACAACAACAAGGAGAGGGGGAAAAAATGGCTGAATTGTGGGTATCCAGTGAGGACAGGGTTGGGGAGGCTAAGAACTGGGAACTCTAGAACAAGCCAGAATCTGGAACAACAATTACGAGAAGCTGACATAACCCAACCCTTTCCCTGCCTAATGCTAGGGGATGGACTTGTCATAAATTCAATATGACTATGATAGACAAGCAGGGGGGTCAAGACTGAAGGGACATCTCTTAGACCACAACTTCTGGCCACTCTTCTCTGACAGCCTGGCCTCAGGGCAGGAGTCTTAGCCCCCTGTCTAGAAACTAAGACCAGAGGCTGGAAAGGCTTCCTCCATTGTTCACAGCTTTCGGGCCGTCCGCCTGTGCCTCTAATGCACACTTTCAGGGGGATTGAGATAGTCTCACTCTGTACCCCACCTAGAGCTCACTATATAACCCAGGCTAGCTCATGTAGTACAGGGATTACACCATAAGCCACCATACTTGGTGGATGCACATTTGGAAACAATTCCTCCTCCTTTCCCCTCTTTTTCCTCCTTTTTTGGTGGTCCTAGCTACAGAACACCCCCCAAACCTATAACTGGGCCCCAAAGCACCCAGTCCTATATGCAATCCTGTCTTCTAATTCAAACTCCAAGCCAGCAAGACTTAGACTCAGCTAGGGGTTACAATCCCTGCCCTTTCCCTAGGCTGCATTCCAAACACCCAGTCCCAGTCCTCCTTATTCTTCTTAAAGGACAAAGGCAGGATATTTACTGAGAGTTTATTGCGACCTTCCTAGAACTTCCTGTGCAATTCCTTCATCTGATGTTTTCCCAACCTTGTGAACATAGGCATTCTCATGCCCATTTTACAGATGAGGAAACCGAGGTCCCAAGAGATTAAACACTGTTTGGGGCAGAGCTCTTATGTTAAACCTAAATATATCTTGCTTTCTTCCCACCACAGCTGTGATTGCCCAAACATTTGAATGGCTTACTTTGTGTCAGGGTCTACAGATAAATAAAATAGTTGCTACTCTTGCAACTATTAAACATTGTAGAGTTTCATAGGGAGCACTGGCCTAGAAGGATAGTTTGAGTACGTGGGAAACTGTTCTGAACACCTCCACCTTACTAAGCCGCTCAGACCTACGGCACTAGCTATTGGCTTCCCTGTATGCCTGTTTCTTTCTATGGGGTGTGTACCCACACACCTAACAGCAGCCCTGGCACCCCTAAACTGACTTGACTGGGTAACTCTTTTGGCCTCAGAGGTACGGAAGGAGAAAACATAGACTCTGGCAACCTCAGGTGGACTTGGTTGAAAAATGGGCTTAGTGGCCCCAGCACGGCATGCTGATAGGCCCTTGTGCAAGGTTTTCATTGCCGCCTGTTAAAGGGCTTTGGGCTTCTTCTGATGAAAGGCGTTTAAGTGCATCTGGTTATGATTACAGGGGAGGAGAAAGCCAGGCGGTCTCTGGGGTTTTGGGCCAGTCATCTGGCTCTGCCTTCCTCCCGGCAGAGCTGACTGCGGTGAGGCCAGGAGGCCAGGTGTGGGGGCAGGCAGGAAGCAAGAGGCAGGCAAGACCCTCAACTCTCCAAGACGCCTGAGCCAGGCCCTGGCTCCAGCAAGCGGCATTCCCAGAAACAGACTGGTGACTCACAAATGCAGAGTCTTCTGAGAAAGCCAAGCTCGGGGTGGCGGGTGCCCACCTCTACCCAACAGCTCTTTCCTGGTTTCTACCCGCTTCTATCCTGTCCCAAGAACCCGAGGCTCCTGTGCTCCGCTCCCTCTGAGTACAGCCTTTTGCCTCAAGAGTCTCTGAAAGTGATTTAAAAAGAAGGGGGCGGGGCGAGGAGGAAGCATCCTAAAAAAACGCACACTTTCGAAAAGTTAAAAAGACCACCTCACCTCAACCGGTTTTTTCTTTTCAGCTAGTCTGATATAACTTTCCATAAAAAAACAAAGAATAAAGATTAAAAATGTTCGCTCTCACTGTAACGGACAACCATGCTTAAAGAAGGGAAGAGATTAATATGAAAAATAGGTTGTCCCAAGCCGCAGTATGTCCCGCACCTGTCTCTATGTGGCCATAAAAAAAAAGCTCTTGGGGGATCGGATGGGTTAAACACCCTCTCAGTCCTAGAAACGAAAATGCATTTGGTTTAATCCTGCTGCATGTTATTATTGTCAAGTCTCTTCGCACCACCGTTTCTAAAAAGAAAAACCGTGGGTCTGCACGGCCCTCTGCCGCCTGCTCGGCTTTTATTGTGCACGCAGACGGGTCTGCGTGGAGCCAGCACGTCGTGACAGTCTTGCAGGCGCTCGCGGACACCCTCGGAATGGCATTTCGATCTGAGCTAGGAGCATTGTCTCAGAGGCCACACACACACACACACACACACACACACACGCACACTAAGGGGTTGCAGACCCCTTAGCCAGTCCTTCTCGTAACCCATAATTAGAGATGACCTTTGAGAAAGGCAATTAAAATATGGATTAAAATAGATCGATGCGCTTGCTTGTTTCCAAAAAGGCAAATACACAGGTGCTGGCTTCAGCCAGCTCCACCCGGCCGGGCCGGGGAGACTCTTGTGGCTCGGGAATGAATGAACTCTTTCTCCAGGGAAGCTTCAGCTCCCCGCTACCTACGTGAGCGAGGGTTCCACCCCCTACTACTTTCTCTTCCCCTCCCCCACCCACGCTCTGGCAGCCTGGAGCTTGCTGACGGCAGCGGGGCTTTGTCATCGCAACGCACAGATCGACACGCACACGCACGCACCGGGCCACCGCGGGACCGCGGCGGCTGCCGGGTTGTGGCCTTGCTCGCCGCGTTCTCCTCCCCGCCCCCTCTTTTAAAGAGCTGTCCCGGACCCTTTCTTTCCATGGGTGGTGCTTT
The DNA here is from genome assembly GCA_036184795.1 of Tokudaia tokunoshimensis. Classification (NCBI taxonomy): domain Eukaryota; kingdom Metazoa; phylum Chordata; class Mammalia; order Rodentia; family Muridae; genus Tokudaia; species Tokudaia tokunoshimensis. The sequence continues at coordinate 8,897,082 of BTHU01000023.1, read as the reverse complement.
GCAACCAGTAGCATTAGGGGGGTGGGGGTAGGGGTGGGAGGGTGTGCTTCCCTCCGGGCGCGGGATGGGCAAATATAACCCAAAAAGAGGTCAGGATACGTGGACCCCCTGACTTTGTTTTGTCCCTTGCTCCTGCCCTGAGGTTGGCAAAGCCCTCGCCAAGCTAAAGATCCACTGGCAGATAGGCAGGCGCACTGGAAAACACCAGCACTTCCCCGAGGACCAAAGTGGACTGTGACACCCCCCCTCCCACACACACACCCGAATTCACTCGGGGTTTGGTCTGGGTGGGGAGCATGACCCGCCCGCAGGATCTCCCCGTCCACAAGTGGCTCTCCCCACCCAGACAAATTGCAACGTCATTATGGTGCCTTCTGTTGCTTGGGGCCTCGGGGTTACTTGGGCTTCGCGCGCACCCCACTTCTACACTGCGCAGAGGGCTGGGGGGTGGGGATGGCAGGGACCGGGGATCCCTGGGGACTGCCTGGAGAAGAAACCGCATCGGGCCTTCTTCCCATTCCTCCCGGCTGCCTTCCGGGACCATGAGCACGGACCAGGGCGGCCTCTCGCCTTTCATTACCGGGCCTACGAAAGCAGCAGCCCAGGCAAATATGTAGCTATTAAAATTAATCGCCCTGCGTTGTCAGCTGAACATAATGCAAATTATTTATGGGCTGTCTGCGCAATATTTATCATCGTGCAGGCTCCAGTAGTTAGTGCCTTCTGGCCTACCCCGCCCGTTCTGGCCCTTGGAGGCTGAAGATGAACGCAGGCTGCAGCGGTCCAAGGGGAGATCTGGGCACCCGAATAGGCTTCCCAGGACGAGGCTGTGATTCAGTCTGTCTTCCAGGCCCAGAGATTCACTTTAGTTTCTATCGTACATTGCTAATATTTTTGGAGGCCTACTACGTGCATAATTCAGAGGCCTGAGAAACTGGGGGTGGGGGGAGAGGTGTGAAACCATTTTAAAGACACTTCTGAATCAAACAGACAGGGCATGAGTCCGAGCGGAGATGCAGGCAGATCTTTGACTGTCTAAAAACAAAACAAAACAAAACAAAAATCTAATGAGACCTTGAATCAGTGCCCCAACCTGAAAACCCCAGTTCTCCAAAACTGGATGTGCACTGGGAGAAACTATGGGCATCGGATGTGCCCAACAGATCCGGGCTCAATTGGAACAGGAATTCAGTATCCTCGGAGCCTTAGAACTTGTAACAGATAACAGAGTAACTGCTAATAGTTGAAATCCGCCGAGAGTTTAGTTTATCACTGCCAGGGGGGGTGGGGGGGGCTAGGTATTCATTGCACTTTTTTATATGCAAAAACAGCCTTGCTACCTCCAAAACGGCTTTTGTTTCTCTTTCAAATACAGTGTTCTCGAAAACAGCAGCAACACGCCACCCCACCCCCTCTCCAATCTCGCCTTCTGGTTTAAAAAATACAAAACAAAACAAAAACCAGGAGGGAAAATATTCTGTAAGACAATCCCCCCCTACTGGTCGGCGCTGGCGTAGGGGCTTTTAACGCAGACCGAGTCGCCCAAGGCTGCCGAGGTAAACACGCTTTCTGAACCTCGGTTAAATCACGATGGGGAAGAGCCGAGGCTGCCAGGCAGGGGGGAAGCCAGAGGCCGCATAGCCAAGGAAGTGAGAGGAAGGCCTGTCGAGCTCAAGCATTCTCTCCACTGCACGACCTCTAATCCCACCCCGCGCCAACCTAGAGAGGCTAGGTTAATGCTCATCCTAGGCCTTTATACCTTCTGCACCTGGCCGCCAACCCAGGCTAGTAGGGTTGCTTGATTCCTTCAGGGAAGATTACAGGGCACCCCTCACCTCCTCGTTTTGAGTAGCTCTAGGCCTTCAGAAAACACCAGCAGGCCTAAGTCTTTCCTTTCATATTCATTTTAAGCCAAGTCGTTGCCTTGCTTCCTGGTCTTTTCCTAGTGTCACCTTGCTGTTCAAATCTGTCAAGCCCTACTTCCGGGTCCCAGGTTTTGTGTGTGTGTGTGTGTGTGTGTGTGTGTGGTGGGTGGGCTACGTACCGGCATCTGCTCTCCAGACCTACATTAGGGGACAAGGCCAGGAAGCTACTTTGAATTTATATTCTTCCGGTTTTCATCTTAAAATGTGGTTTAATCCATTTTAAAGGACTCTTTTCGTTCTCATTAACCTCGAATTTTAATGGTGAATATTCTTAGAACATTCCAAAGATTCTCCCATTCTTCAGAAACTTAATTTGAAGTGATGTAGAGATAGAGGAGGGGGGCGGGATTCATAATATGAACGTGCTTTTGGATCGACGCTATCTTCCATATCCTTGCAGGGATTTGGGGGCGGGCTTAGTTCCACTGGCTTAATTAACAAAGCACTGCTGTTTTCCATGTGTGGGAGAGACCCTGACCACAGGGAAATGGACGGGCCAAGCCGCATTTGCAAAGCACTTTAACCCTTCCAGCCTCTTAACCCTACCTAAGGTGGACAGAGGACGTGTTAATTCCCACTTACAGATGAGGAGGCTGCCTCTACTAGCCCCAAGTTTCAAAGTCTTTGTGTTCATCATTGAAATGGGTTCAGAAGCCAGGTGCAACCCGTCTGCTCCCTTGGTACCCATCCTACCCCGGGTCCGTGTCATTTGGTTAAAATGCTGCACCGTTTTTGTTTTGTTTCCTGGAATCTGCCTACCCTTTTCCTCCTGCTTCAGATAATTTCTTTTCACAGCCTAAAAAAACTCAGGAATTGTCTGTATCAATTCCGACTCCCGGCCACGGAGGACCATTTTAAAGTGTTTCTGCAGACAGACCCTCTGGCCCCGCCGGAAGTGTTTTATGGACCTATGAGTCCAGTTAATCCCAGGAGGCGAGGAAGGATTAGTCCGGGGTGTGGGAATCCTGTGTTTAGGTTATCCTTATAGGACTGGGGGGGGGGGGCTTAGTGACTTTGGCAGTATGTGCCCTCTCCCCATGAAACTCGACATTTGAGCCAACGAGGAAGGAGACAGGCCCTTCGGGCCCCAGCGGGGTGGTGGCCTGGGGAGGAGGGGTACACTCTGGGACTACAGTGAACTTGGTAGGGAAAGTCGAGAGCACAGTTCTGCGAGCCTGCGAGCCAGCCAGCCCCCCACCCCACCCCAACCCCTGGCCTGGATTTTATGTTTCCAGTCCTTGGAAAGTGAGAGAGGCGCAACCTGGGAAGGAGCCTGAAAGAAACAATCACGAGCGACTCATCACTCGAAGAAGGCAGAGGCTCCCCTGGCTTTCAAGGTTCAAAGAAAGAAAGGTGTTCGGCCTTGAGGAGCGAGGGCTCTCTCTCTCTCTCTCTCTCTCTCTCTCTCTCGCTCTCGCTCTCGCTCTCTCGCTCTCTCTCTCTCTCTCTTCCCCGCCTGCCTGGACAGCCTCCCCAGGGCTCCCAAAACCACTAAGCCCCCAAGAGCGCCTAGGCCGCTCAACCTCTCCGGAACACGTCGGGATGTCACACTGTGGTCAACATAAGCTGTGCGGGGGCAGACCTAGTAGCCCTCGTGGGAGATAGGATTTACTCTCCCCAACCTCAAGTTCAGGCACAGGCCCTAGTGGCTAGGTCTCCTATTCTTACTCCTGTGTGTCGCTCCAAACCACGGATAGAATAGATCCTCTCCAGCAGCTGCCACTGCTCGGGGGACAAGGGAGTCCACAGGCCTGGCTGTGCGCCCCAGGCTTCAGCAGCGTGTGCACATATGCGGGCTAGGGGGAAGGGCACAGCCTTCCCCACCAGGACTCCGAAGCAAACAATCGCCGCGAGCTTTCGAAGCACCAGAGCGAGCCAGGAAGAGGAAGGGAAAGTGGAGGCCTGTAGCGCGCTTGGAAAGCGTGTTTGTGCGCGCGCTTGGGGGGATAGGGAGCTGGTGGTAATCGGGCTGGATGGAGGGCGAACAACCGGATCCAGCCGTCCCAACTTGAATTGATGAACTGGGCTCTCCAGCTCCAAGCAGGGGAGCTTAGCTCAGGGCTGGCGCCTCAAGTGGAGAGAAGCCGAGAGCTTCTTGGAGGCACCAGTAGGCATCTAGCCAGATCCACCGGAGGAGCCTAGGGGCGCGCCTGGAGACGGGGGACCTGCACGAACCAGTCACCACCGCGGGTGGCCGTTTACCTAAGCCGCACAGGACCACTGAAGATCGGCGATAAGGAGTTCCGAAGCAATCGGCTACCCCAGGCCCTAGTCACCTCCGGCGGACGTGACTGCCGGATGCTATGCGGCTAGGTGGGCTAGGGGCCTTTACACTGCCTCCCTTGGCCCTTTCTGTGCTGCAGAGTCACGGTAGATTCTTTAGTCTGGGGGTTTCCTTTGAAAAAAACAAACAGCCAAAGATGTTGGGCATCTCAAGCCACATTTTTTTGAGGGTTGGGGTTCAGCCAGTCCCTTAGGAAAACCCCCCCTTAAATAAATCACACAAGCTACAGCGTGGGAGAGGCCACACAGCCCTCTTTCTAGTCAATCCGAGGCCTATTCGGAACGTTAGGGCTTTGAGTCAAGCTGCTTAATAAATAGAGTTGATCTGAGGAGAATATGTGTCTAGTGTGTAGACCACTCCAGTGACACATATGCTTGTAGGATATTGAAGGGAGGGGGTAAGAAACACCCCCCCCAGGTTAAAGTTCCCCCAGGCCTGTTGGGAGGCATGTTTGGGCAAAGTGGAAAGTACATTCATTGTTTTTTGTCCACAAGATAGTTAAGCAAAATGCTCTCAAACTATCTCCTTAACCTTAAAGGCCCGACTTGGTGGTGTGGAAGAATGACTTCCGCCAGCCCTTAAAGTCTCACTCTGGATCCCAGGTGGGTCTGGGGTTTAAGGCAGTCCTCTGCTTCAGTCTCCCGAGTGCTAGGATTGTAAGGAAGAGTTTGCAAGCCCCAGGACCGGGCTCTCTAGACTGGCATTCATTTAGTATGGATTACTGTCAAGTTCCAGGCAGGGATCAGACACATCCTCTTTATACTCTCCCCCGCGGTCTCGAAGGACACAGCAGGGGTCTTTGAGAATACTCTTCCAGCCCACCTTTTTTTCCAAGGTGATTCAAGGCTACCTTGTTCTTGGTGAGGCTGGGTGAAAGGTAAGTCCTCTGCCATTAGTGGACTACATTTCACTGACACCCAAATATAAATTATGTTCCTGTGAACCGGACTGGCCAGATTCCTATTTAGGAAAGGGTCTCTTTACTGTGTCTGGCACGGTAGGAAGATATGTGCAGGCCGCAAAGAAGAGCTCATAACATGAGGCCGCTTTTTTTCTTTCTCAAAGACAAGACATTTCTCCTAAGTGGCTACCGGCAGTAGACTAATCACTTAAATGTGCTGGCGATGGGCTGTGGCTCTGAGTAGATCCTTATCTGAGCTGTGAGTGCCAGGCTGCCAGCCCCGCGAAAGACAAAGAACACAGACGATTCTAAGGTTTGCTCCTGAGAGCCTGGGTCACCTCGGGAGCTTGCCCTGTACAGTCTCTACCTACCCCACCCACCCCCACCCCTAAGCTGTGGCTGATCTGCCTCTGAAACAAATTCCTCAAACCCAAATCAGAATTCCAGTTCTCGAGCGCCACTCGGAGAGTTCACATTTCCCCTCCTCGGAGGCCGCGTGGTGCGCAAGTGGGAGTCCGAGGGTGGCGGCCTTGGCAGCAGCATAGATCTATGGCCTCCTCCTGCCCGTACCCTGCGGCACGTACGCAGGAAAAGAAAGGCAAGAGAGAAACGTGGGCTGTAGAAGCTAAGTACAAACAACCTTGCAGGAGTGTACAAGGAAGAGTAAGCAGCGTCAAATAGAAACTACAACTAAAACAGTCTCTTCGAGTTCTATTAATTAAAGGTTCTCAAAGATGTAGCGTAACGGAGACTCTTCTACCTTAGGACACATTGTCTGTACCAAGGTGATTAGGTTCAGTTCAGATCCTCCAGAAGACAGGTTTCATGATAAGTAGACTGCAAGGTTCGCATCTACAGATTAACCTGTTTTCATCTTATTTGTAACTTGAATCAGTGTATTTGATTGTGGGGGAGGGGATGTCGCTTGAAATACACACGACGAATCCGTATTTAACTGGGATAAGTTCCCGTAGCTGTCTAACCACATTTGTTTGGTCCCTGGGAGAATCCACGTTTTCTAGAGGGGCAGGCGGCCCTCATGGCTCCTCCCTCGGCGGTTTCCTAACGAGGCGCCCATCCTCCCCTAGCACGGGAACAGAGACAGCCACATTAAACCTCCCGGGCAGCCTGTTCTGACCTATACTGTCATTTTTTCCATCGGTCAGGATCAGGCTGGGGTGGGGGTAGCGCTCCTCCAAGGGGCTTTGCACGGATCGTTGGGTTTTCCCCGGCGAACTTAACACGGAGGCAAAAGGGGCAGATGGAAACCAGGCCTCGGCTGGCCGGGCGCGCGTAAGCGCCGCACTCTGCAGCTCGACGCAAAGCCAGGGCTGGATTTTCGAGGCCCCGGGCCCGGCGGCTTTCCCGGGCCGGCGAGATCCTCCCTCTCCAGGCTGAGCTAACGTGTTCTCCTTATTCCGCCCCCGGAGACGGCAGCTGTGCGGCGAGAGGGGAGGGTGGGGGGAACCCACAACTTTCCCACCAGAAGAGTGAGTGGTGAACAGGAGTGATGGAGGCCCACCCCGATTCCGTGCACGTAGCGGCACGGCATCTAATCAGTGTCACTGCCAGAAATGCGCTTCCGTGGAGGGCGACACCCCCGCCCCCTGCCAACCTGCAGGGGTGCGGTGGGGGGTGGGGATGCAAATGGCGTCTCCTGTTGTCCCAGACTTTGCTCAGCACCCGCTGCCGCGACCATAAACAGACACTACAGCGGACTGAAGTGTAGTGTCTGGAAGGAACACCAACACGCGGGGACCCGGGTGTCCCTCGCGCTCCAGGGTCATAGTTAAAGGAGCTAATAATGCATCAGTCCTAGCTTCGAGACTATTCCCTCCTCCCTCACCTCCGGAAGAGCCACCCTTCCTCAACTGGGCTGTGTGGGGAGGAGTACAGGAAACTTTGCAAGACAACTGTTCTGTGCCTTCTCGTCCCAGGCTAGCCCACACTACTACACTCTTTCAAGGCCTCAGACCTGAGCATCGTGGACTCCCCTAGAGAGGGGAGTGAGTATATTCCTGGGCACTGGAGAATGAGGGCGACACCAAAGGGAAGAGTTCCTAAGGGTTCTTGGCAGGTGGCCAAGTTTGTGTCCTTATCCCTCCCACGCAAGAGTATTACGCGCCACTTTGTGCACGTGTGCGACCCAATCCACCGGCCGCGAAGCCATCACAAGCTTCTGTGGTGCAGGTGGTTTCTCTCTAGTTCCCCCCTCGACCCTCACGACACTTCTGAGGGCCAGAGTGGCTTGCTCTCTCTCTCTCCTGGGGGAGGGGGTGTGAATTCGTGCGCGCCACCGACTCCCATCTTGCTAAGCCACCTCTGTCGCCGCCCTCCGACTGGGGTATCCTGTAGGATGCACCCTCCCCCCATGCGTAGTGGGGCGCCCCTGGGACTCAGGCAAGGATGGCTGTTCCGGCCGTTCCGGGATTTGCCTCGGAGAAGAAAACAAGGCCAAGGACTGCAAGAGCGGCGCCTCCCTGTTCGTGTCTCAGCCACTCCCGCAATCTCCGCGTGGATCTAGCTCTTGCTAGGAGGGAGCCCCGCTGACGTCCCTCTGTCCCCCAACTGCCCCCCGGGCCATCGTCCTCCTCCCGCCCGCGCCGCACCACGCGGAGCTCGGAGCGCCCTGGCTCCCCCACCACCCCCTCCATAACGCGAGCGCCTCCGGGGCTCGAGCTCCGGGCTCCCCATGCTCCCGGAGCCCCGACTACCGGGCTCCCACCTTGGGCTGCGAAAGCCGCCACCCCGCGCCACCCTCGCCCCGCCGGGCCCTTGTCTTAGCCCGGCTCCCCCGGCAGCTGCACGGCCACCGCCGCACGTGACCCGCCCCCGTCGCGGCTTCCGCTGAGCTGCCTGTTCCGGAGCACAAACAATTTCTGCTCTGACGCGTGGTCTCTCGGGCCCTGGCGTCCTCTCCTCCCTGCTCCCCACCCCACCCCCTTCCGGGTACGAGAACTCAAAACAACTCGCTGACCTTCGGAGGGACTAGCTCCGACTTCCACCGACTCCGGCATTCTGTTCAAACCCAGCAGCCTCGGCTTCTAAGATTTCACTCCGCGCCTGGCTGGGAGGAGGGGGTGATGTCTCCGGGAGGGGGTGTCTCGGATCGAAAGAGCCACTTCACGCTCTTTCCCTTCCTCCGAAGTGAGTTTTTAGACTATCCGGCGGCCCTAGGGAAACCGGAGTAGCCGCGCGCAGAGGACCCCTCCCTCTGCACACTCCGCCTTGTCTACCGTGACCCGATTTCCAGGGTCAGCGGCAGAGGGCCTAGCCAGCTTAGGAAATAGCACCAAGCAGTGGTCTGTGGACCCGGGAGTCCTGGGGTGAGATAACTGTGCTAATTACTGATGCCTCTCACTTTCGTGCTCTGGGCTAGGTAGGGCCTTGGTTGGCAGAGCAGGAAACTGAGGCACAGAGAAAAAATACTGCTGGTTCAATTGCCCTGCCAGTTATATGAGAATGTGAACCCAAGTCTCTCAAAGTATAGGTTGGTTAAACAGCCTGTAGCAGCGCAGTCACCTTGTTGTCCAAAGTACAGACTCATCTAGAAAACCTAGTCTTCACTTGATGCCTCTATATTTGCATGGAGTACTGTGGTTAGCATATAGTAGGTACTCAGTAAGTACTGGGAGAATGAGTGTCGAAATAAATGATTGACAAGCTCACTGATGGCAAATGAGTTTACAGAAAGCACTAACCATTGTTTACCCTAAGAGGATTGTTTTGGTTGAATAAAACCTATAGCTTTCCCCCCTTTCTGTTTTTCTTTCTTTCTTTCTTTTCTTTTCCTTCTTTTGTCTCTCTTTTTGAATGTTTCCAGATAACAGGAAATCTTATTCAAAAAATATATTAACCTCTCATCCCTACCCTTGCCTCCTCCTCTACCTTAGTCAGTCATCTCTGCAAGCAATTGAAGGCACATTTGAAAACCTCCTGCTGCTACTCGGTCTCAGACACACACACACACACACACACACACACACACCTTATTATTTACTGTATTTACTCCATGCTGAGAGACAGGCTGAACAGGGTTCACTGACTTCCCTTCTAGTGGGGTGGAGCTGGGAAATCCACTTAAGTGTTGCAGTTCTGTGGCTATTTTTTTTTCCTTTTGGTTTTATGAGGCTGCCTCACTCTCTGTATGTAGCCCCAGGGAGGTCTGGAACTCACAGTAACACCCCTGCCTCATTGTCCAGAGTGCCAGAATTACAAATAGGCATGGACTGGACTACTCCTCTGGGCAGTGTGTTTGTTTTCTTTTGAGAATCATTTTATTGCGTTTTAAATTAGGCGTATGTGTGTCTCTGTGTGTTTGTGTTTATGTGCACGCGAGTGCTGGTGCCCTCAGAGGTGGGAGGAGCCCACGAATTTCCTCCGAGCTGAAGTTACAGGTGTTTGCGAGCCTTCTAATATGTCACTGGGAACCGAACTCCGCTCCTCATGCTACTGAGCTCCTAGTTGCTGAGCCATTTCTCTAGCCTACGGTTATCTTATTTTATTTTATTTTTATTAATTCAAGGACCACAGTACACAGCTTGCTTCCGAGTGGCAGTCCTCGCCGGCTGAGAGACCGCTCCGTGGGATGACACCCATGTGATCACATCGATGCCTTCCTGTTCCTTCCAGTGGCCCAAGACAGGGTGCAATTCCAAACCACATTTTATATGATATCACACTCCTAAATCTTAGCAGTTAACCCTTTCATTCTACCGACTGGTGATCACGAAATGAGAGCAGGTTTTACTTCTGGTTACCTGAAGAAAAAAACCTCCTTTATTCAGTCTTATCCCGCAAGCGTGGATGAGACCCAGCAGGGAATGGGAAAGAAGCCTGTTCTGTTTCTGATTATTACTGTAATCCTGCGTCCTCCTCCGCATCTCACCCTCCCTCCCCACCCCTCCCTCTCCTTCTGACAGTTGTCTATTTTGGCTCATGTGCCTAAGATTATTGACCGAGAAATGAAAATGTGTATTTTCTCTCTAAGTTACAACCCAATCTGGATTCCAAGGCTGGGGTTCTGGCTGCCTCTTTTACAGTCTGGTCTGGAATGGCCAAAAGGACCCTGTAATCTCAGTCTGAGGCCTGTCCAGCATTGGAAGTGTCCAAAAATTTTCCAACTTCACCAGCTGATGAGAGTTGGAAACAGCCTCTCGGAAAGTTGCTCAGCCCTTGAGCAGAACTGACGCTGCTGAGCACTGAACCGGAGGTTCGAGATGCTAATTTGATTTATTATTTGTGTACAGCCTGGGGAAGAGAAAGGCTCAATAAAAGTGTTCTAGGCTGGTCATTCTGAATGTGAGCATTTATTTATGTGCAAAGCTGCCGAATGTCCCTGCCGGAAGTCGCAGGCTCAGCAATCCCTGACCGCACTGACAAAAGTCTCCCCTGCACACAGGGCCGCTTTGATTGTTTCCAAGAGCTTTGTGCGTTCCCTGGGGGAAGAGGAGAGTCACAGAGGCAGTTTTCTTCCTCTTTTCTCACGCTGCAGAGGAAGTGATGTTGTGGAAATAGTAGCATTGACTTGGCCGGCAAACCACTCAGGACAGGAGTTGGGGAAAGCTCCAGGCACTCTGAGAGCTCTACTCTTAGGGCTATACTGCTCCAGGCCCCAGGAAACTCCAGCTGGCTTTGAGCATGGGGACCACGGGGTACATAACAGCTGGCATGAAGCAAGAGAAGCCATACTTGGAAATTCTTTCCCAAGGACAATGGTTCCCAAGGTCCTATGGGTGATTCCGAAGCTGTTGAGTCTGGTTCTGATTAGGAAGGCACAACGCTGATAGTGGGTTTAGGGGTATATTTCATTCACTCTTATTTTGCAATCTTTTGGGGGTGGGGATGGCAGCTGGACAGATGTCTCAGAAGAGTACTTGCTTCCCAATCATGAGGACCAGATTTCAGACTCCAGGCCTCCCCTCCCCCTCCCCCTGCCTCCTCCTCCCTCCCTTTCCCTTCTTCCCTCCCCTCCCCTCCACTACAAACCAGGGATCCCCCATGAAATGCAGGAAGATCCCTAGAGTTTTGCTGCCTTCCCACTGAGCTGAGGTGCAAGCACCAGGTTAAGGAAAAGAACATGCTTCAGAGAACTAGGCAGAGTTTCAGAAAGCACACCCAGTGCCCAGTGATGTTTCCACATTCCCACACAAATTTGAACACCCACGCACACACACATGTTTGAATACACTTGACAAGCAGTCAGATTCGTAGACAGACCAATAAATAGCATTCTTTAAAAACTGGGTTTTTTTGTTTTTTTTTTTTAAAGAACTATTTGTGCTAGGTGTGGTGGTGCACAGCTTTAATCCCAGTACTCAGGAGGCAGAGGCAGGCGGATCTCTGTGAATTTGAGGCCAGCCTGGTCTACATAGTGAGTTCTAGGCAAGCCAGGGTTACGCAGAGAAACCTTGTTTCAAAAAATATATATATATATTTATTTTTATTTTATGTGTATGGGTGTTTTGTTCTGGCTGTAAATAACTATGTACAACATGCATGCGTGCCTGGTGTCCTCAGAGGCCAAAAGAAGGTGTTAGATCCTCTGGAACTTGAGTTTTAGTCAATTGTGAACCATCACATGGGTACTGGGAAACAATTGTGTTATTGGTGGTGCTGAGGATGGACCCCAGAACCTTGCCCACGTTAGAAGAGCACTCTGCCACTCTATTCCTCCTTCACTTATTAGGCATTTGTTAGTTGCTCACTATGCCAGCCCTGGGTGTGCAGTGTTGAGCAAATGACACACAGTCTCTGTGCTTGTGGAAGATGCAGGTTATAGTTCTGCCAAACAAATCCTTCATGCGCCGGGCAGTGGTGGCACACGCTTTTAATCCCAGCACTTGGGAGGCAGAGGCAGGCAGATTTCTGAGTTAGAGGCCAACCTGGTCTACAGAGTGAGTTCCAGGACAGCCAGGACTACACAGAGAAACCCTGTCTCGAAAAACCATAAATAAATAAATAAATAAATAAATCCTTCATGCCCTCCTGCTTTGGCATCTGACCCTCTCTTCAAACTCATTTCTTCCTCCTCTTCCTCCTCCCCCTCCTCCTCCTCCTCCTCCTCTTCCTCCACCTCTTCTTCTTCCTTTAATTCACTGCTGGGGGTAAAAGAACCGGAATAAATCTCTCCCTTCTGTATTTTACTTTATTTTGTTGCCAGAGACAGGAGCCAGAGCTTTGTACTTACTATGCAAGTTCTCTACCATTGAGCTACACCCTCAACTCCACTACCAATCCTCCAGTCTCTTTTTTAAAAAAAAAGTTTTATATTTCAGTGTGTGTGTGTGTGTAGAGCACAACACTTACGTGGAAATCAGAAGACAACTAATGAGAGTCAGTTGGTTCTCTCATGTCACATGAGTCCCAGGCATCAAACAAACTCAGGCTGGTTGGTATTGTTAGCAAGCACCTTTACCAGATGAGCCATCTTGCTGCCTGCCCCGTCCTGACCCTTCATAACAACCCTTCCTCTTCTTCCTCTGCCCTTTACTTTCTCCCCTGCAACCAGGGCTTGAGGGGGATCATGGCACATGCCTTTAAGCCTGGCACTTGGGAAGCACAAGAAGGTGGATTTCTGAGTTTGCAGTCGGCTTGGTCTGCATAGAGTGTTCCCAGCCAAGCAGGTCTCATAGGGAGACTCTGTCCTTTAAAACTGGCCTTGAACTTTAAGCACTTTTACCTCTATCTTCCAGGTACTGACTGGGATTGTAGATATGAACCACCACACCTACCCTCCCCCACCCTGTTTATTTTACTTTTGTTTTTTGAAACAGGGTTTCTAGGGAGCCCTGGCTGTTCTGGAACTCGCTATGTAGACCAGGCTGGCCTGGAACCCTCAGAGATCCACTTGTCTCTGCCTTGAGAGTTGGGATTAAAGGTACTGCCAGGCTCCACCTTGCTCTTAATTATAGTACCATTCCCAACACTGAGGTTGCCTCAAGGGTATTTCCCATAAAATTTGTGGACCATATTGAAACTCTTAGTAAGGAGATTCAGTGTCTGGGACTTGCGCCTACAGAGGCCTGCTGGTTCTATTGCTCTAGGTTCTAATCAATTGCCTTCTCTTCCTGGTGTTACTTTGGGTAGATTTCCCTAGTTGACAAAAGAAAGCTCCTCAGCCAAGCCAAACCAACCAACAAACAAAAAGCCAAGATCAGAGTCTGGCAAGATGATAAGATGCTTGCTTAAAACTAGGCAGTGGTGGCGCACGCCTTTAATCCCAGCACTCAAGAGACAGAGGCAGGCGGATCTCTGAATTTGAGACCAGTCTGGTCTACGGAGTGAAACCAAACAAATAAAAAGATGCTTGCTTAGAAAGCAAGTTGAGTTTAATCTCTGGATCCCATGTAAAGGTAGGAAAACAAACTAACTCTACAAAGTAGTCTGCTGAACTCTATACACCTCTGTCTGTCTCTCTCTGTCTGTCTCTCTGTCTCTGTCTGTCTGTCTGTCTGTCTGTCTGTCTCTCTCTCTCTCTCACACACACACACACACACAACACACACACACACAGAGTTTTAAAAAGTAAAAACTATGCCTGACAGTGATGCCTTTAATTTCAGCACTTATGAGGCAGAGGCAAGTTGATTTCTGAGTTCGAGGCTAACCTGGTCTACAGAGAGAGTTTCAGAACAGCCAGCATCACACAGAGAAACCCTGTCTTGAAAAAACAAAATTAAATAATAGATTAGATAGACAGACAGACAGACAGACAGATAGAAAAAAAAGGATATATATATAAAATAAGAAAAAGATAGATTTGCACTTCATACCATTGGGTTAAAGGGCCATCTTTGCCCTTTAGCCTGGTGTGTGATATTGGGCAAGTTAGTCTCTGAGTTTTGGTTTTCATTTTTACATTTTGACACAGAGTCTGACATATCCCTGACTGGCTTAGAATTCACTATGTAACTTGTGATGATTCTCCTGCCTTAGCCTCCCAGGTGCTGAGATTGGAAACATGAGCCACCACCACTCTGTAGGAGCCTTCACATCTTTAGAACAGTGCTGGGACTGGGGCTGTAACTGTGTAGCAGAGCCGAGCACCTGCCTATGCTGCACAAAGCCCCAGGCTCCATCCTTAGCACCTCACCAAAAGGAAACAAAAAGACTTTTTTTTTTGTTTTTGTTTCTGTCTGTTTCATCTTTGGTTTCTTGTTTTTGTTTGTGTCCAATTTTTGGCGCAAAGGCCTTCAGAAATTTTAATGTGAAAATGACTGCCTTCTCTTGTTAGTTTCTTTTAAAGATTTGTTTGTTTGTTTGTTTTGAAATAGTTTCTTCTGTAGCTCTAGCTGGACTCAAAGTCACTAGGTAAATAAGCGTAACCTGCCTGATTTGTCCGCCTCCATTTCCAGAGAGCTCCTACAAGCCACTTTATCAGGCTTGGCTTCTCACTAATTTCTTCCTCCCTTCATGTCCCCTATCTCTGTCTTTTGCTTGGGCAACACGGTCATATTAGAGAAAAGCCAGGATTACATGGGGTTTAGCCATCAGCATTGGGGCCCTTCTTGCCAAAGGTGGGCACAACCATCACAAAGTACCAGTTACACTGCATCCTGCACTTGGCCTGGCCTCCTCCTTTATCCATGCCTCCCCTCTATGTAACTGCTTCTGCTTCCTCTTCTTCCTCCTTCACCTCTTCCTCTCCATCCTGACTATTCTCTTCTTCCCCCTGTTGTTGGGAGTTTGATCTCTCAGTATTTCAGCAACAGCTATGGAAACAGGACCTTTCCTTCCCAGCATGTGGTCAACTACTTGCAGAGTGACCAGGGCCTTTTTTTCACCTAGCACTGGTCTAGGAGGGCCTTTTCCACCAGAGGCAGCACTGCCAGAAGCACAACTTGATGTCCACTGATGCTATACATGATCCTTGATCTGGGACATCACTCAGAGACTCACAAGCAAACCCAGATACCAAAGCAGAAGCGCAAAAGGGAGACAGGCAGGCATCACCCTCGGGAGGGAACACTCCAGCTTGCATAGTAGGGCAATCATGTGTGGCTGTATCTTTAGCCCTGGGGGAGGGGGAAAGAGATACAGTTACAGTGAATGGAATTCATTGTAACAAATACAAAGAGATACAATGCGAGTTAGAGCCCATTCCTGGTCTTCACTGCAAGGGATATAGGAAGCCCTGGACTGAGAGCAAGCTATAGAAAGGTACTGGGAACATCAGCGTCTCCAGCATATTTGAGACCTAAGTCCTGAGGTTTTGATGGTCAAACCATAGTCCTTGACAAATGTGGGGGTACATGCTTATTCTCCCAATGCAGGGAGGCAGAGGAAGGAGGAGGGTCATAATTTCAAGGCTAGCCTGAGCTATACCTTGTTTCAAAAACTCAAAGCCTCTAGTCATGGTTCAAATCCAGCCTCTTGAACTTAGGAAATGTCTCAGATTCCTATGTGGGGGTTACTATAAGTGAATGGTCCTCAACCTTCCTAATGCTGTGACATTTTAATATGGTTCTTATGATCCCCAATTCATAAAAACTATTTTTGTTGCTACTTCATAACTGTATGAAGGAATTGTAATGTAGATTTTTTTGTTTGTTTTTGTTTTTGTCTTTTGGAGATAGAGGTTTGTCAAACCGGTCATACCAGACAGGTTGAGAACTACTAACTATAATTCCCATGTGGCAGCTCATAACTGTCTGTAATTCCAGTTCCAGAGGATCTGATATGCTCTTCTGGCCTCTGGAGACACCAAGGATGCATCTGACACACAGACATATATATGCAGGGAAAACACTCATATACATAAAATGAAATTTTTTTTTAAAATCTTAAAAAATTATCCTTTCTGGGCCAGGGGTGTGTTGGAACACACCTTTGATGTCAGAGCTTGGGAGGCGGAGGCAGATGGCTCTCTGGGTTCAAGGCCAGACTGATCTACAGAGCAGGTGCTAGTATAGCCAAGGCTGTTACACAGAGAGACTCTGTCTAGAAAAAAAACAAAACCAAAAATTATTTTTTCATCTTCTATATGAGAAAATTTAATTAAGTTTCCCAGAGTAAAAACTCAGAAATGATACACCTGGAGATTGAAAAAATATGTACATACATACACATATATACATATATACACATATACATATAAAGTTTTTGAGACAGGGTTTCTCTGTGTAACAGCCCTGGCTGTCCTGGAACTAACTTGTGCTGTAGACCAGGATGGCTTTGAACTCACAAGATCTGCCTGCCTCTGCCTGCCAGTCCTAGGATTAAAAGCATGTGCCACCATGCCCACCTTTGTGTGTGTGTGTGTGTGTGTGTGTGTGTGTGTGTGCGCGCAAACTTGTTCTTTTAATGCCAAATTGTGGGTCATTTAAAATCTTACAGTTAAAGTAACACAGAGAGACCATTACAAAACAAATCATTTCCCATTAATGGTAGAAATGCTTAGCAGACTTAAAAAGGGAACAGGGATTCATGATTTGATAAATCATTAAATTGATAATGTATGCCTAAACAAAACTTACAACAAACAGTAGAACGGATGGTAAAATGTTGAATGCTTTATCTCTGAGATCAAGAACTAGGTTAAGAGACCTGTCGTCACTTCTATTCATGATGACAGTAGCAGTCATAGCCACTGCAATTCAGCAAGCAAAAAGAAACAAAATCCACCTGCATTGGAAGAGATGAAAGTTATTAGTTGCTTGATGACAGGATTATATTACATATGATGAAAATTCCAAAGAAACTGCAATCCAAGCATTATTACACATAATTAAGAGTAATTTTAGCAAGATCACTGGTCTAATATAGAGCTGTTATAAGGTTTCCTCCTCTCCTTCTTCTAGACAGTTTCGTGTAGCCCAGGCTAGCTTGGAACTCAATATGTAGCACAAGATGTCCTTGAATTTCTGATTCTTCTGCCTCTATTTCCCCAGTGCTGGGATGATAATGATATACTACCACACTCAGTTTATGTGGTGCTTGATGTGGAGCCCGGGCTTCCTGCGTGCTAATAAAGCTAGCTCCCCGGTGGACCTTGTTACCCACAGCCTCTGTTGAGAAGTCTCAGTGAGAAATCTATATCAGATGCTAAGCCACGACCTAGTTCACTCTCACAACCACCTCCTTGTCCTGTGACCTTGGTGATACTATCTCCTAGACTTTCCATCTTCCCTGCTTCTACAACTCTGTCGTCCCTAGTAGCCTAGCTTCTTCCTCTTCCTTTGGACTCTCCCCCTAGTTCTCTCTCCAGATATCTACTCCTGTAAAGTCACTGTGCTCAGGGCTCAGTGTACAAGCAACGTTGCATTATGTCCTTATGTGAGTGTCACCTCCAGGATGTGTGTGTGTGTGTGTGTCCATGATGTGTGTGTACCATGAGTGTCAGTCCTCGGATACCTTCTAGCTTTTGTTTTGAGTCAGAGTCTCTCATTGATCTGGAATCTTGCCATATTAGCCAGACTAACTGACAAAGAGGCTTCCAGAGTATGACTTTCTCTACCATCTAGTCTCACCATTGCTGGTGGTATATAGGCTTTGGCCACTGGGCACTGGGTCAGGCTTTTTACATGGGTTCTGGGGATCCAAAGCAGGTCTTCGTGCTTCTGAGTGACTGAGAGATCTCCCCAGCTATCTAATGTTTTGTTTGTTTGGTTGGTTTTTTGGGTTTTTTTTTTTTTTTTTTTTTTTGCTTTTGTTTGTTGGTGTTTGTTTGTTTTTCCTGGAATTGAACCCAGGGCTCTACCAGTGGGCTAAATCCTCAACTGCTTTTTTGTTGTTTTGTTTTGTTTAGTCATCCTCATCATTCCTCTTGCATGAATCCTTTTGACCTTCAACTTCATTGGATTCAGAAACAAGCGACTAAAACATGCCTTCAAGTGAGTCTCTGAGGGTGTTTCCGAAGAGGACTAAGGGAGGAAGGCTCAACATCCTGAGTGGGGGGTGACATCATCTCATGGGGGGGGTCACAGGTGGGGGATCAGGGCAAAAAGGAGACAACTTGAAGTCCAGGCAACTGCAAACAGCTCTGGTCTACCAAGTCTTTTTTACCTTCCATGAGATCTTTAACAAGCCCAAGCCAAACTCAACCATTCCTCCTCCTATTAAGTTGTTTTTCTCAGGTACTTGTCACAGCAGCAACAATAACAACAAAAGAATGATGGTATCTTCCTGGCTCCCTATAGGGAAGCACCTCTTCCCTCTCCTCCTTCCAGACTTCTGTGTGATCTTTCTAAAACACAGACTTGGTCTCGCCAATCCTCCTCCTCCTCCTCCTCCTCCTCCTCCTCTTCTTCTTCTTCTTCCTCATCTTCTCCTCTTCTTCTCTTCTTCTTCTTCCTCTTCTTCTGCTGCTTTTTTAATCTTTTTGAAAAATTTTTGTTGATCCTTTGTGATTTTCACATGATTTTATCCCAATCCCACTGATCTCTCTATCCCTATATATCTGCTCCCCACCCTTGCAACCTCCCCCCCCAAAGAAAACAAAAGAACAAACAAACAAACAAAACAAAGCATAAAAGCATCTTGTGGAAGTTGCATTGTGTCCCAGTGTATCTCACAGTCTACCTTTTGCCCACACATCTTCACTTGCAGATGTTCACCGCAATGAGTCATTGGTCTGGGTCAAGGCCTCGAGCTTATGCTACACTATTAGTCCTAGATCCTCACCTGAACTCCTATCAGATATCATCCCATTGTTGCCCTGTGTCATGGAGAATCTGTAGGACCTTTGAATCTGTAGGACCGACTCCTTCATGAACTCCAGCAGATCACAGATGAGGTTGATGTTGGGGTGGGCCAACTCAAAACCCTGGATATGGGCCTGGGTGGTAGCTGAGTTGGTCAGCCCGCCAGCTTTCCTGTACCCACTCTACAAGTGTAAGCTCTCCAATGCTGCCCTGGCTAGTTCACCAATGCTGGAGCTAGTAAGTGTCAGGGCAAGCTCTCCCAATCTCAGATCCTTGAGGAGGCTCACCCTTATCTTTGCCATTAGAGCCAGCTCTACTGTGCTGCCCAGGCAAGGTACAGGGCCTGCTCTCCCAAACGAACAAACGTTGCAGCTGGGGAAGGGTAAGACCGGCTCTCCTGCTCTCATGACCCCAGGGCCAGCCAGCTCTTTTGCCTGCTGAAGATGGTAAGGGGTGAGGGAAGGGGAGGACATCTCTCCCTTGCCCATGCCACTGTACAACAGACTGGTTGTGGGTCTAGCTCACCCTTGCTCCTGCCACCAGGGCTGAGGCATCTTCTTAACCCCAGCTTATTTATTTATGACAGGGTCTCATGTGGCGGAGGCTAACCTCAAACTTACTGTATAGCCAAGAATAACCTTGAATTCAGGATCCTCCTGTGAGTGCTGAAATCACCATTCGAAGTTTATGCAGTGTTGGGAATTGAACCCAGGTCGTCTTCGTACATGCTGGGCCAATACTCTGCTGAGTTATATCCCCAACCCTTCCTCCATCTTCTGTCTGCTCTGAATGTCTGTCCTTCTTAGTACCCTGGCTCCAGGTCATCCCTTAATTCTCAGTGACGGCACTATGACCTGGGAACCATTCCTGAATCCCACAAGCTGTCCTTGTTCTCATTACAGCACAAAAGCAGACTGCTGCCTTGGTAACCTGTCTGTCCCCTACTGGACTGCAAGCCACCAAGGCCAGGAATGTTGTCCTTTTGTCCCCACCCCCAACCCCTTGCACGGGAACCCTCAGAGTTTAATTCAGTTCCTGGCATAAACATTGGTGCTTTATAAGTAGATAACTCACGCCACCAGCCCCATATACAGCTTCATCTTTCTCTACCTAGTTCTCAATCAATCAGTGGGTCTCTCCAGCTTTATTGCCTATTTCCAACCATTCCCAAGGACTTTAGGCAGCGAGCAGGTGCTTACTTTCCTGTGAAGGTGTGTGAGTGACAATATTTTCTGAAGCAATATGATCAGGACACGTGATCTGACACATGTTTTAACACATGGGATGGAATATTTTAAATCCCCACTGACTGGGCAGATTTGGGCAGTGCGGTTCCATGGTGGAGGTTGTGGGGGAGGGGGGAGCCAAGGACCAGGGGCTCATTATGCACCCCTGGAGTGGGCAGAGCACTCACTGCCTTCCAGACCTCTGCCATGTGGGGAGTGGCCCCCAGAGCTAGCCCAAGACAGAGTTGAATTTGTGGCAGAAACAAGCAGTCATTAAGACCATATGCTCTATTTCTAATCGATGGCTGTTAGATGTAATTCCCCGACATTTCATTCATTTTTACTGCCTCCCCTTCAGGGGCAAGAAGAACTGCGTGGTTAGGCTGCATTATTGGATGGATGAGGGGACTCTGAAGCAGAGAGGTTAAATGGCTCAGCCCCAGTCCCCAAGTGAATCAGACACACAGCCAGCCTCGGAACCAGAATTCCGAATTGAGCTTCTATGCCAAGATCCCTCGGGGCACATTTCCTCTCTCATTTGCATAAATCATCAACATTTTTTTTCCCAAGCTTGTGCTGAGAAAGCCCCTTTTCAAACAGCGGAAACTCCCTTTGCCTTCTGTCGCCTGAGTTTTATTTTATGAACCAAATTCTTTTACTTCAACCCGGAGACTTGCTATTTTCCCTTCCGTTGAGCCCTTTTCGAGAGAGGTCATGACCTTTGCTTCTAGATGCAACGGAACTGGGTGAAGCCCGACTGAATGAAAGATGATCTGGAGCCCATATCAAGTGTAATTTCAACTAATGTTCAAAATACCGTGCGGTTGATTATAAATCTTGCCTCCTGGCAGGTTATCAGAAAACTAAGAACGGTTAAATGCTGCTACTAGATTTGAACTCTGTGGGACGGAAGGCATGCTTCCAACACTCGGATCGGATTCCTGGAGTTAGAAATCAGAAACTGGCCATGCCAGGGCCACACAAGCTCTGAGGCATTTCAGTTGGGAAATCTGTAGAAACTCATACCTGTCATGGCTGCTATGTGGGCCAGGACTTCTAATTAGCCTCATAATTACATAATTGCTCACGATCCTTTCAGGTCCTGAAGAAATTCTTAGCTTGTGACCTCATGTGCTTCCTGGTCCTTAGGTGACTCTGTGGGTACAAACCTCACTTCCTGGGAACCCAGCAGCGCTTGGCACATTTGCTGACTCCTGAAGAATCCTGTTGATTCTCTGGAGAAGAAAATCTTTGCTAGGTGTTTGGTGAAAGCTTCACCTCCCCGTCTTGTTCCTTACATTAGATAATCAAAAGAATTTATGCCTGCTCTGTTTTTGTTTCTTTGTGTTTGTTTGTGTGTTTGTTTGTTTTTGCCATAAGGGGAAGGGGAAAAAGTAATACTTCTCTCCTAAATCTTTAGTGAGATACAATTTAGCCTAGATTTCTCTACACGGTATTCTCTTACTTGATAGTACTTAAGACTAGTACTTAGACTAGTCAGCTATTATGGCAATAATGGTGCGAATCAGAAGTTTTCAGCACAGCCAAATTCAGCCTTAGATTTCCTGTTGCTGGCTGTGGAAGTAGTTGTGTGTGTGGCGGGGGAAACGTGTTGGGGGGTGTCTGCTGAATTTAGCCCAGTTGTCTTACTTCATCTTTGGTCAACACCTTCTTGAATATCTCTCCCTCCCTCCCTCCTTCTCTCTCTCTCTCTCCCTCCCTCCCTCCCTCTCCCTCTCCCCCTCTCCCTCTTCCTCTCTCTCAACCTCTCCCTCTCCCGCCCTCCCTCCCCCCTTTCTCTCTCCTTCCCTGTAGCTCTCATCCTATAGTTGAGGATGTAGTTTTCAGCTACTGTCCTAACATCATGCTCCCTGGCATGACACTGGACTACTGGACTAAGCCCTTGAAGCTGTAAGCAAGCCCCCTTTTATAAGAGTTGTCTTGGTCATAGTGTCTCCTCACAGCAATAAAATAGTGACTAGGACAGGGCATGCATCTGCTTATGCTGGGTCCTCCTGAGGCCTTAGAGATGATGGACCACTTTTTCTCTGGACCCTTAGGTATTCTTTCTTCTGGGTGCAGCATCTCTTAGTGTTTCTGTGTGTCTAAATTCCTTCCTCTTATAAGCATTCTACTTAGACTGAATTAGGATCCACCTTCCACCCCATCACCATTCACTTTACAACCTTTATATTTTTATTTCTTGTGTGTGTGTATGTGTGTGTGTGTGTGCACGCACACGTTTGTGTGGTATGCATGGCATGTATGCGTTTTCTCATGTGTGTGGTCATATGTATATGTGCAGGTGCACACACTCTTGGGAGCATGTGTATGAAAGCCCTAAATTAATGTCGGGGCCATCTTCCTAAGTAGCTCTCTATTTTGTCTGCCTGCCTGCCTGCCTGCCTATCTATCTATCTATCTATCTATCTATCTATCTATCTATCTATCTATCTATATGTATCTGTCTACGTATTTATCTATGTATATGTGTATATATATGTGTGTATGTATGTATGTATGTATCTATCTATCTATCTATCTATCTGTTTATTTAGGGACAGTCTCATCATACAGCCTTGGCTATCCTGAAACTAATTACGTATGCTAGGCTGGCCCCACACTCACAGAGATCCATTTGCCTCTGCTTCTTAAGCACTAGAATTAAAAACATGTATCACCCTACCTAGCAACCATGGGGGGGGGAGGCAAGGTCTCTAACTGACCCCAAGGTTCACTAATTCTGGCTAGTCTGGCTAGCCAACTTGTCCTGGGGAATCTTATCTGCCACTCGCTCGAGTGCTGGGATTACAGGCAACCAGCATACTTCCCTGACTTTTACATTCATTCTGGGGATCCCCACTCTGGTCCTCATGCTTGCCCAACAAGCACTTTTCTATTGAGCCATCTGCCCAGCACTCATCATCCTTTGAAAGTCTCTACTTCCAACAGTGGTCACAATCTGAGGTTAGTGTTTCAGGACCTCTTGTTGCAGGAGGGGAGGGTGGACGCAGACTATTAGGGATGAGAAGTGCACGTGACAGTGTAGCTCATCAAATCATCACTCCTCTCCACTCCCTCTTGAGGTGTGCTTCCCTGTCCCTGGACTTTGGCCTCAACTGTGTGACATGCTATAGTGCCATTAGAATGTGAGCAGGTGCTTGAGCAGAGAAAGGATTTATACATGGCTGCCCCATCTGGCCTGCCTTTTGCTCTCTAGGGATCTGACCTAGAAAAGAATGAGCCACTGTACAGGTCATCTCCTGTCATTCAGCAGGGAGGCTGAGGCACAAGGATCCTGAGTTCAAGGCTAGTTTTACCAACATGATAAATTTGAGACCAGTCAGGATTTCATAGCAAAACCCTGGGGAGAGAAGAGAGTGGGGAGGGAGAGGGAAAGGTGGGGGTGCGGGGGGGGAGTGGGGATAAACTGGGCCTAGCATGGGCTTTTGAAACTTTAAAGCCCACCCCCACCCAGTGACATACTTCCTCCAATAAGGTATACCTACTCCAACAAGACCACACCCCCCAAATCCTTCAAATCCTATTTAAGAGCTTTATTTCCTGGTAGCTAAGTGTTCAAATATATGAGCCTATGAGGTTCATTCTTCTTCAAACCACCCCCTCCTAAACCACTAGACCCTGTCAGTGGCATTTTGCTATAGTAGCCTGAAAAGCCCTTTGGGCCAATGTAATGCCTTACTTCCTATGTATTTCCCCTCATATAGGCAGTATGTTACCTCGTGTAACTATTTATGTGTCTTTGTGGAACTAATACATACAATCCCCTTGCAATTTCAAAATCCAGTCACAATTCATGATCAAAAGTATGAGACTCCTGTCCAAGTATATCTAAGTAAATGCTAGATGTGGCGGTACGCAACACTTGGGTGGCTCTCAGTGAGTTCCAGGCCAGTCTGGTTTACAGAAAGAGTTCCATAACTGTCTCAAAACAACAACAACAAAACCCCAGGCAAAAATAACATAAAAATGACATCTCTTTTGTGAGATAGCTGAGAATCTTCCACAACGGTTCTGTTTTTCTTTCTCCTTGAGACAAGGGTTCTCTGTATAGGCCTGGAACTCGCTCTGTAGACCAGGCTGGACTCAAACTCAGAGATCTGCCTGCCTCTGCCTCCCAAGTGCTGGCATTAAAGGCGTGCGCCACCACGCCCAGCCCTACAGTAGTGTTCTTATTTGCGGTGTTACAGGTGTCCCTGGAACCTCCTGCTAGGACACCCTAGGCAAGCACTCCATGGTCAAGCTAGACCTCCAGCTGAGCTGTCAAATAGCTTTTGACACGTAGAGAACGATTATAATATCCCCAGTCTTCAGGGTGTCACAGGGGACCAAATACCTGGCTGGGTCTTTTCTCCATAGCCACTCACAGACACAGTTGGCCTCGAGCTTTTGAAGAACAATGGCTACTAAAAATAAAAAGTTATATTTTCCAAAGGTGTTCGTCAGCTCTACTCCAGAGGTTCAGCTCTCTGGGCTTGTTTTTTTAAAAACGTATTCATTTTAATTTTATGTGCTTGTTATTTTATCGTTTTGGGGTTTTGCCTGTCTGCATATCTGTATGCCACATATGTGCATTGCTCCCCCCCCCCCAGGAACCCAGAAGAAGGTATTGGAATCTTTGGAACTGGGGTTACAAATGATTGCAAGATTCCCTGTAGGTGCTGGGAGTTGAACTCAGGTCGTCTGAAAAGAGTGGCAAGTGCGCTTGACCACTGAGCCATCTCCCCAGCCCCTCCCTGTACCTTTGATACTCATTCCCCAAATGAGGAGGTGGCATTGATCTGTGATGAGTAGAAGTGACTGCACAACACTTGCACGGCTGAGACAGAAAAGATGGATGAACCCGGCAGTGGTGGCGCACGCCTGTAATCCCAGCACTTGGGAGGCAGAGGCAGGCGGATTTCTGAGTTCGAGGTCTGCCTGGTCTAGAGTGAGTTCCAGGACAGCCTGTCTGGAAAAACAACAACAAAAACAAAAGGAAAATAAAAGAAAAGGTGGCTGAGCTTCAGTTCACTTTCGCTTTCACTTTCTTTTCTTTCCATTTGTTTTCTGACAACCAAATCTTTTTTTTTCCCCCCTACTGGAGGAACGGGGCTCTCACTGCACAGCTTGTTCATTAGCGTTGCCTCCAGAATGCTGTGGTTTTGTCACATCTGGAAGCTCTGGAGGGTTGGAGAAAGCCTTACTGTACAGGGTTTCATAGGCCAGGCCCACAGTGGCAGGAGCCTGTGGTCCTGCTGTCTAGTCAGTGAAGCCACACTTGCCCAGAGTTTTTCTATCATCAAGGAGCTGGTTGTCTTTATAGAGACGCTGCTGTGGGTGTCCTCCATGGTGTGCTTCAGCCTGAATGCGGTGCTCGACTCCTTGGCGTCCATAAAGATGGTGTTGTGGCACAGGATCATGGGAAACACGTCCATTCCAGCGGCTGCTTCTGGCATGATGCGCGGAGGTGACCACGCAGCACCCCTTCTTTCTTGGTAGGAACAGCATCTTTGGAGTCCTGGTTACTGTGTCTGAGGCTGTTCTTCCGTGAGGACCCGAAGACTGTTCTGTTTTAGAGACCCTGCTGAGGTCTCTTTTTGACAGTCCACTCCTATCTGTTGACAACCGGAAGAGGAGCAGAGGTAAATGTTCCCTTTGTGACTAGTCAGGACTCCTGATCCACACCACCTGTGAACCTTCTTCTGACATAATTTGTTTTAAGGCAACAGAGAGTACAATTTTTCAAAAACCAGAATGAGTCTGGTGTGATGGCACACGCCTTTAATCCCAGCACTTGGGAGGCAGAGGCAGGCGGATCTCCTTGAGTTCAAGGCCAGCCTGGTCTTCAGAGTGAGTTTCAGGACATCCAAGACTATGCAGTGAGATCCTGTCTTGAAAAACAAAATGAAAGAAAGAAAGAAAGAAAGAAAGAAAGAAAGAAAGAAAGAAAGAAAGAAAGACAGACAGACAGACAGACAGACAGACAGACCCAGGATGAGATCTGCATAAAGGCTCTAGTTTTTTCTAGTTTTTCCTGCAACATTCTGGTAAAGGGTAGGTTATCCTTCCAGTACTGCTATACCTGATATGCCCCTATGGTACACTCAGTAAACCTACCAATTTTTCATCAAAAAGAAAAAAAAGGGTTTTTTTTTTTTTGAGATAAGATTTCTCTATATAGTCCTAGACAGCCTAGAATTTGTTGTGTGTAAACCAGGCCGGCCTCTGCTTCCAGAGTGCTGGGATTAAACTTGCATGCCAATCATACCTGGCCTAGAAAGTTCTTTAAAAAACAAAACAAAACATTTTTTTTCCAGGATTTATTTTTTAAGATAATGTTTTTGTGTGTGTGCCACTGTGAGTGTAGCCCACGTGTGTTTGGGTGCCTTCAGAGACCAGAGGCATCCAACCCCTGAAGTTGGAATTGGGAGCTGCCTGGCACAGGCACTCAGGCCCTCTGGAAAGCAATGTGAGTTCTTATTTGATGAGCCATCTCTCCAGCCCCTACTACTTTTTTTATATATATGTGCCAACAGGCACTTGTGGAAATCAGAAGACATTTGGTTCTCTCCTACTGTGTGGGTTCCAGGGATTAGTTGGCCAGAGCCTTTACATTTCCTTTGGTTCCCAGAAAAAAGGAAAGGTTTCTATCTAGGTAGATTTAGGATATATATTCTGTCTTGGAAAAACCCAATGGCTTAAATTTTATTTGTTCATTTGTTTATTATTTATCATGTAGTATATTCATGTGTGTATAAATGCATGTTCCTATGCACATGTATTTAGAGGCCAGAGGGGAACAGTTGATGTTTTGTCATTTTCTGCCTTGTCCCCTTGAGATGGGGTCTTTCATTGAGCTTGTAGCTCACTGTTTTTTTTTCAGGTAGGCTGGGGGTCCAGAAAGCCCCACTGAGCCTTCTATCTCTGTGCCCACCTCCAACACTGGGGTCACAGGGTGCTGGCGATTCAGATTCTGCTCCTCACGCTTGACCTGCGAGGGGTCCCACAGCCGTGTCTCCAGTCTCATGTAGCTTAAGCTATATGTGACTATACTATATAGTGAGGCAGCAGTGTGTGTGTGTGCGTGTGTGTGTGTGTGCCTGTGTGTGTGTGTGTGTCTGTGTGTGTGTGTGTGTGTGTGTGTGTGTGTGTGTGTGTACTTCAGCTCCATCAGAGCCCTCTTGGCTGGGCTTGTTTCAGGCAGGCAGTGGTTATCAGAAGAGTCATGATAATGTTCTGGGGAGAATAACATAGTAGCTGCATTGTATGACTTTAATTGAGAATACATTCTTTCCTTTATTTGGAAGGTTAAGATAGTTTCAACAGGGCTGTTACCTGCTCTTTTCATATCTTATTTTATTTCATTTTGGGTTTTCGATACAAAGTATCTCTGTGGAACAGTTCTGGTTAGTTTGGAACTCAGTTTGTAGTGAACAGAATGGTCTCCAACTCACAGAGATCCTACTGCCTCTGCCTCTCCACTGCTGGGATTAAAGGTCGTGTACCACCATCGTCTGGCCACCTTCTGTCTTTTAAAAACATTAATGTGTATCGTGTACATACAATGGACCACAGGTGGAGGCCAGAGGACAACTTCGTGGAGTTGGTTCTCTCCATTCATCTTTACATGAGTGCCCAATGGACTGCAAGGGTCCCTAGGCTTGCATGGTAAGCATCTTTAACCAATGGGCCGTCTTTCTAGTCCCCTCATTGTATGTAGAAATTATATGCACACATTCCTGTCACATATAATGTGCCATACATATTAAGCATTTCTTGCTACCCTGACTAGCTAAGCATACTTTTCATATATACTAAAATATAGCCCAACCATCTACCTCCTCCCAAAACCCAGGGATAATTTTTCAGCTTAGAAATGGCTTTCCTTTCTTAGCTACCACTCAGGAAGCAGAGGCAGGTGGATCTCTGAATCTGAAGCCAGCCTTCTCTATAACGTGGGTTTTTCTTTTTTTTTGTTTGTTTGTTTTTATTTGTGTGTGTGTATGTGTGTGTATGCATATGTGTATGTGTATGCTTGTGTGTGTGTGGGGGGGTCAGAGACAATTTGAAGGAGTTGGTTGTTTCTGTCTACCATTTAGATTTCCCCAGATCAAAATTGGGTTGTCAGGCTTGGCAGCAAGTGGTTTCGCCTGACAGCCATCTCACAAGCTCCTAGAAATATTTCTAGAGGCTATAGTCCCTATCAGGAATTGGTAAATTTTCTGTAAGAGTCAGAGAATAAATATTTTAGGCTTTGAAGTTTGTTTCCTTTCCTGTTGCAATTGCTTTCCCAATGTAGAATAAAAGCAGCCATAGATAATATAGAAAAGAATGAGTGTGGACATATGCCAATAAAACTTTATTTACAAAAACAGGCAACTGGCTATGCCTGGCACACAGGATATAGTTTGCTATGAAATCTAAGGCAGCATTGTCCAATAGAAACATCATGCCAGCCACTTATTTAGCTATAAGAAGAATAGTTCTGTCCATGGCACCAATTCTTTAAGTTCAGTATAACTGGAACTGGGTCTCCAGGAAATGCCAGGGAGAAGCAATTATCTGAGGCAGAAAGTTGTTTACATTATTTTTAATAGATTTATTTCTTGTGTGTGTGTGTGTGTATGTATGTTTATCGGCATACAAGTACAAGGCATATCAGTGGATGTCAGAAGGCAACTTGTAGGAGTTGGTTCTCCCCTTCCCCCATGTGAGTCTGAGGAACTGAACTCAGATCATCAGGTTTGGTGGCAAACACCCTTACTCACTGAGCCATCTCTTTGGTTCCAGAGAAATGTTAACTGTGTACTGAAGCTCCCTTGGAAGGCAGAACAGTGAAGCAGGGTAGTGTTTAGGATACTGGAACTTTTATAGTCTTGCTGGGTCAAGATCTACCCTGGATTTTTAGGTCCTGTCCATCCTCTAATCAGTATGTTACTGTTTTAGTGTGGATTTCCAGCTCTTGTAATACAGCACAGTTTTTTTGTTTGTTTGTTTTTAACCATTTCAAAAATTAAACAGATAAATTAATCAAGCAATTCTTTAAATGCTTAAACATTATATATATATATATAATATATATATAGTCTATGTATGTGTGTGTGTGTGAGTGTGTGTGTGTGTGAATGACATATGTAAGGGCATGTACCTGTAGAGGTGAGAGAACAACTTTGCAGAATTGATTCTCCCCTTCCTTCTACCTTTACATTGGCTTTGGTACCAAAGTCAGGTCCTCAGGCTTTCAGGGTGAGCTCCTTTACCCAGTGAGCCATCTTGCTAGACCCTTTCTATGGGAAGATTGTCTGAGGCACCTAGATTCTCATTTAAAGCACTTACTTCCTGAACTGGGGTTGTGGCTCAGTGTAGAACTGTTTAATGGAGTGTTCCAGACCCTATCCCTAGAATTCTCAGGAGCTGAGTCCATCCCCAGCACCACAAAACAAGGTTGGGGGAAATTCTCAGGAGCTAAGTTTGTGTTTTTGTTTTGTTTTGTATTTTGAGACAGGGTTTTTCTGCATAACCCTGGCTGTCTTGGAACAACCTAGGCTGGCCTTAAGCTCAGAGATCAGCCTGCCTCTGCCGCCTGAGCGCTGGGATTAAAGGCATGTTGCCAACCCGTAGGCATAAAGTTTTTGCAACCTACTTTTAATAAGAGTTCAACCTCTCCTCTAACCCACCACCAAGCAAAGGTAATAGAAAAGTTATTAGGATGGGTGGGGGAGCATGGACCTGTTCAGCAATATTTCTCTGGGGGTGAGCTGGATCTTCTTGGGCAGCAGTTCAGTCCCTTAGCAAACACCAAATACAATTCAGCAGCTGCAGACCAGTCCTCTAGGCAGGCAGACACCAGGCCTGAACCAGCAGCTACAGTCCAGTCTTTTCGGCACACAGACCTCAGGCAGCTGTAGTTCAATCCTGAAGAAACTGCCAGGCTCACCAACTGGCCTGAGGCAAGACCACAGAAGTAGCAAGCTGCTGCAGGAACCTCAAGAGCAGTTCTTGGGCGAGTTTCTCTCAGTGGCAGAGTTATCACAAATTGAGCTCAACAACACTATGTAAGGTGAACCTGTATATATGTGTCTTTAGCAAAGAATACCAAGGTGGAGCAAAACGAGCCAAGGCTCAGTGCTTCTCTCCCACTGTCTGTAGGGTCATATTTATACTCCTCCATCAAGAGTCCTTTCACGTATCTGCTATATCCAAACATCCCTTCACCTGTGTCTGCTTCAGGAAAATAGTCTTTCACGTGTCTGCTTTAGCAAAATATCCTTTCACCTGTGTGCCCCAGCAAAACATCATTTGACATAACTAACTTTCCAAAGAACTAGAAATTTCCATTTCACCGACCCCACCTAGCTAGAGCTAACTCCTTGGCTCTCATTGCCATAGATGCCTAGTAGGTCTGTGTTGGGTTATCCCGGATGTAGGTGGGCTATCGGATACTAAACTGTGATACTTGCTTTTTATTTTGGTTTCTTTCAGAAATGTCCAGCTTCCTTTCCTGGTAGTTTAGGGCATTTTGAAAGCAATCATCACATTACATTTCCTTTTCTTCCGGCCCTTCTAGAAAGAAACCTAAGTGCTTGTATTATTTTCCAAGTTTAATCATTGCATGACAGATATGGAAAGCTAAGCCATGTAATTGCTCCTGTGTTACATAGTTCTTTTTACTATTTGGGGGTGGGGAGAAATAGTTCAATGGGGAAAAATGTAGATTTATATTAAACCCCAAACATCATGAGCCTTAGTGGCAACCGTGTGTTATTCCTGAGAATAGTCACCTAATTTGCTAGAGGAGAAGACAATACAGTATTGCTCAGCTTGCACATGGAGTAAGCCAGTGAGTTCTAAAGATGTCTGGGGATGGCATAGTTGCTTCAGGTGTATCAAAGTAAAGAATTCCTCTTGTGAAAGCATTAGCTATAGACTGTAATAGGGATGGTTAAGGTAAAAATGCCTTCCCAGGGCTCAAGCTATGGTTCCACAGTTAAACTAGCTCTTCTTCCGAGGCTGGAGAAATTGCTTGGTGGTCAGCAGTGCATATTGCACAGAGGACCTGAGTTAAGTTCTCAATACCCAGGTCGAACAGATAACAATTGCCTCTAACTCCAGCTTCAGGAGGATCTAACCCCTCTAATCTCTACTGCCCTATGCCATCTGCCCTCATATGCACTTAGCATAAGAATGAATGAATGATTGAATGAATGAAATTAAATAATAGTTTAAAGAAGAGCGCTCATTCCTCAATCATGAAGACCTTTGAGACTATGAAAGGTTATAGGGACTTTTGAAATGAGACTGAGTGCATTTTGCATTATGATGTGGCCATGAGACTATGGAGGCTGGGAAGTGGAATATTATGGTTTGTATGTGAAATGTCACCAATAAATTCAGGCATATGAATATTTCATCCAGAGTTCGTGGTACTATTCGGAGGATTAGGAGGCATGGCCTTGCTGGAGGAAGTAAGTCTCTGAGGGAGGACTTTGCAATTATATAGCTTTACCCATTTCTCTCCCACCTCCCCCTCTTTCCTTCCCTTCCTCTCTCCCTTCCTCCCTGTGGTGGTTTGAATGACCAAGCCATGAACGGCCCCCAGAGATTCCTGTGTTTGAATGCTTGGCCATAGGAGGTATGGCCCCAAGGCCACAAGGAAGTATGTCACTGTGCAGGAAGGCTTTGAGGTCTCATATACCCAAGCTACATCCAGTGTGGCACACAGTCTCCTGCTGCCTGCTAATCAAGATGGAGAACTCTCAGCTCCTTCTCCAGCACCATGTCTGCCTGCACACTGCCATGTTTCCCACCATGATGATAATCAACTAAATCTCTGAACTTGTAAGCCAGCCCCTATTAAATGTTGTCCTTTAAAAAGTGGCCTTGGTCCTGGTGTCTCTTCACAGCAATAAAATCCTAACTAAGACACTCTCTTTCTTTGTACATCATATTTGCAGTTGAGGTGTGATTGTTTTGAGGCTCTAGTAGCCATGCCTGCTTGCTATGCCTTCCCCTCATGATGAATTCTGATCCCTCTGAAAGAGCAACCCAAATAACCTCTTCCTTCTGTAAGTTCCCTTGGTTATGGCATTTTATCAAAGCATCAGAAAAGTAACGAATGTAGATGTTGGTCTTAATGTTTACAGAACTAACACAGACAGTTGATTTTAAAATCCAAGTGAGAAGCTCAGAGTCTCTGTAAACCAAAGGACTATAACCCCAGCTCTGAGGGGCTTGGAGACAAAAGGACCATGGGGGCTTTCTGGCTTTCATCCCAGCTGAGAGAGCCCCAGGTTTAGGGCGAGACCCCACCTCAGAGGAAGAGTGATAGTGGAAGACATTCTACAGAGACAGCACATTGCCTCCACACACGTGCTTGGCAACCACATAAAACTTTCAAAGAACAGTCAACCTTTTTGCTGGGCAGTGGTGGCGCACACCTTTAGTTCTAGCACTCAGGAGGCAGAGGCAGGTGGATCTTTGTGAGTTCGAGGCCAGCCCAATCTACAGAGTGAGTTGCAGGACAACCAAGCCTACATGGAGAAACCCTGTCTCAAAAAAACCACAAGAAAAAAAAATCACTTTCCTCAAATGGTAGAACCATCAAATGTGTCTGGCAGTTGGAAATCTGGAGATACATCTGGATACATCTGGTCCATCTTGTCACTTTTTACAGGAATTGTTTGTAATAATGTGACTCTCTAAGAAGCTTCCATGAAGAGGCTGCAGAAACAAATTGGGCAGCAAAGGCTCAGTGGACTCTGTGGACAATTTCTCTCTACTCCATCTGGGGCAAACCGGCGATGACCCAGTCCCTGCAGTGTGGCCACTGCTGTGAAGGATGGGCGGGTGGGGGCTGTCTGTGTGGATCAGGCCTTGACTCAGGCTGGGACTTCACCTTCAACTGTCGGGAAGCCTCACCTGGCTTAAGGGCAGTAGATGAATGAAGCTATAAAGTGCTTGGTTGCAGGGTCCAGGGTTCTTAGCTGCGAGATCACAACTTCTTATTAGTCGTGCTGGAGAACACTGATGTAGCTCTAGTATATCAACTTAGTTCCTGCTAGGGGACTGGAGTCAGGCTGAATTGAAAGCCCTCAACTATACAGGGGATAGTCACTTTTTCTTGGTCACAATTTGGCAAGCAAAGATCAGGGCTCTTGCTTTTCCCAGGCTGGAATGATCCTGGCTCTTAAGCCCTATTTCCACTTGTGGTGGGAAAGGCAGATGCGTCCCCCGCTACCCATCTTAGGCGTTGGCACTGCTATGGTAGTCACTTTCAGAGTGACTCTCCCTCACCCCTACTTCTCTGTCCTTTCTCCTGCTCATTCTCTAGTCCCAGCTTGAGGACAGTTCCCACATGCTCATTCTGATACTCGATAATCTCAGTCCATCCACCAGGTCTCCCAGCTGCTTGCCTAACCCCTCCAATCAGCAGACTGAAAAGAGAAAAGTATTTCTTTTTCTCCCCCATAAAGCCTGTGATATGAATAGGGCTTATCAGGGGCAGATGCCTCTGTTCTACTTGGTATCAGCTAGGGTCGCTGGAAGGACAGGGGCTAGGATCGTCTATGGGGTGCTTATGACAGTAGATAATGCTGTCACTAGTAACTTCATCTGGAGCTTTCAGTTGGAGCTAATGGCCTCTGCCTGTGGCCTAGACTTCTTTATAGCACAGCATAGCAGCTGGGTTCTAACGGCAAGTGGGGGATAGCAGGGGAAGTCAATTTGCCTTTTATGTCCCCAGTCCTCTGAAACCAAATAGTATGCCTTTCATCCTATTCTTTTTGCCACTGTGGTCAGAAAGACCTGCTTAATTTGCTGTTGGTATTTGTCTTAGGGTTTCATTGCTGTGAACAGACACCATGACCAAGGCAACTTTTGTAAGGGGCAACATTTAATTGGGGCTGGCTTCCAGGTTCAGAGGTTCAGTCCATTATCATCATGGGGGTAAGCATGGCAGCATCCAGGCAGGCATGGTGCAGGAGGAGCTGAGATGTTCTACATCTTGCTCCGAAGACAAATAGAAGACTGACTTTTCCTCACTGGGTGGAACTTCAAAGCCCACCCCCACAGTGACACACTTCCTCCAGCAAGGCCACACCTCCTAGTAGTACCACCTACTATTGGCCAAACATATTTAAACCACCACATTATTGTTTTTAGGGTTTGATCAACTTCTTTCTTCCTCCAGTCAATTTTATCTTTTGCTACTATACATATGTATATTTATGTGTTTCTTGCTATATAGCCCAGGGTGGCATCAAACTTATTGCATTCTCCTGTGCTAGCTTCCCACATGTGAAGATTAGAGACATGAGGTACCTTGCCATGTTGGCATGCCTAATTTTAAGAGGAGAGTAAAACAGACATGGTGGAGGAAGGTTTTGGATCCATAGGTGAACTTGTAAACAGTGCTGAGGCCACTTGAAGATCAATCTACTCCAGTCTCTCTTTTTTCTACAATTATCATTGACCTTTCAGATCTGCCTTGGTCTCTAGTCTGTTGGATGTGCCCTGGTTCCCTTGCCTCACAGACACTTCTGTGCCTCTTGGGGGCAGGGAGGAGTTGTACACAGCTCCACTTCTCTGGGATTGACGATGCCAGGAAGCTGCCCTCAGGTGTCCTTGGCTTTAGTTTCCCTGTGGTTCTGACTCCAAGATGGGTGTGAGATGTCACTCTGTGCTGTGCAAACACCCATTCTCCCCTTTGCTGAAACCCCAGCTTCTAGTACCCAGTTCCAGCCAGCAAGGAATATCAGTGAAGGGCAGACTGCTCTCTCAAGGGACATTGGTGATAAATTGTGCTCAACCAATTTGACTCCCACTTGCTTTAGTGCTAGGATAGAACCCCGGGCTCTCTGCATGCTAAACACATGCTCTCCCACTGAGCTGGAGTCTCAGACAATTTCATAATTTATTTGCCCAAACCTCTACCATTTGGCTACATCTTATTGTAAAATGAGGACTTTATTTTGGTAAACCACGTGTTCGGGGAGAAATGGGAAGTTATCAGAGACAAAGAAATTGGTGCAATGGCACATGCCTGGAATCCCAACACTCCGCAGCCTCAGGTAGGTGAATCCCCACAGGTTTCAGGCCAGCCTAGGTTATGTAGCAAGTTTCAGGCAAGCCTGGGCTTACAAAATAAGACCCTGTCTCAAACACACACAAATAGCCTCATATTTATTTGTCAATTCCCAGTTCTCGGGTCACCTTTCTCCTCTCTTGGAATTCCTCAGGGCTTCCCCGGTGAGGTGGTGGAGGCCCTGCAGCCAAGGCCCGCACCACAGGTGGTGAGCAGACTGGAGATCAGC
Organism: Tokudaia tokunoshimensis; assembly: GCA_036184795.1. Lineage (NCBI taxonomy): Eukaryota > Metazoa > Chordata > Mammalia > Rodentia > Muridae > Tokudaia > Tokudaia tokunoshimensis. The sequence goes on along the minus strand of BTHU01000023.1, from coordinate 8,861,789 downwards.
CTCAGCTTGGAGCAGCTTCCTCGGGCAAGGACCACAGGCAACTTCAAGAGGACAGGTGTGGGGGGGGCGCTTTTCCAGCACAGGGTCTCAAAGAGATCAGGCTCTGAAGGTAGCAGAAAAGGGCAGATTGCCATCTGGAGGGCCATCCTCTGCCTCCCTACAGCTGGCATTTCTTCCTCACTTTATCCTGCTTCGTCTCAGGACACAGGCCCATGATAATGGTGCTTCCGCCCCCTTTTTAATGTGTGTTTCTATGTGACTGAATGCAGGGCGCACTTCTGTATGTGAGCCAAATGCCCTTCCTCTGACTCCATTATTCCTAGCCCCCAGTCCTTTCAAATACTTTAATTTTTCATAATATACAAAATTTTTGTATTATTATGTTGTATTTCTAATTTCTGCAGGATAATAGATAGGTAGGTAGGTAGATAGATAGATGATAGATAGATGATAGATGATAGATAGATAGATAGATAGATAGATAGATAGATAGATAGATAGATAGATAGATAGATATGCATTTCCCTTTTCTCCCTTCAACCGCTCTCATGTACTTGCTCTCTCTCAAATCCATGGTCTTTTTAAAAATTGTTGTTATATATGTGTATGTACATTCCTAAATATAAAAATACAACCTGCTCAGTTGATAGAATGTTACATATGTACGCATACATGCATGTGTGTTTATATATGTGATTTCAGGACTGACCAGTTGGTATTGGATGGCCAATTGGTGTGCTCTTCTCCAAGGAAGCCTGTTTCTCCAGTTCCCAGCATTCTTTAGTTGCCTGTAGCTTTTTGTCTAGGGTTGAGGCCTTGTGGGTTTTCCTCTTTCCAAAACATCAGCATGTCTATTAGTGTCATTCTTGGTCAGGTAATACCCACCCTCACCCCCCAGCCCCCTCAGACTTTGTTGCCCAGGCTGGCCTGGCCTTGAACTCAGTAGTCCAGGCAGACCTTTAAACTTCAATGACCCAGTTTCCACCTCCAAAGTAGTTGGGATTCCAGGCCTATGCCATGAGGCCTGGCTTCTGGGTCCTTTTGACTGAGCTGTGCCTACCTGTTAATGAGTACTTCTATCTCTGACCTGAGGATATTGATTCCTGGAATACCTAGGAAATGAAAGACCTATTGTGTTCCAGAACAGGACACAGTTCATCTGGCAAGGTTCAGGCAGCCACCTAAAAGGCCTCATGATCAGAGAGGACAAAGGAATGTGGGAGTCCTTAGTAGGTTCCATGCGCAGTGCTAAGATTCAGAGGCACAGTGGTAAACAAGACAGGTAAGGTGTCTATTCTCCAAGCCTACTGGGATCACAGGCATTAAAGTCGTTGTGTGTGTGTGTGTGTGTGTGTGTGTGTGTGTGTGTGTGTGTGAAACAAGTGTCCTAGGCAAAGAGTCAGGCCAAGGTCAAGATCTTACTACTCAAAGGAGTGGATTATTGGAACCAGGAGAGCCAGGATACATCCTCTGAACCTGGAGAGGATGCCCCAAAGAGGGCCACTGTCAAAACAGATCATTTGGCCAGCACTGGTGGGGCATTATGGAGTGTAAACCGAGGGTGTGCTAAACAAACTTCAGCTTCTTTTTGACCTCTGCCTAGAGTATTCGAAAAGGTGGCTTGGAGGGATCTGAGGCTGCTATACAGGAATCAGGTGACCGTCTCCTGCCAGTCACAGACCCGAGGGAAGATGAGCAATGGAAGATTAATTTTTCCTTGCCATTTCCCCTGGTGCTTTAGGCAGTCTCTGGAGCAGTTTTCCCTGCCTGGAAACCTGCCCTCAGGGAGTCAGCATTGTCCCAGCTGTATTCCAGTCCAAGATTTCAGGGGAAACGGATGACTAAGCTATACTGCGTAGAAGAGAAGGAAAACTGCCCCCAAAGAAAGGCCAGCAGAGGTCTGTCCTTCTGGGAATTTTTCCCTGTGGCTAGGGGACACTTAGGATATGCTAAGGCTGGGCCCCAGGAGCCCGAAGCCTTTGCTTCAACTAAGACTGCTCTGCAGAGCCAGACCACGTCTAGAAGGAAGGATACTGAATCCAAAGCCACTATTTCCTCCTCCAGTAACTAGCAAGAAGGGCAGGGCTCTAGTGTGCTGGGACTGGGAACCAAGCGGTATTCAATGAGAGAAAGGACTTTTTGGCTGAGAGTTGTTTCCAGTAAGATGTGGTGTTTTCTGTTCGCTTGCTTGTGATGGGATTTTCTTTTTGAGATGGGATCTGGCTACATTGTCAGGGCTGGGATTACAGCTCCGAGCCACCTCGTCTCAGAGTCCCCAACTCCCACCCTTGTAGTGGTTGAAATGAGATGTCCTCCATAAGACCTAGGCATTGGAATGCATGCTCCCCAGTTGGTGGCTATTTGGGGGAAGATTAGGATGTGTGACCTTGATAAAGGAATACGTCGTCGCTGGGGGCAGGTTTTGAGGTTTCAAAAGATTTGTTACATTTCAACTTAGCCCTCTCTGCTTTCTGTTGGGGGGTTGGGGTTTGAGCTATGAGCTCTCAGTTTCTGCTTCAGTCACCTCCACTTTCACCATCATTGATTCTGACCCTCTGGAAACACAACGCCAAATAAACTCTTTCTTCTATAAGTTGCTTCGCTTCTAGCATTTCTATCACAGCAATAGAAAAGTAAGCAATTTGCCTTCCTTCCCTCCTTTCTTCCCTTCTTCCTTTTGCTGGTTTCCATGCATGAAGCAGGCCTCCTCTGTATCTATTTCCACTGTGATATGCTAGGTCTCCACAGGCCCCAAAGCAATGGTTCCAGTTGATCGTGAGCTGAAATCATAAATCAAAACAAACCTTTCTACCTTGTAAGTTGGTTGTCTCATGTATTTTATCATAGTGCAATGATCTGACAATCACTAGAGTTTGGACTACCCTTGCCTACACACTTACCTTTTTATTTATCAATATAAGGTTCTATTTTCATTAATGGAATGCACGCAACACCTATTGGGAGGAAACCTGTTTATTTTTCTATTTCTGAGCCCTAGGTCTATATGAGGTCCTTTATGAATATTTGTTATTCATAATGATACTATACACAAAATATTGTGAACCTATCGAGCAGTAGAATGTATAGAAGTGATTTTGTTTTGTTTTGTTTTTTTTTGTTTTGTTTTGTTTTTCGAGACAGGGTTTCTCTGTACAGCCTTGACTGTCCTGGAACTCGCTCTGTAGACCAGGCTGGCCTCGAACTCAGAAATCCACCTGCCTCTGCTTCCAAGTGCTAGGATTAAAGGCATGCGCCACCACCGCCCGGCATAGAAGTGATTTTGTAAGAGCTGTAAGAAACTGTAGGAAACATAGTAAAATTTGTATATGTGAGTGTATGCTCATGTGTGTAGGTGCATTGATAATATACTTTTGGAAGCATTGCTTATACTATGATTCTTCATTGAGGTAAGAATTTGAGAATTGGGGGTGGACTGAGGGCCCTGAAGGGGATAGGATCTCCACAGGAGGACCAACAGAGTCAACTAACCTGGACCCTTTGGGCTCTCAGAGACTGAACCACCAACCAAAGAACACACACGGGCTGGACCTAAGAACATACCCAGGCTGGACCTAGGCTACCCCGTACATATATTAGCAGATGTGCAGCTTGGTCTTCATGCAGGTCCCCCATGACCCCATCATCTGGAACGGGGACTATCCCTGAATCTGTTGCCTGCCTATTGATCCTGTCCCACTAACTGGGCAGCCGTGTCTGACCTCAGTGGGAGAGGATGTACCTAGTCCTGCAGTGACTTCATGTACTAGGGTGGGGGGATACCTAGAGGTGGGGTCCTCCCCTTTCGCAGAAGAGAAGGGGAGCAGGGAGGGGGGAGAGTAGCTGTGTGAGGGGGAATTGGGAGGAAGGGGCTGATACTTCAATGTAAAATAAACAAATAAACAAGCAAATAAATAAATAGGAGAAAAGGAGTTGGAGGATTTAGCTCAGTGATAGAGTGCTTTCTAAGTCCCTGGGTTGAGTAGGCAGCATGGAAACAACACAGACACAGACACACAGACACACACACACACACACACACACACACACACACACACACACACACACAGCATGAAGTCACATACAGGGTGGCTCATGCCTGTAATCCCAGAACTCAGGAGTCTGATGCAGGAGTATTGTCATAAGTTTCAGGCCAGTGGCCTGGTCTATATAACAAAAACTCTGATGAGAGAGAGAGAGAGAGAGAGAGAGAGAGAGAGAGAGAGAGAGAGAGAGAGAATATGAACCAAGCCTGTTAACTGTTATGACAATATAATTCTAGCACTCAGGAGGGAGAGGTGGCAGGAGGATTGCCAGGAGTTCAGTGCCGGCCTGGGTTACATAGTGAAAGCCTAACCTAAAGAATCAAAAGAAAGAAAAAATAAATAAGCAAAAGGAAAAGAGAATGATCAAAGAGTAGGTATTACAGACCAAATTATGTGGTTGTTGGCTGCTACTGTTAATGTTCACTGTCAACTAGACTACATTTAGAATTCCCATTGAAACTCACCTCTGGGTGTGTCTGTGAGGCGGTTTCGAACAAAGTTTGACTGAGGAAGGAGGAATGTGGGCTGCACCAGCCCCTGGGCGGGGGTCTGGACTGAATAAAGAAGAGAAAGTGAGCTGAGTCCCGGCATTCACAGCAGCCCGCCTCCTTCCTCCCGTGCAATGGCACCAGCTGGCTCTGCTCCAGCGCCATAGACCATGTATCCTAAACCAGAAGCCAACACAAAATTTCCTTTAACTCTTTTTGGGGAAGAGAAGGGTGTCAGGTATCTGATCAGAACACCAAGAAAATCATTTGCCGAGCTGAGAGGCAGGAAAGAAAAGGCATCTGGGATCAGCTAAGGCATGTTTACACACAGAAGCTTTTTGGTCTCTGTCACATTTTCACTCCCTCCTTTGCCAAAGCTATTTGCATCAAGGACCCCCATCCTCACCCTGTAGTAAAGCTCTTTGGCTCTTTGCTTAATGGTGGTGCCCAGTGGCTCCAAGTGTTAATCAATTTCTCTTTGCAGCTTTGTTCTTCCAACCCTTGATGAATTAAAAACTTAAACCTCGGTGTCAAGCATTTGAAGAAAATGTCCAAGAAAACATTGCATACCCAGCAGCGCCGACTGTCAAAAAAGCCTGTCTGGTGATTTCCTTCCTCTCCATTTAGCCACAGAGCCCATGAAGGACCCCAGAACTGGTTGGTGTGAAGCCATCTACTTAGACATGGTCACAAGACTGTTTGGAGCTTATTTAGTCCGTGTCGTCCCTAGGATAGAGTGGGAGCAGGTCTGTGTATTGCTGGAATTCTAGGTCTTTCCTCAAGAGCACATCCCCCAGAGTCACTGAAGTCTGCTTCTTGTCAGATTTCCAGAGGCAAATAAAGCCCCCTGCCAGTCTGTGGGCTAGACATTAAGCAAACCAGTGAAATGCCCAGGCCTGGTTTCCAAGTCTCAGTTTCATCCGTAGTGTGTGGCATGAATACAGAGAATGAGGGACTCAGTCTAGACAGACAATGACTCCACCCCCAGGCTTCAAAAGGACCCACATTCAATTTATACTGTGTAGAATACCCCTGACTCAGAAGAAAAGACAGTCATGAGTTAGTTAGACAGACATGGAGCTGGAGGTGTTTCCTGTTCCTAAAAGCTGGAAGAGTCCCACAGTAGAAACCACTAGTTCCTAGATAGCTCTTCTAACTCCCAACATGGGAAGCAGTAGAATTTTAGCCGGGCACATGTCTTCCTGGAGAAAAGATGGGCTCGATTTCCCAGCCTTCCTTGCACCTGGATGTAGCTATGTCATGACATCCTGGTCAATGAAATGTAAGTAGAAGTCTAGCGTGTAGCTTCTTGAAAGTAGGAAGTATTTTGGAGCACTAGGGATAGAACTCCTGGGCCTTGTTCACAGTTGGCAAGTACTCTAGTACTGAACCCTAGACCCTAGAACATTCCTAGCCCTGTAAATTCTCTCTCTCTCTCTCTCTCTCTCTGTGTGTGTGTGTGTGTGTGTGTGTGTGTGTGTGTGTGTACACCAGGCTGCCCTCAAATTCACAAGGATCCTCCTGTTTCTACCTCTGGAGTACTGGGATTAAAGGTGTGCAAAACCACTGCCTGGTAACCTGAAAGGATTCTTAAAAAGAAGTCAGCAGATACCTGCTGACAACCTGAGTTTGAGTCCCAGGACCCACATAGTAGAAGGAAAGTCGTCTCTCACCAGCTATTGTTCTCTGATCACCTCACATGCTGCCTGTGCCCATTTCCTAGATAATAATAATACAAAAATTTTAAGGGAATGTTTTTGTTTATTTGGTTGGTTGGTTGGTTTATGGTTTTTCAAGACAGGGTTTCTCTGTGTAACAGCCCTGGCTGTCCTGGAACTTGATTTGTAGCCCAGGTTGACCTTGAACTCAGATGTCCACCTGCTTCTGCCTCTGGAGTGCTGGGATTAAAGGCATACACCACCAAGACAGGCTAAGGGAATGATTCTAAACTGGGCATGAAGATTTACACCTTTAATCTTAGTGCTTTGGAGAAATAAGTAGATATATGTATAAGTTCAAGGCCAGCCTGTTGTAATAGAGAATTCCAGGCCCTAGGCTACATAGCAAATCCTTGTCTCAAGGGGGGGGGGGGATTATCTGCTTTGTGTGTGTGTGTGTGTGTGTGTGTGTGTGTGTGTGTGTAGACTAAAGACCGACATCAAGTGTCTTTTTCAGTGTCCCCCTTTACCTCATATTTTAAGACAAAGACAGGGTCTCTCTAACTGACCCTGGAGCTCACAGATTTTAGCTAGACTGGTTGGTCAGTGAGATCTAGGAATGGTCTCTTCTGTGCATCCTACGCACTGGGATTAAGTTTGACCGTTGCCATACCTGCCTTTTTTTTTTTAATAATTACATTTAAAAGCTTTGAATTATGTGCATGTGTGTGAGTCACGAGAGCAGATGCCTGATGGGGCCAGAGGCTTTGAGTCCCCTGGAGCTAGGAGTTCCAGGAAGTTGTGAGCCACCTGATGTGGGTGTTAGGAACTCTGGAAAAACCATATACGCTTTTAACTACTGAGCCATCTCTTCAGGCCCCTCCTTTTTTTTTCATGTGGGTGTTGGGGGATGGAACTCAGGTCATCATGTTTGTGTGATAAGTACTTTACCAGCTAAGCTACAGTGTTCCTCATCCCCCACTCCAGATGTCCCTAACACTGTCTGGTATACAGGGCAATACTCAGCAATTGAATTTTGAAGATTTTTTTTTTTTTGAGACAGAGTCATGTAGCCCAGGCTGGCCTCATATTCACTACCCTCCTGTTTCCACCTCCCAAGGACTGGGCTTTTACGTGTGCAACACTACACTTAGCTTCTGATTTTTCTTTTGGTGATAAAAGTGCAAAGCCACAGAAGATACACCGGGGAAGGGAAAGTCTTCCTTAGTCTCTTCGGGTGATGCTTCTATTCCTTCCTCAAAAGCTATGGGTAGCGGAGCCCCTTACAGAGAAGATGGCACGAGACAATCTATCTCCAAAGGAGTCCCGGTGAGCCAGGTCTCATGGTATTTTTGTGTTGGTAACATCGTCTCTGAATTGGGGTGACTCCACTGAATCTGCTCTCTCTCACACACACACACACACACACACACACACACACACACACACACACACACACCTGTACAGATATGTTGTGTGCATAACTTTTGGATTGTAAAGAGCGTTGTAATTTTCGGCTGGCTCTTCCGTGATTGCTTGCTCTGGGGAAGCTGGTGGCCATGGTGTAAGGCCCCTTAAGCAGCTGCCCTGGAGAGAAGCCCTGGCAAAGAGGAGCCCACCGGGCCACATTGTCCTGTCTGCCACATGAGGTAGAGACTCCCTCTGTATCCTGCCAAAACTACCTTTAGGAATTTTAATGTTGTGACAGCAGGACACCCTTGTGAGGCACCTCGTGAGGAAGAATGAAGGAAGCCACATCTTGCAGGACATCTTTTGGAAAGGAAAGGAAAGGAAAGGAAAGGAAAGAAAAGAAAAGAAAAGAAAAGAACTGTTTGGCACTGTTGTTTTGCTGGTCTAGGAGCCGAACTCAGCCCTTTGACAACAGCCTTCTTCATTGACTGCTCTGGAACTGCATGGCTTAAACTAACCACAACGACAAGGACATGGAGACGACAGACCATCAGGAGTTCAGCAAGGGCATGGAGCTGTGGAGCACAGCTTGTCTCTGCTCTTCCAAGTCTGGAACCTCAGCTGGGACAAGGCGAATAGTGTGGAGAGCAAGATCTGTTTCCAAGAGGGCCTCCCCCTTAGGTGGGGGTGGGGTGGGGGGGCTTGAGCCTAGTCAGCTGAAGTCAGGACTTGGCTGGGATTACTTTTATTCTTGCCTAGAGCATCTGCACTCTCCTTTCTTGGGGCCACTGAAGCACATGGACCACAGAGAGACTGGACAGATTCAAATGATAGAATTAACTCCTTCACACTTCCGGCGCTAGAAGCCTGAAGTCAAGGTGTTGGTGGGGCCATGCTCTCTCCAAGGGCTTCCTTGTTTCTTTCATTTTCAGGAAGCCCCAAGCCATTTGACTTATGAATATATCCCTCCCCTCTCCCCTCCTCCTCTCCCCTCTCCTCCCCTCCCCTCTCCTCTCCTCTCCTCCCTTCCCTTCCCCCTGCCTTCCTCTCCCCTCTCCTCCCCTCCCCTCCTCTCCCCTCCCCTCCCTTCCCATCTCTTCTCGCCCTCCTCTCCTCTTTCTTTTCCTCCTCTTTTTTCTCCTCCTTTCTCCTGTGTCTTCTATTTCCTTTTCCTCTTCCTCCTTTCCTCTTTGCCTCTTTTCTCCTCCCATCTCTCAGCCCACAATTCTTTTGTCTGATGGGATGCCAGTCACACTGGATTCAAGGCCTCTCCCTATACTATTATAAACCCATTCTTTGTTATTGTTGTTGTTCTTGTTGTTCCTTTGTTTTTCTGAGACAGAGTCTTTCTATGTAGCCCTGGCTGTCCCCAGAACTCATTATGTAGACCAGGCTGGCCTCAAACTTAGAGTTCCACTTGCCTCTGCCTCCTGAGTGATGGGATTAAAGGTGTGGGCTGCCACAATGGCTGTATAACTTCATCTTAATTTACCTAAATCACAGCTGTCTTTACCTAATTTCTAAATAAATTCACATGCTTGAATTTGTTTACTCAATTCACTGGGTTTTAGAAACTCAATTCAACCCATCACATCTTTTTTTTTAAAACTCTGTAGACCAAACAGGCTCCAAATTCACAGATCCACCTTCCTCTTCCTCTTTAGTGCTGGGATTCAAAGTGTGTACCACCATGTTGGGCCACCAAGGACTTCTTATACAGTGACTCAGGATGTAAGGAAGATGCAGCCTCCTAAACAAGGCAGAATCTATACAGCCTTCTCTTCCTCGGAAGTTAAGCTCTTGGTTGATGGAAGTCATACTGCTAGTGTCCCATCCCCCAGGGATAGATGCCTTAAGCCTGCTAAAGCCATCACAGCACGCCCAGTGCTCTTTGTGCCCACAGCATTGATACATCTTGCAATTCTGGAATTTGGAAGTCCAAGGACAAGGTACTGACATGGTAGCTTTCTGGTAAGGTCTCTTCCTGGTTTGTAGACAGTGGTTTTTTGTTTGTTTGTTTTGTTTTGTTTTTTAAAGGCTTTTTTTGAGACAGGATCACTCTGTGTAGCCCTGGCTATCCTAGAACTCTCTCTGTACACCAAGCCGGCCTCTAATGCAGAGAACTGCCTGCCTCTGCCACCCTGCATGTTGGGACTGAAGGCATGTACCACCACCGCCCAGCATGTAGACAGCATCCTTGCTGGGCCATCGCATGGCCTTTCTGCAGTGTATGTGCAGAGGTAGCTCCCTGGTCTCCCTTCCTCTTTGAAGGACACGGCTTTCTAGAATTTGCCCCTGATACTTATGACCTCATTTAACTTTAATGACCTTTCTAAAGACCCACTAGTCCAGTGAGGGCTTTAATATATGCATAGGGGGCATAATTCAGCTCAGGTCTAAGTACTTCATGAAAGACAGAACATATGCACATTTTAGCTGTTTTAAGCTTTACTAGAAGAGGTGGGTTAACATTTGAAATACCCCAGTGACAAATGCCTAGCATCTGCAAAGTATGTGAAGTCTAGCTTCCAGGGTCCAGTGGTTGGTAAGGATTGAATATAGAATGTCCCTCTCAGGCTCATGTGTTCACTGTTTGGTTCCAATTAGAAGTGCTATTTTTGGGTGTGTAGTGGTTAGTGGTAATTGTTAACTTGACAGAATCTAGAATCATCTGGAAATCTAGCATGATTGAGGAAGACATTTTTTATCAAGCTTCTGGCCTCTACATGCGCACAGTTCCACCCCACACATCTGGACCCCACACACGTAAACCACCCATACACATAGACACACATACCATACACACATACACGGGCCAAAAGAAAAAATCTAAATATATTTTTATTAATAGAATGAATGGTATTCAAGTTGTGTGCCTTAGCCAGGTGCATCTGCAGTCCCAGGAAATTGAGAGATTGAGTCTGGAGGGTGGCTTGAGCCCAGGACTTGGAGTCATAGTGAAACTGTCGTCAGAAACAAATAAAGAAACATAGGACATGGGGATTATTAAGACAAATCACATGAGCACTCATGCCTGAGTGAGAGCCACAGGTCTGGCAAGACAAATGCCCCTGCGTGCACTGCCCCAGGCTATAAGTTTTGTTCATTCCCAATGCCTGCGACTCAATAGAGGACACTGTGTCTGTTCTAACTGGAGGGTTAGTTGAATCCTGACACTTAAATATTGTCACATCTATGTTTGGTGTACCTTTCATGCAAAGTCTTTGTTGGCATGCCTAAGGGCAGAAACTTGGCACCTCACTGAGTTAGAAGAGTACAGTGCACAACTCTACTCCTGCCTGCTTGTAATAAATGCCACGATGTATGATTCCAGGCGAGGCTGGCTATGATTTGAAAGCTTACTATTATTTTGTGTGTGTGTGTGTGTGGTGCTGGAAATTGAACCCAGGGCCTTTCACTGAACCACATTCCTAGACCCCTTAACTTTATTGATATTAGTTATTATTATTTTTATGTGTATGTGTTTGTGTACATGCACGCATGTGCACTTGTGTGTGGAGGCCAGAGGTCAGCCTCAGGTGTTGTTCCTCTGGCACTGTTCACCTTGTCTTTTCATGTGTGTGTTCATGTATACACATGTATGTGTGTGTGTGTGTGTGTACATGTGCATGTGAAAACCAGAGGATAACTTTGGGTGTCTTTTCCAGTTGCTTTGTGTGTATGCGTGCAAATGGAGACCAGATGATGATCTATCTACCTTAGGTACTGTCTCCCTTGTGTTTTGAGACTGGATCTGTTGCTTAGACTTGAGACGTGCCCATTAGGCTAGGTTGTCTGCCCAGTGAACCCAGGAGACCTGCCTGTGTCTGCTCTGGGATTATAAGAGTGTCCTTCTGCCCAGCTTTTTCTATGGGTGCTGGGGATCAAACTCAGAGTCCCATGCTTGTGTGGCAGACACCTTACCAGCTGAGCTATCTTTCCAGTTCTATTATTATCATTTTTAATTGCGTTTATTTCTTTGTAAGAGGCATAAGGAAGTCAGAGAACAGTTTATGAGGATCAGTTCTCTCCTTCTACCAAGAGAGTTTTGAGAATTGAACTTAGGTCTTCAGGCTTGGTGTCAAGTACTTTTTACCAGCCAAACCATGTCATTGGCCCTGTTAATGTTTTTGAGCCAAGGTCTGGCTTCCATCTAGCAATTTTCCTGCCTCTGTCTCCTTAGTGCTGGGATTACAGCTGTTCACCACCAAGCTCATCTTAAGAAATTAATTTGAACAGCACACCTGCTAAAGAGGTCATGACCCCAAGACTCTTAACTGGACACCCAAATAGAATTCAGAGTTGGAGAGTTTGATGGAGATATAAAACGAATGGAGTCTTGATTCTCTCTAGCCTCTCCCTGATATTTAGCATTTCCTTCAAATATGAATGTAGGCAACAAGCCACAGTAGCATCAGCATCACCCGTGACTGTCACCAGTCTACAACACATTTCCAAAGTTGCAGCTATTAGGCAAGATCACTCATGTTCATCAACACTCTGACATGATAATGATTTCAACATCCTTGCCTTCTTTGGTGATCTGAGCCTGTGTAGTTAAGGACTCCTGTTCTGGAGGCTTCCGCCATTCCCAATACACAACACACATTCAAGGCCAGGTTGATCACGAAAATGGCAAAGAGTGGGAGCTCAGGTTTCCAAGTGCCTGTTGGTTGTCTCCAGCTTCAAGACCAGCTTCATCTCAGATCTGATTGGATTGTGGTTGGTTTTGCCTCATAATGCCGCTGACAAAGAACTCCTACTCTCCAAAATGTCTCTTCTGCTCTCCTCTCTGTTGGGAGAACTTGTGTCACGGATCCTCTTTCTAAGTGTGTGGTGTCTTTGCAGGTCTCTAAGTCCTGTGGTTCACCGGGGAGTTGAGTTACAAGGAGGTCATGTGATGAGCAGATTTCATCTCAGTTGGCACCTGTCAGCTGTGGTGTGTCACAATACACAGACAGGGAGGAGGGAGGCGTCCACCCTTTCTCTGAGGGAGTCATAGAGGTGACTGTGACTTACAGTCATCTGGGCCACTAATGTTTGTATTCCAACTCCACATATGTTTTTGGGGTGTGTGTGTGTGTGTGTGTGTGTGTGTTTGGTTTTCTGAGACAGAGTCTCTTTGTGTAGCCCTGGCTGTCCTAGAATTTGCTATGTAGACTCTACTGGACTTAAACTCACAGATCCACCTGCCTCTGCCCCACCCCCTACCCCAAATGCTGGGATCAAAGGAGTGCATCACTATGCCAGGCTTCCACATACTTTTTTTTCCCTACAGAATTAGCTAGAAATTAAAATTGTAAAGTTGTCCACCTATCCCGCCCCCTTGGACAGTTATGCGCCTTTAGTATTACCATTTTGGGGTCACATGATATAATAAAATTATGTAGCATTTTAAAGCCCTTGGTTTATATTCATTCATACATTCATTGGAAGTACTTATTCACTTAGTCTGCTAGCATTTATTACATGATGTCTCCTGCTAGTCTTTATGCTAAAACTCAGATTCAAAGAAAACCACTATTTTCATTCTTATGAGGCATGGCGGTGCACACCAGTGATCTGGGTACTTAGAAGGCCTAAGGCAGGGAAGTTTTGTTGTTCAAGGTCAGCCTGGGTAGCATAGTAAGATATCATTTCTTATTTAATGGCCAGTGAGGGGAAAAGCCAGCGTTTGGGAGGCTGAAGCAAGAGGATCTGGAGTTCAAGGCTGTCTTTGACTATATTGTGAGACTGTTTCCAAAGGAGGAGGGGAAGGGGGAAGAGAAATTGATGTTTTAGCCACAGTCCAAGAAAGAACCAGCAGTGAAGACTGTGTGTGTTTTGTAAAAGGGTGCCCAGCTTAAGTGGCTAAAGGTGGGAGGCTGCCAGTCGGGCCCCGGCTCCGCCTAGTCTGGAGGGAGGAGATATATTTGGGATGAGGTGGAGAAGCTGCCGGAGGCCATCAAGTCTTACATGATGTGCTTGTGGTGGGTGGGCACATAGGTGAATAGGAAGAAGCAGGGCAGGCCAAAGCCAATTTAAAATGAGTGGTTAGGAGCACGTTGTTGCTCTTCTGAGGACCTGAGTTCAGTTCCCAGCACCCGCCTTGGGCAGCTCACAATGGCTTATAATTCCAGTTCAAGGGGAACTACATACTCCTGGCCACTGAGGGCCCAACACTCACAGGCAACCTCCTCCCATATTCATAATTAAAATAAATCTAAAAATATTTCTTATCACCTTTTCTTTTCTTTATTAGTTCAGAAATGTGTCCATCTTCAGCTACTCATCATTTTAATTTTTTATTAAAAAATCATACTTTTGCCGGGCAGTGGTGGCACACGCCTTTAATCCCAGCGCTTGGGAGGCAGAGGCAGGCGGATTTCTGAGTTCAAGGCCAGCCTGGTCTACAGAGTGAGTTCCAGGACAGCCAGGGCATTACAGAGAAACCCTGTCTCAAAAAAAAATCATACTTTTAATTTCTAATTGTTGCATTTTAATTATCTTTAAAAATATTAATTCCCTGGACACTCATTTTTTTTTTCAGACAGTGTCTCAGGTAGCCCAGGCTGGCTTTGAACTTGCTATGTAGCCAAGGATGACCTTGAACTTATCCTCCAGCCTCTATATTATCAGTGCTTGGATTACAAGCAATGACTAGTTTTATGTAGTGCTAGGGAGTGAACTCAGAGCTTCATGCATGCTATCTTAGCCTTTCACCAACTGAGCCACATCTCCAGCCCCTTGAATACTCCCTTTTTACTGTTATCAAAATAATGGTTCCTTTGGAACGTCACTGATGGATGGCATGTGTGTCTGTACACACTCCTAAGCATACAGTTTACATTTCTTTTTTTTTTTTGTTTTTTTGGTTTTTCGAGACAGGGTTTCTCTGTGTAGCCCTGGCTGTCCTGGAACTCACTTTGTAGACCAGGCTGGCCTCAAACTCAGAAATCCTCCTGCCTCTGCCTCCCAAGTACTGGGATTAAAGGCGTGCGCCACCACCGCCCGGCAGTTTACATTTCACAGTGTAGTCTGTTTCCTCCTGGTTGCTTGAGCTGTTTGCTTTTGGCTTGCTTACTCAGGTTTTCCTCAGATGCCTGGTGAGCCCCCGTCCACATTTTATAGCAGAGAACTAACAAGCTAATACAAGTTGTGTAGGTATGGATGGTGTTTGCCAACTGCAGACTTCCTACACTTCCTGGTAGTGTCTTTGGATTTCTCTTGGTGACATGAATCACCATGACCAAAAAGTAAGTTGGGGAGGAAAGGGTTTAGTTGACTTACAGTTCCGTATCATTGTTCAACACTGACAGAACTCAGGATAGGAACTCAAACAGGGCAGGAACCTGGAGGCAGGAGCTGATGCAGAAGCATGGAGGGATGCTTCTTACTGACTTGCTCCCTGTGTCTTGCTCAGTCTGCTTTCGTACAGCACCCAGGACCACTAGCCCAGGGATGGCACCACCCACAATGAGCCCTCACCCATCGATCACTAATTAAGAAAATGTTTTCCAGCCCTAGCTTATTGGAGGCATTTTCTCAATTGAGGCTCCTACCTTTCAGATGACTCTAGCATATGTCAAGTTGATATAAAACTAGCCCCAGAGGTGATAATTTTGCAAAGTGAGGTTCCTAGGTCAGCAACAGGACTACCCCATGGGAAGGTCTGCCTCAGATTTCTTTGATTAGAAACCAGCAAGATGGCTCAGCTGGTAAAGGTGTTTGCTGCCAAGCTTGATAACCTGAGTTCAATTCTTAGGTCTCACATTATAAAAGGAGAGGAAAAAAAAAACAACCAAAGTTGCCCTCCGACTTTCACATGTAAGTTGTGGCATGTGTTTGTGTGAGCAAGCGCACACACACACACATTATTTATTTTTCTTTTGTATTTTTCTTATTGATTTATTATCTCTGTGTGTACACACACTTGCATGCATTCAAAGGTCAGAGGACAATGTACAGGAATTCCTTCTCTCTTTCCATCCTTTAAGTGCCAGGAATCAAATTCAGGTCACCAGGCATGGCAGCAAGCCCTTTACCCACTGAGCCATTTTTGTGTAGTAGTTTCTTCCCAGATTGAAATATTCCACCCAGCAATGAAGCTCGCCCCTTAAGAAAGAAGATAAATGATTCAGAATAACTTCAGGAAGTCCCCGAAACTGACCAGATTCATTAGATCCCCTCCCTCCCAAAAGTAAACAATAAAGATTATTGAGGGTTACTCTCAGACAAGCCAAGTGCAAAGAAGACTCTGAGACCAGACCAGCTTCCTGGAAGAAGCAGAAACCAGTGGAGCTGCCTGGAAGAGGTTTAGATCAACTGCGTCACTTAGAAAAGGCACTCTCCAACCTGTTAAGTTGTCTGCAACCTGTGTATTGTGCTCCAGCTTTTGTGAGCTGTCATTCTTGCTGGGGTGGCCTCTGATGCTGCAGTTGTCTTTGAGTCCTTTCTGCTCCTGTAAGTAATCCTTCACCCATATTCCTATAAGTAACCACCACTTCAACTCATTGGTTCACTAAGATGGACTTTGGTGGTAAAGTACTTTGCTCAGCCATAGGCTCCTCATCTGTGATGAGTAGTCCTGTGTGTCGCATCTCTCCAGGAAAAGTCTTGTCACACAACAGCCATCTTGCTGCCAGAACTATCTATTTACCTATTTGCAAGGTCTCAGTATGTAGCCCTAGCTGGCCGGCAGTTCACTAACTCACTATGTAGAGCACAAAGACTTGCCTGCTTCTAATTTCCCAGCGTTGGGATTAAAGGAATGCACAACCAGGCCAGGACTTTAATTAACTAATTAACTAGTTATTTAATTAGATGTTTTAAAATTTTACGTGTAGGAGTGTTCTGCCTGCCTGCATGTATGTGCACCACAAGCATGCTTGGTGCCTGTGGAGGCCAGAAGAGGACATCAGATTCCCTAAACTAGAGCTATGGTTGTGAGCCACCATGTGGGTGCTCGAAGCCAAGTCACTGGACGAATAGCCAGTACTCTTAACTACTGAGCCATCTCTCCAGGCCCAGGTCTTTACTTGTTTTTGAGACTGAGTGTCATGGATGCTAGGCTGGCTTTGAATTCAATATGTAACCGAGGATGGCCTTGAGCTTCTACCACTCGTTCGTCTCTGGAGCGCTGAGATTGCAGGCATGTTAATTAGGATGATGATGATCTTTATATTGAGTTTGTGGGTGCCTATAGACATGTCAGGGGACAACCTTAAGGAGCCAGTTCTGTCCTTTTACCCTGTGGCTCCCAGGGATTGAACTCAGGCCATCAGGCTTGGTGGCAGGTGCCTTTACCTGCTTCAGTCATCTCTCTGGCCCCATATACCGGATTTTGTGTGGTGTTGGGGACTGAACCCATAGCTTTGTACATGCTAGGTGAGCACATTACTAAGTGAGCTACAGTCCAAACCCTTAAATATATAATTTTGATTGATCATTGAAGCCATACTGTGATCATGTCTTATATATTTATTAATATATGCTATTTATTATCAACATATTCCCATGTGGTGTGCAATATGTATTCCAAAGTGAGAAGCAATGTCCTCCAATTTCTCTTTGCTTGTTGTCTTTCTCCCAGTATGTTTTTCCTTTTTTTTAAAACTAGCCTTCATTCTTCTGGTACAATTTAGTCTCACGAGTCCTCAGAAAAGGGCAGAGGTTTGGCTTGGTTCTTTAACAATCATTTTTCTTTTTTTATGGCAATATTTTTTATCAGACAGGTTCTCCTTAAACACATAAAAACATGTACTGTCCAAACTGTTGGAGCAATGTTCTGTTGTTTTGTTTTGTTTTCAGAAACCAAAATGAATTTCCCCACAGTCCTTAACTGTAGTGCATTAAAGGGCTTTTACTTTTCCATGTTCGTTTTCAACCTCCTCCTAATCTGCTGTTTTAAAAACAGAGACAAAATTAGCCATTTTCCAACGAACACTTCAGTGGCATTAGTACATTTACACTGCCGTGCAAACGCCACTTCTATCTAGTTCCAGAACATTTTCATCTTCCTAAATTACACCCTGTTCCATTAAGCAGTTGCTCTTCAGTCCCCTGCCTCGCAGCCAACCCACCTGATCCTCATTTCAATAAATTAATTTTTATTGTAAAATATGTCAAGTATAAAATTTACCAGCTTAGTTCCCCCTCCCTCCCTCCCTCCCTCCCTCCCTCCCTCCCTCCCTCCCTCTCTCTCTCTCTCTCTCTCTCTCTCTCTCTCTCTCTCTCTTGTCTGTTTGTTTTGAGATGTTCTCTCTTCACATAGTCCAGGCTGGCTTGGAACTTGCATTGATCTTCCTGGCTCTGCCTCCCTAGTTCCAGAATGACAGGTGTGCATCAAGGCAATAGGACCACACTTCCGAAGTGTTCTGTGCACAGGCATTATATGCCGGTCATCGTGTGACCACCACTGCATCCATGAACAGGAATTTTTAATTTTTTCCAACTGAAACTTTTCTCCTCATTCACTGCTCGCCCCTTTTGCCCTTCCCCCTGGCCATTCACACTCTGCTTTCTGTCTGTAGGAATTTGCTCGCTCTAGACCTCATACGGGTGGACCCTTGCAGGATTTGGTTGGTTGTTTTGTTTTCGTTGCTTGCTTGTTTGTCTAGCTCATTTCATTTAGCATAATGTCCTCGAGGTTCAGCAAGGTTGTATGTATGGATTAGAACTCCGCCCATGCCAGCAAAAGAGTTATTTCTTGTGTGGTCACACATGTGAGTGCCACAGCATGATTTGTGAGGATCAGAGGACGACTTGTTGGAGATGGTTTTCTCCTTCTATCATGTAGGTCCCAGGGACCCAACTTGTGTTTTTAGGCTGGGTGGCAAGTGCTTTACTCTCTGAGCCATCTCTCCTACCCAGAACTTCCTTCTTTATTAAAGTTGATTAATGTTCCATTAGTCATGGATTATTAGTTACATGGTTCTGAGGTTGCACCACATTTTGTTTATCTACTCACCTGCTGGTAGATGCGTGGGTTGCTTCCACCTGTGGGTGACTGCGACTGAGCTGTTTCAAAAAAGATCATGGCTTAGAATAAGATCTGTTTAAATGGTCCATTTTTATTTTGTCTTTTTGCTTTTCAGACAAGATCACACAGTGTAGCTCATGCTGGACTGGAACTTACTATGTAGCCCAGTCTGGCCTTGACTTCATGGTAGTCCTCCTGCCTCAGCCTCCCAGGCACTGGTGTTACAGCTATAAAACACCATGTCTGGATGCTAGACTATGTTTTGTTTTTCCTTTCTTTTCTTTTAGATGGGGTCTCAGTATGTAGCCTTAGCTAGCCTTGACCTTATAGAGTTCCCTCTTCCTCTACTTCTGAGCGTCAGCTACACTCGCAGTTTGGAAATGTGAACTCCTGTTTAAAGTCCCAGCATATCCATCTGTTTCCCACTTGCCATGGGATCTCTCCAAGCCTTTTTCTCCAATGGTCGTGTTAATAGGCCATCAGAGAACCATGCAGAGCCCACATTCAGACAACCTGCCTGGGTGGGGCTTGCTCTGAACCCACACACAGATGCTCTTGGTCTTTCTTCCTCTGGCTCCCTCCCCTCCCACTGCCCACAAAGCTTCCAGAAAGCCACAGGGCACATCAGTGTCCTGAAACCAAATATCAGGGAGCTAAAAGACACAAGAGTTTCTCTGAAGTTTATTGCTAAAAAGAGGGAGGGGTGGGAGATAAAATAAACTTATGAAAAAGCAGAAGTGAGTTCCGATGTTGCTCTTCAACTGCAGCTGATGCCCAGAAGGCCAGCCTCCCTATTTATCCTTTCATTTAGACATAGCATCCCTGTAGAGGACCAGGGACCCTTCCACACTTATTTCTTCTCCTGACAAGTGATGTAAGCAACATCACTTTTCATACAACAATGAGGAAAATACATGGTAGTGGCTTCCTCCTGTGATTCTAGCTACTCAGAATGTTGAGGCAGGAGAATTGTTACCTTTAAGGCCTGTCTGAGCTACAGAAAGACAGCAAGGCTAGCTTAAGTAACCTAGCAAGACTGTCTCAAAACAAGACAGAACAAAATAAAATAATAAAATGAAATGAAAGAGGGCAGCAGGGCAGTGATGGCTGCGCCATTAATCCCAGCACTCAGGAAGCAAGGTCTACAGACTTAGTTCCAGGACAGTCAGAGCTACAAAGAGAGACCTTGTCTCAGAACCCACACACCCACACCACCCCCTCACCCCCCGCCCAAAAAAAAAAGAAAAGAAAAAATGCAGGAGGGCTAGGGATGGGGGTCAGTGGTAGAGCATTTGTCTAGTACGTTCTCGGCCTTATGTTCAATTTCCCAGTCCCAAAGCCTAGATAAAGCAAACAAACAAAAATCTGCTTTTATGAGCTGATCTCCCTGCCTCCCTCCCTCCCCTCTCTCTCTCTCTCTCTCTCACACACACACACACACACACACACACACACACACACTACATATGCATAAATGAAATAAAACCTCACCAAAAAAAAAAAAATACCTGTTTTAGAGGACCCAAGGACTCTCTGGGTGCCTGGGCTGGACACAGTGCTTTGTTTGGCTCCGTCGTGGTCACAGTCTCTCTTCTGCTATCCTCTTCCCCTTCCCAGACTCATGTGAAGCAACAAAGAGGGTTGATTATCCTGCCTTTGAAAACTTTGAACTAGGGAGGCTCAGTATCCTGTGCAAAAATCCCCTTTCCCCTCCTTTCAGGCCTGAAAGAGCTTTCCTTGCGCAGCCTGGTTTTAAAATCCTCATGCCAAGCATGGAAAATTCTATAAATACCAAATGCAAACGTGGAATTTAACCTTTAATTATTCTAGTCTCTAGCTCAGCCTCTGCCATCCCACCATTTTCTTTCTGCTCGCATGCCCTCTTTAAACTCCGTCCGAAGGTTGATCAACATTTAAAAAAAAAAAAAAAAAAAAAAGAAAGAAAAAAGAAATCTTTTCAGGAAGATTTGCCGGAGGCCCAAAGAATAGAAATTGTCGATGTGGGTGTGACCACTGGAGAAGTGCTCATTTGGTGGCTTGTAGTCGTGTACTGATGTGTCACCCAGTTTGATGGTCTGAAACAACCAAGAGCTCACACAAAGCCTGTGGATCCTGACATCTTTACTTCTGCTCAGGTGATCTTCTGGATGTATTTGTCCTGAGGACCTTTGCCCTGCTCTGTATTGCTACACAATACACCAACCCCAAATGGAACACCACCAATTATCCTTGACATCTCCCAGTGTATTTTAGTTTGTTCCCAGCCTGGGCAAAGCCCAAGGCTTCCATTTGCCTCTGCTCCCTCTATAAAGCATCGCTGGGGTGGCTTTAAAAAGGTGGAGCTCATGGGCCAGTGAAATGGCTCAGTAGGTGGGTATGGGGCCCCCAATATCAAGCCTGATTTCTCATGGGGTGGGAGGAATAAGAACCAACTTCCACAGTGTGCTCATCGAAAAAGCACATCGAATAAATGCGAACACACACACACGCACACGCACACACACACACCACAGAGAGAGACAGGGAGACAGAGAAATAAAGATGGGGTTAGCTAACCAGGTATGGCAGCACATGCTTAAATCCTAGCACTTGGGCAGGAGGATCTCTGTGAGTTGGAGGAATCATGATCTACATAGCTTCAGGACAGCCAGGACTACATAAAGAGACCTCTCTCGAAAACAATAATAATAAAAATCTTTTTAAAACGCCACGTAGCTTCACCTCTAGTATTGACTGGGCAGTCACGAAGGCCAGACAAGGTTCAAGGACAATGGGTGTAGACCCTACCACTGGATG
This sequence comes from Tokudaia tokunoshimensis, assembly GCA_036184795.1. Taxonomy (NCBI): domain Eukaryota; kingdom Metazoa; phylum Chordata; class Mammalia; order Rodentia; family Muridae; genus Tokudaia; species Tokudaia tokunoshimensis. The sequence goes on along the minus strand of BTHU01000023.1, from coordinate 8,840,434 downwards.
GAGCATTGCCGTCGGCTCATGATCACATTGTAAGAACCTGTGGGAAGGGAGAGATTGTGGTGACCTTCATTGTTGGCTTGAGATTCTGTGACAGGACTGGGTTGCCTGATCAACTTCTGTGTCACAGTTCTAAAGGCTGGAGGTCCAAGATCAAGGTGCTGACAGGGATGGTGTCTGTGAGGTCCCCATTTCTGGCTGCCTTCTTTTTGGCCTTTTCCCTGTGTGTACACACCTGTGGGGCATTCCCTTTAGTAGTAGTAGTAGTAGTAGTAGTAGTAGTAGTAGTAGTAGTAGTAGTAGTTGTTGTTGTTGTTGTTGTTCTGCAATAGAGTCATATGTGGTCCAGGCCAGCCTTGAGCTCCCTGTGTAGCCAAGGATAACCAACTCTTTATCTTCCTACTTCTGCCCTTCAAATGCTGGGATTATAGAAGTGCCCCACTATAGTCCAGGTTTAGTGAGAGATGATGTCTCAAGGGAATAAAGCGGGACATTCAATGTCCTCCTGTGGACTGTGCATGTGGTGGGGTATATAATGTCCTAAAAAGCCTCTAGCTTTCTTCTAGCTGCCTCTCAGGTGGCAATCTCCCTGGGTGAAAGTTAACCAAGTTGCCAGGACTATTTTTGAGTTGGTCTTCCTAGTTAGCAGAGGTGTGCACAGAAGATGCCAGCTTTCCCCTGTTCCCTTCCACTCTGTATGCAGCATTTCTTCCCACTGCCAGCCCTGCCCAGCCATAGCCACCATAGACCTGGAGCCAGAGCTCCTGAGGACTCCTTTGTCCAGGAGTTCTTCTGCGGCCTCACTCAACTCTGAAGGAGGACAGGCAGGTTAGTGCCTTCTTAGACCTGCTGCTTCCTCCTCTCGGATCCTCTGTTGTTGAGGAGGGAGTGCCTTGTACACAAGTCCCTTGCTCCATATTACTCATGAACAGTGTGTGAGCCCTGACTGGTCCAACCCTCCTCATTCTCTCTGCCTAAGTCTCTCTGCAGCAATTCCCTGAGAATATGACAAGTCTTCATAAGTCCCATCAGGGTCATCGGGACTCCCACTTGTTCCAGCTTCAAATCACACACACAGAGTCACCCAGCACTCTAGCAGCCTTGGAAAACCTTGGAGGAAAGGACCAGAGTGACAGGCCTGCACCTTACTTCCTGCATAGGTTCTGCCTCACCTCCCTGAGCTGTAACCCAGACCCTCAATGGAGGACAGTACATGTGCATGTTAGGCTATGGGTACGCCACAGACAGATTCTAGGGTGGAAACTATTTTCCCAGACTGCAAGTAGTGGTCAGGATTACTTGACACTTTTGTTGAAGCAGAACAGGACATAGCCTGGCCACTCAGTGTCTGGTGTCCTGAGCAAGACTTACACAGCAGAGATAAGCAATGGGTAAAACAGACCTTCTGGCTCAGCCTGGGACGTGGCCCATGGACTTCATGGTGCTGCTGGGCTCTGTGTCAGTAAAGGGCATGCTATTTTTAGAAATTTCTGAAGCCTCCAGTCACTAAGAAGCACCTTTGCTCCCTCCGTGGGGGACCCGGCCCCCCTCCCCCTCCCCCTCGTGCCTTTCTCCAGGCTCCAGATGGTTCCTTTTAAGCTTCCCACTAACATGAGTCCTTACTTTTCCTATGACATCATTTTCTCCCCTCAAGCTTTAGAAACAGCTCCAAGACAAAAGAAAGACACACCAAAGAGCCTGTGGCTCCTCACACCGAGCTTCCAGAGCTCAGGTCTTTCTCACTTCAATGACAACATTGTAATATTTCCTTAAGACCACAAAGTCAGGTCACCAGGACAAGTTACTACACTCACTTGTCATGGTGACTTCACTTTCAAGCATTCTCAACCCCAACAGCAACATTTTTTTAAAGATTTATTTATTTATTTTATGTATACGAGTGCACTGCAGCTGTCTTCAGACACACCAGGAGAGGGCATCAGATCCCATTACGGATGGTTGTGAGCCACCATGTGGTTGCTGGGAATTGAACTCACGACCTCTGGAAGAGCAGTCAGTGCCCTTAACCAGGGAGCCATCTCTCCAGCCTGCAATATATGTTTTTACATCCTGCTTGCTACACATGTCTACTCAGTCCTTTGTGTACATGGACTATATATTCGTGGAGTCAACCAACCTTGGCTAAAATATATTGAGGAAAACACCCACACTCAACATACACAGACAGTTTTTTCCCTGCCATTATCTTCAAAGGAATACAGTATAACAACCATTTGCATATTGTTTACATTGTATTAGGTGTGATAAGTAACCTAAAGGAACTTTAGCAGAGATGGGAGGCTGTATAAAGGCTCTATGCAAACATGGCAAATTTTATACAAGGCACTTGAGCATCTACAAATTTTGGTGTCCACAAGAGGTCCTAGAGCTTCATTCCTCAGATATTGGGGAGGACTATATTTGTTTATAATATATATGAAATATATTATAAATATATATGAAAAGTATTTGGCTTCCAACAACAGATGTCTGTTTTGAAACAGGGTATCTCTGTGTACCTGTGACTGTCTTAGAACTCACTATGTAGAGCAGGCTGGCTCTCACAGACAGCTGGCTCTCATAGAGAGCTGCCTGCCTCTGCCTCCCAAGTAAGTGCTAGGGTTAAAGGTGTATGCTTTGTTAACAATAAAGGTTGATCTTGTTAATTTGCAAGAGATAGTTCAACAGTTAAGTGTAGACTTAGATGTTTCAAAACTTACTTTAAATTTTTTATTTTTTTGGTTTTTCAAGACAGGGTTTTTTTTTGGTTTTTTTTTTTTTTTTTTTGGTTTTTCGAGACAGGGTTTCTCTGTGTAGCCCTGGCTGTCCTGGAACTCACTTTGTAGACCAGGCTGTCCTCGAACTCAGAAATCCTCCTGCCTCTGCCTCCCAAGTGCTGGGATTAAAGGCATGCGCCACCACCGCCCGGCGGTTTTTCAAGACAGGGTTTCTCTGTGTAGCCCTGGCTGTCCTGGAACTCACTTTGTAGACCAGGCTGTCCTCGAACTCAGAAATCCTCCTGCCTCTGCCTCCCAAGTGCTGGGATTAAAGGCGTGTGCCACCACCGCCCGGCGGTTTTTCAAGACAGGGTTTCTCTGTGTAGCCCTGGCTGTCCGGGAACTCACTCTGTAGACCAGGCTGGCCTTGAACTCAGAAATCTGCCTGTCTCTGCTTCCCAAGTGCTGGGATTAAAGGCGTGCGCCACCACTGCCCTGCTCGAAACTTACTTTAACAACCATTCCTAAATGCTTCAACCTCCTTTCTAGCCTATCAATCACTAGAGGTAGGTGAAAATGAAAGGTTAATAGGAAATGGGGTTTGTGGACCTCTTTAGAAATAGTTCTTTGGGGCTATTCCAATCGTTGTTCTCAATCCAGTCCACTAGCAAAACACCAACATGAATCAGCAGCAGCAGTCCAGTCTGCTTGGCAAACACCAAACACTAATCACCAATGGCAGTTCAATCCAGAAGAAACAGCGGAGGAGGCTCCACCAATTCAATGGCCAGAGTCCGTGGATGATCACTAGAAGTTCTTTGACGAGTTACTCTCTCCAAAGGAAGTAATGACAAGCAAAGATCGGCAATGCAATGCAAGGCAAACCAGCGCCAGAGCTTCCTCCTACTGTCTGTGGGGTCATATTTATGTTCTTTCTAAACCTCATGCATCCTCTCATGTCTGCTTCAGCAAAACATTCTTTCACGTGTCTGCTTCAACATTCTTGCATGTGTCTGCTTCAGCAAAATATTACATCACATAACTGAGTTTTCAAGGAAACTAGAAATTTCCACTTTAGTTAAGGTCACTAGCTGCTCTTCCTGAGGATCAGGGTTAGCTTCACAGTACCCATAGAACAGGCTCACAACTGCCTGTAACTCCTGGAACTCCAATTCCAGGGGATCCCACTCCATTTTCTAGCCCCCTTGAAGACTAAGCAGTCACACGGTACACAGAAATACATGTAAGGCAAAACACCCACTCGCGTAAAATTAGTCAGTGCTTAAAAATGTTTAAAATGTACACCTTGTCAAAGCTGGTGACAGCCCTCGCTACTCATGTGGCTTATGGAGCTCTCAAGTGTTCCTCTTGCCTACATGGGTTTCTCTGTCTTCTGCCATGTTTCTTGAGAAGGACACTGTTAAGGCCCCTGCCTTGTGACTATTGGTTTAGTTAGACGTTATGACCTACAAATCCACTCAGCATGTTACTGGTAGCAGCCATTTGCCAGCCGTGGAAAAAGCCTGGGAGGAGATCCTGTCAATGCCAGAACTTGGGCAAGAGGCTTCACAAGATTCCTCATCTCCATGCTACATGTTGAGTGCTTGCATACAGCTGGAATAAAATAAGGGATCATTTGGAATAAGACTCATTTGCATGGTTTGTATTGATGCCGTAATAGTTTGTAGTTGCTTTGATAATGCGTCTTGAGAACCACACTAGAGCTCAATGGCTTATAACAACAGGCACCTTCTTTTCTGGTTACAATCCCGAAAGGCTGTGATTTGGTTCATCTTGGCCTGGCTTGGCAATGTCTGGCTATAGCATCATGGGTTTAAAATGCCTGCTCATGCAGCTGGAGTGACAGCTCAGCGGTTAAAAGCATTGCTGTGGAAGAGGATCTCTGTTCAGTTCCCAGAACCCATGTCTCTAGGCTCACAACCACCTTTTAACACCCTCGTCTGGCCTCCGACAAGTACCCATACTCCTGTACACAGACACAGACACACACACACACACACACACACACACAATTAAAATTAATCTTTTTTTAAATGCGTGCTCATAGGCCAAATCTGCCAGTGTTCCAAAAAGCACGTTATCAAGACCAATTTCATTTGGGAGGGGGGAAGGCAGGGCGGTAATTCTTACCCAGAGTGAAGTTACCGCAGAGGCACAAGACGAGGGGCAGCATTCTCTCCTAGCTGAGTAACACATCTGGCTCGATGAGCCAGCTGACCACTGTCTGTGTGAGTGTATTTGTGTCTGCGTGTGAGTGTGTGTAGGGCAATTCAAATTATTCCTCAAAGGATTACTTTCTGGGACTGGGGTTGTAGCTCAGTTGGTAGAGTGCTTGTTTAGCATGAACAAAGTCCTGGGTTCAATCCCCAGCACCGTACATACTAGACATAGGGAACATACCTGTAATCTTACCACTAGTGACAAGAGGCAGGAGGATCAGAAGTTTGAGGTCATCTTCTGTAACACAACAAGTCCGAAATTAGCCTGAACTGCGGGAGAACCTGCAAGATGATGATGATGATGATGATTTGTACTAGAGAGGTGTGTGTTCCCCACTTTAGAGACTTCTTGGCACAAAGACCAGTGAAGAAGCTTCTTACTGCCCTCACTCCCTGAACTGCTGGCCATGACTGTTGACCAGAGGCCAAAGCCCCAAATCTGAAGAACACCTGTATGATTAAGACTAGCCCTGACCTTCCTGGCCATGCCCCTGTCAGCCCTTGGTCACAAACTAGATCAGCTCACATGTAGTCTGATGGGAGACCAAAAAACTATCTCGGTGGCTGTCCAGTGTCATGGAGGCCAAGGCTGTAGACTACCCTTCCTGACCCAGCACATGTCAAGAGCATATTCTGCCCCTCTTTGATGGGGTGCTGTTCTGGACAGTGTTAGTCAGAAGAGCCAGGGGGAATGGAGGGAATAAATCCCACTGACAGTTCCATGGCACAAGCTGCTTTTCTTACACACTTGCTCATAAACAGGCCTGGGAGAAATGCTTGCACAACCCATGTTCCAATAAACAGGGCTGAACGGGCCGGCGTGTAAGCACACAGTAAATATCTCTCTCGCTTTATAGGAGCCAGTGAGAAAGAAGGCAATTCTCTGAGCAGGCGACCTTGCAAAGCGACTCCCGTTCTTCTGTGGCTGATGTGGCCCATATGTGTTCCCTACCGCAGCAGAAACAAGTGGCCTTTGTGCCCTATTGGCGTTTTTTCTGTCCTGGTGCAAATTAGGCACACTGCAGCCATTTCATTAAGGAATAGGTCTCTGGTGTGACGTGTCAGGTTTCCAGAGGCAGACAGGAAAGTCTGCTTGAGGCTGGGGACAGCCAGTTGCCCTGATTGCAGTGACGACTCCTGACATGAAGAAGCAGAGAAAGAATAAGCCACCACCGGAAACACACCACCCCTGCAGCCACTGCTGCCTCTCAGTTGGACTTGAGTGTCATAGAATTATCTACAGCTTCATTGTCACCCTCCCCAACCCCGGGCCTGGCACCGGAATCTTACAGACATCTGGAATTATGGTGGAGTAAATGCAGTAAAACACAGATTTCTTTTTGTGGAAATATTCCGATTTCAGACCCAAGAGGGTAGGGATATTGAGTAATTGACCTCCTTGCAATAAACATATTATGGACGTTTATAAACTTGGCCTATCTCTTGGCTGGTTTAGGCTTCTGGTGAGCCTGGGATGGCTTTGATTTTGGAAAGGGCTTAGATGACAGGCAGGCTTTTCCTCTCTTCCAATTTGAAGAGCAATCTGGTAAACACATCTGTGGCAAGTCCTGTTTTGGCTAGCCAGGGACAAACCAAAGGATTGGCCCCGTCCCCTTTTATTTTCCTGAAAGAAGAATCTAAGAAAGCATTTCTGTGACTTAGCGGGAACAAAGGAGAATGGAAAAATACCCCAAGATATTCTGCACACATCCTATCCAATCTCCCTTTTATACAGAAGAAATTCAAATGAGTCTCTGCCATTAAAACTTTGATTATCAGAAACTTCATTTTAATCAGAGCTTGCTGTAAACGCTGCATGCTCAGCTGACTTGTGTATTTAACATTCTTGATATTATATGCTGGCCCAATTATCCAAATTTTTCTTAAACTCAATTTCCCAGGACCTTGTGGTTAATTAATCAAGTTGTAACTTTTCTTTCCTTCTTTTCTTTTCTTTTTTTTTTAAAGTGTTATCTCCATCCATGCTGTGTATGCAGACACCCAGGTACCAGAGCCAGGATGATCTTTGGGACTTGTTTGTTCTTACATTTATTTGTTTGCTTATTGTGTGTGTCCCTGTGTGTGTGCACCCCGGGTGCATGTTGTGGCACATGGGTAATGGTCAGATGACAACTTGTGGAAGTATGATCTTTCTTTACCATGTGGGTCCCAAGGATTAGACTCAGGTCATCAGACTTAGCAGCAGGAACCTTTGCTAGGGTCCATATTATTTGTTTGTTTGTTGGTCCATCTATGGGATGGCACTTTGCCGATGGCAAGAACAAACCAGAGACCGTCAGAAATTCTTCAGTGTTTATCCCCATTCTCGGTGCGTAGCTCAAGTTCATTTCATAGTATCTGGTCCTATCTCCCCACACTGTCTTGTGCAACCCAGTTACGACTCTCAGAGGCCAGTCTAGGGATTCCCATGTTGTGGGCTACTGGTTTTCCTCTACCCCCTTTGCTGTCACTCAGAAAAATCTGACTTTGGGAATGTGCTTAGCGTGCCTGGTACTCATATCTTAACCCAGCAAATCACACAATCACACATTATCGCAATGCGTGTGTTCACAAAGCAGGTGCCACTGTCTTCTAGCACCCTTGAGAAACTACACTAATGTACACACACATGTGCCCCACACATGGACACACGTAATTACACATCATTAAAAAGAACACTAAATCTTTGAGCTGGGGGTGGTGGCACACACAACCCGCTGGTCTCACCTAGCCCCGCTTCGTGAATTCCCACAGATCTGACCATCCCAAATCCCGTGTCCACCTAGCCTCCTCTACGAATGCCCATCAAGGCCATCTGCTCATCCAAGGAAGCTCTTTTGGGCTACGGCACTGCTCTTTCCCCCTTTATCTTCTTGCTGAATTATTTTCTTTTCTTAAAAACCTCCCGGCAGCCTTACTTCCTCAAAAGAGGCCAGCTGGAAACGTGTCTGTCCCATTGTCTATAGCACTCATTAGATACAAAATAAGACACTCATTAGATACAAAATAAACACTACCATGGGGTATTTGGCTCTCACCCCTGACCCCCTTCCGCGTCTTTCTCTCTCTCTCAGAGCAGGGACATTGTTTTGCATTTCTGTGCCTCCTGATGGAGACTAAATATGACTTGCACGTACATAATAGGTACTCTGTGAATGGCTTATGGATGATCATAATATTTCTGGCAGTTCGTGTTAATTAAATACCTACCGTGTACTAGGCATTTTTTAAAGGTGAACCTGTTTGAAATCATTTTGTTTTGTATTAGAGTATTTTTTTTTAATATATCTGTGATAGTTTAAAATGTTCTCTTTGTAAAGAGTTCCAATTGAGCCGGCAGTGGTGGCTCACGCCTTTAATCCCAGCACTCCGAGGCAGAGGCAAGTGGACCGCTATGAGTTTGAGGCCAGCCTGGTCTACAGAGCAAGTTCTAGAATAGCCAGGGCTACACAGAGAAACCACATCTCAAAAAACAACCAACCAACAAGTCACAATTGAGTGCATAGGGCTGGGAATGTGGCTTAGTTGGTAGACATTCACAAAACCCTGGGTCATATCCCTAGTACCATATAAAGTATTGCACTTGCTTACACCTGTAATCCTAGCACCGAGGGGACAGAGGTGGAAGAATTAGAAGTTTAAGGTCATCCTTGGCTATGTACACAGTTCCAGGCTAGCCTAGGCTACATAAAATGTTTACTCAAACAAATACATTGAGGACAGGCAAGCTTGCTCAACAGATTAAAGGGACTTGCTCCCAAGCCTGATGACCCCAGTTTAGTCCCCAGAACCCACATGGTGGAAGGAGAGAAACAACTCCCTAAAGTTGTCCTCTGACTTCTACATTAAACCTTGGCACATGCACATAATACACGTGCACAGACACAATACAAACAAATATAATCATTTTTTTTGCCCACTATCTTTATTAACACCTTACCTCTATTTCTAGAGATCTCCATCCTTAAGAACTTACTTGGCTTATCAGATTTGTATTTAATGTTTACACATCCGTAAGATACAGTTAAATACAGATGTTCCTTTATTTCCATTCCAAGAAATCCACTGCAAGTTAGAAATATGGTAAGAGGAAAACACATTTACTGTAGTCCGCCCACCGTCTCTGATGGTGTCACAGTGACACAGGATGCTGTGGAACATTGATTCTGGCCCCTCGGTTGCCATTATGGGACTGACTGTGGGCTCATGGCTCACTGCTGCCGCTCAGTATCACGAGAGAGGATGGGACCGTCATCACTAGCCCAAGAAAAATCTGAATCAATACTCCCAGTTTTGTAAAGTCAAAAAATACTAAGGGCTGGAGAGATGGCTCGGGAGTTAAGCCCTGGGTATCTTCCAGAGGACCTGACTTTCGTTCCCAGCAATAGTGTCTGTAACTCAGGGACATGTGAAGAGTTCTCAGCTATACATGGGAGTGCGTGATGTATACAGTGGCGCATCATTTAAATTTGACAATATTTTTCAAAAAACTGTGGTGTTATATCTTATTATGTGTGCATGGGTGCTTTGCCTGCATGTCTATCTGTGTAGCATGGGTGTGTCTAGTGCCCACAGAAATCAGAAGAGAGAGGTCCCTGGAACTGGAGTTACAGATGCTTGTAAGCCATTTAAATAGGTTCTGTGAATTGAATACCACGTCCCCTGGATGAATAGTTAGTGCCCCTAACCACTAAGTCATCGCTCCAGCCCCTAGACTTTTTTTTATTACATCGATTTATTCATGTGTGTATGTACTTTCCATGGCACATGTGAAGGTCAAATGACAGCTATTCCGAGCTGTACAACATGAGCAAATGAACGAATGTTGCTGGGCCTCAGTCTCTCTATCTGTAAAATGGGGACAGCCCACTTGAGGATTGTTTTAAGGATTAAATGAGACATTCAGCACTCAGAATAGCACTTGGCAGAGGAACCTCTTCCCCTGCTGCTGTTATTAAAGCTAACCTACTTCTGGGTGCTTCCCAGGGAATCCTTGAGGTCTGTCAGATCAGCATTTGACTGTAGGGTCACAAACTGCGGTTCCCAGTGAGTCTCATATTGGGTCATTTTGGAGAGGCACCTGGCTGGACATCCTGATGACTGCTTACAAAGGCCCACCTGAGTGGAAACTGTTCCCCACTCATCTTCCATGGCAATAGGCACTGGAGAGGGCTTCTCAGGCTCTAACCATGTAGACACTTCCATAGATTCTACTTGGAGTGATCTTGTTCTGTTCACTTGGTGTATATTTGTGTGTATGTGTGTCTTTCTCTCTCTCTCTCTCTCTCTCTCTCTCTCTCTCTCTCTCTCTCTGTGTGTGTGTGTATATATTCGTGCGTGTTCATACACATGTGTGCAAAGACATGTGGAGGCCAAAAGTTGAAGTTGTGTGTCTTCCTCCATCCCTCTTTACCTGATTGATTGATTGATTGATTGATTGATTGATTTTTGAGACACGGTATCACTATGTAACTCTAGCTGCCCTGAAACTGTATGTAGGCCAGTCTCGAACTCACAGATATACACACTCATCTCTGCCTCCAGAGTGCTGGGATTTAAGGTATGCGTCAACCTGGCATACCTTATCATTTTTAAAAATTTAAACTTTTATCTATTTATTTATTTATAATATATAAGTAAGTGGGTTTAAATGTGCCACAGTGTACTTGGGGCAGTCAGAGAACGACATGGGGCTGGGACGTCTCCTATTACGAGTCTCTAGGATCCAACTCAGATCAACAGGCACAGTGGAAAAAACGTCATCACTCATGGAGCCATCTTGAGGCCTATTCACCTTGTTTTTTTTTGAAGACAGGGTTTCTCGATGCCGCCCCGCCCCCCCACCCCCACCCCCCCGCACGCTCATTGATTCATCGGAACCACTTAGCCAATGTGTCCTGAGATCGTCCTGCCTTTACCTCTCCAGTGCTGGGGTTGGAAGAGCACAGCTCACGCCTGACTTTTTAAGTGAGTGTTAGAGATCTGAAATTGGGTCCTCCTGCTTGCGTGGCAAACACTTTACCAACTGAGGCATCTCTCTAACCCCCTTTCTTCCTTTTGTGATACTGGAACCTGCTACTGAACGGATACAGGGCCTGACACAGGCTGATCAAATGTTTTGCTACTGAGCTGCACTCTCAGCCCCAGTTTACTGAGGTGGGGTCTCATTTTGGTGTCCAGGTCGCCTATGACCTTGAGTTCTTCTACCTCATCTTACCAAGTGCTAGCATGACAGGCATGCATCACCACACCAGGCCAGCTACTGTCTCAGTCAGCCCTTCATGCTGTTGATGTCCCGCTGGGTATCCTGGAGCCTTGGCCACTGCCTCATTTCCAGATAGTGACCCTTAGCTTAAGCCTAGGAGAACAAGTCCACCTAGAAATGATGACTTGGGGCTGATATGTCCCCTGTTCCCCATGGGGGAAAATTAATCAATGACTGGTCCATTTGGGGGTATAAAAGCCTGGACCTTTTGTGTCAGGCATAGGGGCAGTGATATGTGTTACCATCCATAATGCAGAACAGCCCCCAAGACACTCCCAGGTGAGGCTAATGTTCAAAGCATCTTTCTCTTGCTGACTGGCTTCTGCCGGTGTTTATCCTTCTGAGAGTCCCTTCCCCCACCCCCACCCCCGCCCCCCAATGAGTCAGTTGGCCTAGAATCCCCGTCTGGGGCTCTGTTCCCAGGGAACCTGACCTAAGACAATGCTGGTCACCTCAGCCTGTGGTAATAACCCTGGTGGCACAAGGAAGCTGTTACCAAGCTACTCCTTGGCCTGCCTCTCTGTCCTCCACTTAAGTAATTAGTTCTCTCTCAGGGCTTATTTTCTAGCCCTCTAATCAGAAGCTGGCATCAGAGGGAAAGGATGATAAATGAAACAGGGGGTGGTGGCGCAGCATGCAGCTGAGCGAAACAGTCACCTGGGAGCCAGGAACAGCAGGAAGCACCCTCTTAAGCCCAGCGGTGAGGATTACACCGCCCCCCCCCCAACACACACACACACACACACACACACACACACATACACACACACCATACACCCCACTTCACCCAGGGCTGGAGGCACTAAATTGCTGCATGCCTGTGCGCCCCCCCCTCCCTGCCCCCCTCCCAGATGCTGGAAAGGCAATCTGGCAACGTCTGGTGCACCACACCACGAAACAGGGCAGGGACTAAAGGACTTGCTGCCATTGCATCGTAGATACAGCTGGCGGCTGGACGGAAGGCACTGATGTGTGTCTGTGATAGGTGCCTGTCTGTCCTGGTCTGCTGTGGAAACAAACCAGCCTCCAGAAATGGCTGTTGCACCCCACTGCTTTTTGGTCAAGCTGTTTCTTGATAAATATCTCTTGGCAGCCAAGCTTTTGTGTCTCTCTCTGCAGTGTGCCTCCCTGGACACTCTCCACAAGCTGTTTTTGCAGGCAGGCAATGCTCCTGTCTGGTGCACATAGAGTTTATCTCTCTCTCTCTCTCTCTCTCTCTCTCTCTCTCTCTCTCTCTCTCTCTCCCTCCCCTCTTCCTCCTCTCCTCCTCTTCCTCTTCTTTTTTGAAACAGGACTTTTCTGTGCAGTCCTGTGTCCCAAGCACTGAGATAAAAGGTATATGCCATCACCACTACCCAGTTTAACGCCCTTTCCTAATTTCCCAAGGAGGCCAGACCATATACAGTATGCCCAAGCCAAGGGCTGCCAGTATCCAGGAGCCCCACACCAGTCTAACTATACACAAGGTGGTGGCAAAGTCTAGAAAGAGGATGTTAAATGCAATGAAGTACACTTGACTTCTCTGTAAAAGCTGTTAAACAGGTAGGATGTGGGGTACAGGCCTGCAATCCCTATTATCAAGAAACTGTGGCAAGAGGAGTCCCACAAGTTCAGATCAAGTCTGGACTATGTAGTGAGTTTGAAGCTAGCCTACACTACATAATGAGTTCAAGGGCAGCTGGGGCTAGATAGCAAGACTGTTTCCAACAAGCATAGGCTAGGGGTACAGCTCAATGATAGAGTGCTTGTCTAGCACGCTCATGGCCCTGAATTTGGTTTCTAGAACTGGGTGTCAGGGGTGGGGGTGGGGGGTGAGGGACTATAAAAGAGCCAGATATGGTGGCACACATCTGTAATCCAAGCACTGAGGATACAGAGGCAGGAGGACCACTGGTTCCAGACTAGCTCAGATCACATAAGTGAGACTCTCAAACAAAAGAAATGTGGGCTGGCCAGATGAATGACACATCTGCCACAAGTGCTCTTCTAGAGGTCTTGGATTGGATTCCCAGCACCCACCAGTCCACAACCATCTCTAACTCCAGAGGATCCAACAACTTTTCCTGTCCTCCAAGGGCACCAGGCATGCAAGTGGTACACTTCCATACACACAGGCAACAACGACCATGTAAATAATAATAATAATAATAATAATAATAATAATAATAATAATAATGGGCCAGATTTATGGGTAAAAGTGCTTATCTCCAAGCCTAAAGACCTGAGTTGAATTCCCAGAATCCACATGATGGACAGAGAGAATCAATTCTTCTGGGTTATCCTCTGACACTTACACCTTTAAATAGGGTTTCAGTGGAACTTGGGAATTATCAGTCTTGGGATTAAGCAATGGGAATGATCTAACCTGCATTGTGTTAACCAACTCTGGTTCTCTCTCTCTCTCTCTCTCTCTCTCTGTCTTTCTCTTGGCAGTTTTAATTAAGTCTGTAAATTTAGAATTCATACATTCTAGGATCATTTTCTGTTATTATCAATATCTTGCATTAAAATATTGATTCAAGCTGGGTGCGGTCTTTAAACTCAGCACTCACTCTATGAGTTCAAGACCAGCCTGCGCTACATAGTGAGACCCTGCCTCAAACAACCAAGCTGGTTCAGGGTTGGGGATTGTAGCTCAGTTGGCTGAGTGCTTGAAACACATGTAGCTCAGGGGGTAGATACGCATAAAAGCTTAGGTTTAGTCCTCAGCACTGCATAAAATCCAACATGGTGCTACCTTTATAATCTCAGTATTTAGCAGGTGAATTCAGAGGATCTGAAATTCAGAGTCATTTTTCAACTACATAATGAGTCACAGGCTGGCCTCAGCTACAGAAGACCATGTCCCCAAAACAAAACAGAGCCTCCTCCTGTGACTTACCTACTCTTCCTTCTCCATTCCCAACACTAGGGCAGCAATTAATTTTTTTTTTACTGTCTCTGCAGTTTTGACTCTTCTAGAGGGCCATTCGGCCATCACATGCTTGGAAATACAGTACAGAGTCTTTCTTTTTACTTATGATTATGCAATTAAGGTCTTCCCTACCCCCACCCACCCCACCCCCATCTGATGGCTGCTAGATGTAGTGTTGCATAGCTCTAATCTCAGCACTCAGGGGGCAGAGGCAAGTGGATTTCTGTGAGTTTGAAGCCAGCTAGGACTCCATAGAGAGGCCCTCTCCCAGGCCCTGCAAAAACTTGATGGCACTTGCTCTCTCTGTCTCTCTCTGTCTCTCTCCCTCCCCTCCCCCTCCCTCCCAACCTCACATCTGGCTGGATCACGTCTCCCATTGTCTGGCTGTATATTAGTATAGTATATACTCTTGCTATATACTAGATACCGACATAAGTCACAGTGACGAGAAGCAGCTCTAAGAGTCGGTATGTTTTCTTCATTTCTTTTTCCTCTCTCATTTTCTCCTCTTTTTCCTTCTCCTCTTTCTCCTCACCCCCTCTGATCTTCCTTCTTCTCTTCCTTCTTTTAGACAGTGTCTCTCCAAAGTAGAGGAAAAATATGTTTTCTTTTTTTAAATTTGTCCTTTGCGGGCTGGAGAGATGGCTGCTCTTCCGAAGGTCGTGAGTTCAATTCTCAGTAACCACATGGTGGCTCACAACCATCTGTAATGAGATCTGATGCCCTCTTCTGGTGTGTCTGAAGACAGCTACAGTATACTCACATATAATAAATAAACAAATCTTTAAAAAATTTGTCCTTTGCTCTCCCTTCCCTTCCTCCTCCCACAGATGTTTTTATGTAACCCATGAACACTTCAAACTCCGTTCTATCTCAGATGCCCAAAGTGCTGAGTTCTTATAGGTTTAAGAATCAGTTTTAGAGGGGCATGGTGGCACTCAGGAGGCAGAAGCAAAAGGATCTCTGAGTTTGAGGCCAGCCTGGTCTACAGAGTGAGTCCCAGGACAGCCAGGGCTACACAGAGAAACCCTGTCTCAAAAAATAAAAAGACCAAAGATACCTTTGAGGAACTCCCCCTTCTTTGTATTTATTTGTTTATTCATTCATTTATTTTATTTTTCTTTTTACAATGTCTCACTGTGTTGCTGAGACTGTATCTATCTCCCAGGTTCCTGTGGTCTCCAGCCTCAGCCTTTGGAGTAGTTGGGACAGTAGATGTGAGTTCTGTACCACTTTACATTTAAGGAGCTTGTAGGCAGGCTGAGGACCCAGTCCCATATAGACTCAACTAACAATAAGGTAGCGGCAAGGTGGACCTGGTGAAAGACTTTAGACAATAGCCATTGCAGTACAGGACTTTGGGGGTGGGGGTGGGGTGTCTGCAAAGGAAGTGACAGGAAGAGGCAAAACAGAGGCTGGAAGTGTGGAGGAAGGCACCTGGGTTTCTGGGTATCTTCACCTTTCAACCCTGTGTCCTTTCACCCTGCTCGTGAACAAAGGGCAGAGAAGAAATCTTCCTATGGAACCCAGGCTACAAGGAACTCATCTGTAAGTTGGATGGACTGGGATGTCTTCCCTAAGGGAGAGCATGACCCGTTTGCCCTTTCTGCCTAGATTCCTCTGTTCCACAGACCCTCCACGACTTTATATTCCCAAGGACAGCACAAACAGATTCCAATTTTTACACACAGTTCCTAGCTCTCTTGTTCACCTGGAAGTCAGTCTTCCCACTTTGGGCAGTTCACACATCCTGAAGGTGGGGGCGGGCGCCGATATATGAAATATGTATAAAATATGTACGAAGTGTTAAAATCCTTTTTCTACTTTTCTGGGAACTCTAGTCCTCCTTCTTCCAGGGTCATCAATGCCGCTTATTCATATGCAAAAGAATCTGCTTAATATTCAAATGCACACAGGTATTCACTATAATTGTGTCTTATCTTTTGTTTTGTTTTGCAGTGGGAGAGATCTGGCCCAGGGCTCAAGCACTTTCCCAGCAAGCTGTATCTACAGCCCTTATCTATACTCAATTCATTACTACTTATTTTCAATTTCTGGGGGCTTTTTTTTTTTTTGTAGTAAGGATTGAATCAAGGACTTCATGCATGCTGCTGTCTGAACTCTAACATTGAGCCATACCTCAGACCCTATTAAATTCCCCTTTTTCCTCTTCCCCTTCCTCTCCTTCATTTTGGTGTGTATTCATGTGTGTAGGTATATGTGCTAGCACGTGTGCGGGGCGGGGGGGGGGGCAGAAGCTGATATTGAGTGTCTTCTCTCATCCTTCATCTTACTTTTTTATAACTACTTTTTTTTTTTCTGTTTGAAACAAGCTCTCACTTATGTAGTGTAGCCCTGGCTGTCCTGAAACTCACTATATGGACCAGGTTGGCCTCAAACTCTTAAAGATGCTCCTGCCTCTTCCTCCCAAGTGCTGCTGGGAATATCTGCGTGTGAATGTGTGTGTGTGTGTGTGTGTGTCTCTGTGTGTGTGTGAGTGTGTATGTGAGGGTGTACATGTGAGTGTGTGTATGTGCTCACGGTGTGATAGGTAGGGGAACAGACACCAGAAGACTACTTCTGGCACTGGTCCTCACTTGCTGTCTTGCAACTAAGAGATTCAGCCTTTCTATTGTTCGTCTCTTCCTATGCCAAGCTAGCATGCGTGGGAGCACACACAGGGGTATTGTCCCCGCCTCCCATCCAGAGAGCTGTCTGGAGTTATGTGTACAGCTTTTACTGAGTTCTAGGGGTTCAAACTCAAATTCTCACATTTGTATGGCAAAACCTTTTGCCCACTAAGTCATCTCCCTTGTCCCTTCTTGTTTACTGCTTTGAGACAGGGCATTACTATGTAACTTTGGCTGGCCTGGTATGAGGGCAAAAGTTATGTTTTAAGTTTAAATGACTGCACTTAAGAGATGTATAAAACAAAAGATCTCTGACCTGTAAGCCCCACTTGCCCAAGGACAGATAACTTCCTGGAATGCTGAGGGCTGTTGTTCATGTAAGATAACAAGCCCCGTGTTTTCCCTTCTGTACACAAGTTTGGTTGCCCCAGCTGCCCAGGATGTGCTTGGTTACACATAGATGGGAGGTACATAGGCAGGAAGTATGTGAGGATGTATGCTTGCCCCTAAAGCCTTGTGGGTTTTGCCTATATAAGCTTCTGACTAATGTAATTTGAGGCCATACTCTGGGAAGGAATGCCAGGTATGGTCCTGACCAGTGTCCATTGTCCTGGCCAGTATTTTATAAAGGTTGCTTCAGATTTGCCTCGAAATTTTTGGTAGTGATCTTATTCTTGCCCGGTGAAATTATCACTGGAAGTAGCTATATAGATCAAACAGGCCTTGAACTCACAAATATCTGCCCCCCTCTGCCTCCTGAGGGCTGAGTTTCAAAGGCATGTGCCACCACGCACGGCTCTCGTTTTGTGAGTATGTGACAGAGTCTTGCTATATAGCCGAGGTTGGCCTAGGACTCTCAATCCTCTGCCTCTTCTTATATAGCACTAGGATTATAGGCATATGCCACCAAAGAAGTTTTTGTTTGTTTGTTTTGTTTTGTTTTTTTAACTAACTCTCTTTTTGTGGAGATCCAAGGTTATCATGTTGACACCTACTTGGCTTCTGGTGAGGGCCTCAGGCTTCATCAAACCTACTGAAGCAGTGGTAGGGGTTTAGAGTATGTTTGGAGGAAGTATGTGTGCAAGAGGAAGGAGGCAGCAAGATGGCTCAGAAACTGGAGGTTCTTATGGCACAAGCCTGGTGACATGAACTCAAATCCATGTAAAGGTGGAAGGAGAGAACTGGCTCTACAAAGTGGCATGCATAAACCCCCCACATCATGTACACATGATGATCATGATGATGACGATGGTGACAACAACAACAACAACAAAGAGGATGGGAGGCTATTCTGTAAAGGGACACCATGACCAAGGCAACTCTTATAAGAGAAAGCATTTAATTAGGGCTGGCTTGTAATATCAGAGGTTATAGTCCATTATCGTTATGGTGGGACACATGGTAATATGCAGACTGGCATGGAGCTGGAGAGGTAGTTAAGAGCTACATCCTGAGCCACAGGCAAAGAAGGGAAGGGGGAGGGATAGACTGGATCTGGTGTGCAGTGAATTTTTGAAACCTCAAAGCCTACCCCCATGACATACTCCTTCCAACAAGGCCACACCTCCTAATCCTTCTCAAATAGTGCCATTCCCTGATTACTAAGCATTCAAGCATGTCAGCCTATGTGGGTCATTCTTATCCAAACCACCACAAATGGGGAGTAAGTGAAGGACCGTATCACATCTATCATTGAAGTTCCTGGTGTGGGATACTTGTGACAGCCTAAGTGGTTCTTCCCAACCTCCCTTCTCCTACTCTGTTGACCCTGAGAGCTCTATCAAGCCTTTGTCTACTCACCCAGATGTACAAGTGCAAGGAGACTAGGAGCCATTTCCTCACTGAGTGTCTTACCAGCTTTGTGCACCATGCTAAGTGTACACATAGTTTCCAAAGACCTACTGTGCACAATGCTATTTACTACTGCAGCATTGTTGTTCTAATTATTTTTACATTTATTGTGTGTGTGTGTGTGTGTGTGTGTGGTGTGGAGATCAGAAGACAACTTGCAAGATTTCATTCTCTCCTTCTACCATGTCAGTCCTAGGGATTGAACTAAGGTTGTTAGGCTTGCCAACAAGTCCCTTCAACCTGCTGAGCCATTTCCTGGGAGTTCCCTGTTGCAATGGTTTGAAAATTGTTTTAAAACATCTTCATATTGTAACCACCTTTCATTCCAGCACTAGGGATGCAGACAGACAGATTTCCTTGAGTTCCAATTCAGCCTGGACCACATCTTAGACCCTGTCTCAAAAGAAAAGGAAAGAAAAAGGTAATGACTGTTGGAAGGAATGGTGGCCTAGTCCAGCAAAGCTAACACTTGGGAAGTAGAGGCAGAAAGCGTTCAAATTCAAGAGCAGCTTGATCTACATAGTGAAAGCCTGTCTCGAAATAAATAAATAACTGAATTAATGAATGAATGGATGGATGGATGGATGAATAACTTGGGGACCTAGGGAGATGGTTCAGCAAGCAAAGGCATGGGACATCAAGCTCAAAGACCCGAGTTCAGTGTGTGGGAGTCACAGGATGAATGGAGAAAACCAACCCCTTAGGGTCATTCTCTGACTTCCACAAACATGCTGTGATGCACAAACACATGATTTTTTTTTCTTCCTTAATGCTACCCTAAAATAAATAAATGATAAATAACTTGGGAAGTGGAGGCAGGAGAGTGGAAGTTTACAGTCATCCTAGGCTACTTAGTGAAACTGAAGCCAGCCTGGTCCACAGGAAACTCTGTCTCGAAAACACCAATGAATAAATAACCTTGTAAGTAAGCAAGCAAACAAAAAGATCTACAGGAACTGCCGGACTGGCCTCTAAGAAAGTTACAGCAACAGCCCCCGTCCTTATCAACAGCACCCACGCGCCCCTGCTTCCTTACCAACAGCACCCAGAAGCTTCCATGCCTTTACCAAGAGCGAGTGTCAGAGAGCTTTTGGAGATTGTGCCATTTGACAGCCTCGGGGAGTGAAAAAAAAGTATCTTCTCCTTTTCGTTTGCTTTTCCTGCTTGCCAGGAAGTTGAGTCTTTCCTGTTCATGGCTATTTGAAGTTCTTCGGCTACGAAGGACCTGTTTCCACCCCGTCCGGATTCTTCTATTGAACTGTTGCTTTTCTGTTTACATAGACTGGATAAGATCTTTCTGCTGGATGTCCTGTAAACAGTCTCCTGGAGTATCTTTTGTCCTTTTTCTTTTGTTTATGGAAAACCTCCGTGCCTGCTGAGGCTAGGCAAGCAACCCATGCAACTGAAGTTGGCTTTCTGAGATTGGCAGCCCCTACTGGCCACGAGCCAACTGCCGCCACATGCCAAGATGGGAACCAGTATGCTAGCAAGATCTTCTAACATTTTCCTGGAGATGCCGGAAATTTGAATTTTTATGAGGAAAGTTCTGGGTTTTTTTTTTCTTTCTTTCTTTTCTTTTTTGTTTTGAGATAGGGTCTCATGCAGCCCAGGCTGGCCTTGAATTCATTGTGTAGCTGAGGCTAACCTTGAACTTTTGAACCTTCTGCTTTCACCTCCCCAGTGAAGGGATTATAGGCATGGACTCTTACAGATGGTCTATGCACTGCTGGGGAATGAACCCTGAACTTCGCTCACCATAGGCAAATGCTCTACTAACTGAGCTACATACATACTCCTGGGGAAAATGTTAAGCTTTGTAAAAGACCCATTCGGGCCAGGTTGGATGTGCAAGACAGCAGTTACCCAGCCGCTGCTTGGTGCTGTGTTTTACTACAGAGGACTTTGGAGTTTTACATTAGTCCATCTTTTCCATTTGGATTCTGGAGTTCCGCGTCATTTTTTTTTTCTCTCTTAGCCACTTTGCCACATCATTTTCCTTTCTCACTCTCTGAATCCTTCTATTTTAAGGATGCACAGAGAAACTTTGCACGATGTTTATCTGTCTTTCCTTATGTTTGTTTGCATTCCCCTACTCTCTTCTCTGT
The DNA here is from genome assembly GCA_036184795.1 of Tokudaia tokunoshimensis. Lineage (NCBI taxonomy): Eukaryota > Metazoa > Chordata > Mammalia > Rodentia > Muridae > Tokudaia > Tokudaia tokunoshimensis. Next base: position 8,819,715 of record BTHU01000023.1, on the reverse strand, counting down.
TACTCAGTTAAAGTCAAAGGCCTCACACATGCTAGAACTCCTGGAGAAGAAAATAAAGTCTTTTATTCCACAATGAAGAGGCTCAAGGAACACTTACACTCAGACTAAAATGTAAATGACTGGCCTCAAACTCCTTCCTTGTGATAAGCGTGAGTCAGGACAGACAGAGTAACTGGATGAGGTAAGCCTGAAGGACAGGAGAGTGGCACCTCTGGGCTCCGGCCTCACTGCCTTGCCTGAGGGAACTGTGCCATACCCAGCTATGCGGGCCCTCTCTGCACACTTGACTCCTGGCTGGCAGAGCTCCAAGGAGAGTCGATGGGACACAAAACAAACACCCTCAACCATCTGGGGCTATTTAATAGCCTTTGGTGCATCATCCGGACATCCCTAACCCGGTGCTAACAAGAGGCTTGCTTTAGGCCAAAGTGGAACATCCTGGAAATTCTTGGGGGGAGGGGGGGTCATCTGTCTGTGAAGAGAGCAGATCTGACAAGAAACAAAACACAGGCTGGCTGGCTGAGGGTAAGGCACAGCCAGGTCCTTTTCTGGCTTGGGATGACAGAAGTGCTAAGCTTACCTGAAGACGTCTGTGCTGGTGAGATGCGTTATCAGAACTGCATGTACCTAGTGTCCAAGACTGCTCTAAGCTCTGTGAGGTAGGGCCCATCTGGGTAACTAACTGATAGGGCCCAGTGTGAGCCAGGATACTTCTGAGAACCTGGCTTCCCACCTCCCCCTTGCCCCATAACCCCAGTACCAGAAAGGCAGAAACCCAAGGTTCCTTTGAGCTCCCTGGCCAGTCAGCCTAGCGAGCCAATGGTAAGCTCCAGGTCCAGTGAGAGACAAAGGTTTTTATCTTTGTTTTTGTTTTAAAGAAAAAAAAAAAAACCTTGAGGTAGAGCCAAAATGGTGATGTTCACTTTGATCTCAACATTTGAGAGGCCAAGTCAGGTCAGTCTTTGAGTTCTAGGCCAGCTTGGTGAAGCTTAGGGAACTCCTAGTCAGGGCTACATAGTGAGACCCTGTACCAAAATTAATTAATTAATTAATTGAAAAGGTGGCAGGCGGTAGAGGAAGACAAGGGCACCTGTTGTTGATCTCTGCCCTCCGCATGTGAGCAGATAGCCGTTTGTTTTCCGAGTTTGAAAACGATTCACGGAGAAAGATATGCAACAGGGATGGACCGGGCAGATGGCTCTGTTGGTAGATGGCTTGCCTAGCATGGCCTGAAGGCCTGGATTCCATCCTCCCTTTCCTCGTAAACCAGACAAGGTTCAAACTTGTAATTGCACAGTCAGAGAAGTAGAAGCAGGACATTCTTCCAAATTCAAGGTTGTAGCCAAACATGGTGGCACATGGCTTTAACCCCGGCACCGAGGGAGGCGAAGCAGGAGGAGCTCTGTGAGTTCAAGGCCAGCCTGTTCTACAGAGTGAGTTCCAGGGCACCAGGACTATATAATGAGAATCTGTCTCAGAAGTGGTGAGGGCGGGGGGGGGGGGGGGGGTAGGGCGGGTGGGGGGAGGGGGAACTGACTTTACTGGAGACAAAGCCCTGCTGGAGACAGCGGGAAGGAGGGAAGGAGGGGGGGGTGTTGCTGTGCAGCTGGGGTCTTCTACCCCACCACCAGGGTCTCGACCTGGGTTAGAAAAGGATTCTGTCAGCTTGGCATGAGAACAGAGCTCTATCTACTTATACCGCACCCCAACCCCTCTGTGAGTCAGGTCCCATGGCAACCCATCCACTCCTGTGTGTGTGTACATATATATGTGTATGCGTATGCGCGTGTGTGTGTGTGCGTGTGTGTTACAGAAGGGCTAGCTTCTGATTTCTGAGATCCTCTGAAGCTGAAAACATAGTCTCCTAAGCAGAGGTTTTCCCTGCTCTGAGAAATCCGCTGTCTTTGGCTTTGACCAGGTGCTGCTAACCCTTATTAGCAGGGTTCCTAGAAGTGAAAATAGATTTGATTCAAGTTCTGTCTTCTCTTTTGACACTAGAGCATATGGAGCAAATGGAAACAGGGCCAAGAGCCCAGGACTGGCCCCCAAACAGAACCGTGCTTATACTCCCTCAAGGGGACAAGAATTCCAATCCAAGTTGGCCTCCTGAGCAACTGCCTTCCATCAGTCAACCACTGGACCTGATGGACAGTTCCGCTATAGGTATTTCGGATGGTTAACGTTGACTGTCACCTTGATTGGCTTGAAAGACTTGTGGAGATTAGTAAAGCACACCAGTGGATATGCCTGGGAGGGGCTCTGGAAGGCTCTGATGTAATCAACAGACCAATCCCTTGGTGATTCCTCGTAAGATGGCATGATTGAGAGGTGGTCAAAAGTAGGAAGTGGAGCCTAGTCAGAGATAGGCTGGGGTAGGGATGCCTTCAGAGGTTCTCTCCTGTGATGGCTTCTTTCTGTTATAGCTCCGCTCTGCTTCTAGTCTGCTGTGAAGAGAGCAGCTCAGGTCTGCCATATGTCCCTGCTGCCACGACTCTGCCTTACCACGAGCCCAGATCGGTGGCTCCGAGGACTGTGGACTGAAACTGAGCTGAAACGCATCTTTCCTTCTTTTAGGTTGTACTCCCAAGTATTCTGGTCAGAGTCGGAGCCTAATGCAGCTTAGCTCACGAGCTACTCAACTTCCTTAAATTCTGCTTTAAGTGACAAGAAGACATCGACATTTCCCACAGCGCCTTGAAACACAACACGTACCCAGTAGACGATCATTGTTACTATGGATTAAATTTTCTCATATGTCTGAGTATGAGTATGAATATTGGTGTATGCGCAGGAGTGCACATCTGTGTGCAAGTGCATGTGTATGTGTTTAGTGGTTTGAATGAGAATGGCCCCCATAGACTCAAAATGTTTGAATGCTTAGTCACCAGGGAGTGGCACTATGTAGAAGGATTAGGAGCTGTGGCCTTGTTGGAGGAAATGTGTTCCTGGGGTGGATTTTGGGTTTTCAAAAAGCTCATTCCAAGCCCAGAGTTCGAGTCTTCCTGCTGCCTGAAGATCTGGATGCAGAACTCTCAGCTCCTTCTCCAGCCCCATGCCCGCCTGGATGTTGTCATACTCCCACTATGATGATAACTGAACCTTTGAACCTGTAAGCCAGCCCCAATTAAATGTTTTCCTTTATAAGACTTGCCTTGGTTATGGTGTCTCTCCACAGCAATGGAACACTGACTAAGACAATGTGTATTTCCATCCACACAGAACAACTTTCAAGTTTTGTTTCTCAGGTGTTATCTATTTTGTTTTTTCTTTTAATTTTTAAAAGTACACTTATTACTTTTAAATAAAAGGGGGAGGGGGGACAATTTGTTGGGAATGGGTTCTCTCCTGTTACCATGTAGGTCCCAGAGATCCAACTCAGATCTGCCCACCCAACCCATCCTGTTTGTTTGTTTTTTAACATTCAGTTTTTTATGTATATGGATGCTCTATTTGCATGTTAAGCCTGCATGACAGAAGGGGATGTCAGATCCCGTTACAGATGGTTGTGAGCCACCATGTGGTTGCTGGGAATTGAACTCAGGACCTCTGGAAGAGCAGTCAGTGCTCTTAACTGCTGAGCCATCTCTCCAGTCCCAATCCAACCTGTTTTTAAAGACGGAGGAGTCTCTCTCTGACCTGGAGCTAAGTAGGCTAGACTGGCTGGCCAACAAGCCCCAGGATGTACCATCTGGGAGCATGTCTCCATCTCAGAGCTGGGATCATACGTTTAACATGCCACCACACCCAACATATACATACATGCAAACATATACACACATCTATACATCCATCCATACATACATACATATATACATACATATTATATGTTTCTTTCAAATCAGTTCTGGACCTTGAATGTAAGTCCTCATGCTTGCAAGGCAGACACTTTACAGAGTGAACTGTGTCCACAACCCTCCCCTGCAGAAGTTTTAGCAGTAACTATCATCCCATTTTATAGAAAGTCTACTGAGGCTCAGAAAAGGCTTAACTGGGATTCTATTGTTCTTTCTGATGTTGTAAATATCTCAAACCTTAGAGGTTTGAAAAGGAAGTGGACAATTCTCTCTTAAGATTCCCCAGGCAAACTGGGTCGTTCTCGAACTCCGTGCAGTGGCAGCTGGGATATCTCAGGTGAGCGTAATCAACTGGCAGATTATTTTACAAATATATTATTGTTATTATTGGTGTGTATGTGTGATGGGGATGTGTACCATAGTGTGTTTGTGGAGCACTCAGAGGCCAGCTTTGTAGAACTGGTTCTCTCTCTCTCCTTTCACCTTTACCTGAATTACCAAGGATTGAACTCCTATTACCAGTCTTTGGCAGCAAGCCCTTTTACCCAATGAGCCATTTTGCTGACCTCTGAGGATATTTTGACACAGATAGACTGAGCTTCCTGGAGCATGGCAGTTGGAGTCCAGGAGAGAAAACTCTAAGGTTCATTATACAAATACCACCCCCGCTTCTCATCATGCTTTCTAATAACCAGAGAAGTTAAATTGACCAAAGAAAGTTACATAGACAAACTTAGAGACAAGAGGACACAAATTCTTGGAGTTATAGCTCCTTGGGCATCACCTTTGTAATTAGTTAGCCTAAAAGGCTTGGCCAGGATCCCATAGATATTGACTGTCATAGCTGAGATTCAAACCCAACTTGGACTGACTACAAAGTCCATAAGCTTTCCTCAAGGCATAGTCTGGGTTGGTGTTTGGGGCGTTCCCAACTTGGGTCTAATGGGAAGTCCAGGCCTGCCTGTTCTAGAGGAAAAGGTAGCATCTTTCTTTTTGGGGTCCCAACCAGCCAGGATGCTGGTGGCTCTATCACTTCTGGTCTCTTAGGGCCACAGCAGAGCCAGTGGCTTTTTTTCAACACTACTGGCTTTAAGACACATGCTCCTCCTTGGGTCTCAACTCATTTTCTTTCTTTTCTTTTCTTCTGTGCATTTTTGTGGTAATTTCTATGTGTGCTTCCATGTGTATGTGGAGGGCAGAAGTCCACATCGGGTGTCATTCCTTGGCTGTTCCTCACTTTTTCCTCTCCTCCTGGCCTTTACTTTGATGGCTTTTGTTGTCATTGTCATCCTCCTCTTTTCTGTCTATTTTGAGACAGACTCTCACTTGGCCTGCTGCATTTGATTACAAACTTTTTTTTAAGATTTTTTTTTTTAAGATTTAGTTATTTCATGTGAGTACACTGTAGCTGTCTTCAGACACACCAGAAGAGGGCATCAGTTCTTATTACAGATGATTGTGAGCCACCATGTGGTTGCTGGGATTTGAACTCAGAACCTCTGGAAGAGCAGTCAGTGCTCTTAACTGCTGAGTCATCTCTCCAGCCCAAAGATTTATTTTTATTTTATGTGCAACTGGTGTTTTGCCTACACGTGTGTCAGTGTGAGGGCGTCAGATTCCTTGGAACTGAGGTTATGGACGGTTGGAACCTGCCGTGTGGGTGCTGGGAATTGAACTCGGGTCCTCTGGAAGAGCAGTCAGTGCTCTTAACCAGCCCAATCAGAAGTTTTAAATTAAAACAAAACAAAACAAGCCTGGGTTTTACGAAATCGAAATAGGACGCAGGTCTTCACGGTTATGGAGCAGACCCTTTACAGCCTGAGTTCTCTCCATGCCCGGGTTTTCTTGTGTGTGTGTCAGGACAAGATTTTATGGAATTCAGATTGGCCTTTAACTCAGTATGTTGTTGACTGTGACCTTGAGCTCCTGGCCCTCCTGCCTACCCACTAAGGCTGATCTTCCCGCCTGTGTGGAGCTCTGTTCCTCTGGAAGGAGCAGTAGCACTCCTAGCTGCAGAGCCTCTCTCCAATCTCACTGAGGAGAATTTTTAGTAGTAAAATACGGATTGAGGGGATTGTCACAGAAATAAGCCCGAGTTTGTAGCACACTGTCGTCTTAGTGAACCCTGAGCTTGTTCACTGGTTGGCCTTTATTAAATTACTTTTTAAAAAAAATGTTAAATTTCCTCTGTTTTATGTGTGTGAGTTTTTTGCCTGCAGGTACTTATGTGTATTACCCGTGAAAGTCATAAAGGGGCTTTGGATCCCCTGGAACTGAAGTTGCAGATGATTGTGAGACACCATGTGGATTGCTGGGGGGAAGAAAATCTGGGTCCTGTGCAAGAGCAATGAGTGCCCAGACCCTTCCCCGCCATCCCTCATCTTCCCAGACTCTCCTCCATCCATCCCTGACCTTCCTATGCCCTCCCCAGGCTCTTCCCAGACTTCCCTGAACTTCCCAGACCCTTCCCACTCATCCCTGACCTTCCCAGCACACACACACACACACACACACACACACACACACACACACACACACACACACACACACACAGCCTTCCCAGGCTCTCCCCAGCCTTCCCCATTCCCTGTCTGGCCTTGATAAGGAAAACTGCTCAGTGGACCTTAGCTGGACCCTCACCTCCTCTCTTCCTAAGGTCTCAAGGTAACCATTCATTCACGGCCTCCTAAAAACAGACTGCAGCACTGGTAATATAGAACCTGAGATCATTTATGCGGTGCTATGCATTGAACTCAGAGTTTTGAGAATGCTAGGTAAGCACCCTGCCTAATGATTGCATATTCATCCCCTTACTATTTTGAGGCAGAGTGTACCTCACCTAGTCTGGCCTTGAACTCGATATGGAGCTGAGGCTGACATGAACTTCTGAACCTTCTCTCCCCACCTCCAGAGTGCTAGGATTATAGGCATGCTCCAGCATGCCCTGCCAGAACTCTTGACGTCAGATCACCAGGTAAAGGTCCTGGGACTGGGAGCTTTCAGGAAGTAGTCTGGGATGCCTGAGGTATCTAGGAATTAGTGGTGTTCTGTGTGGTCTCACTGAGGGAAGCCAGGCGAAATCTGACGACTCAGCTCTAACAGCCAGGGCTCTTGGCTCCAAGCAACAGGAAGCAATTCTGGCTTATTTAAGCAGAAAAGGACTTTTATCAAAATGATCTTGGAGAACTCAAAAAATAACCAGGAGGGCTGGCGAGTGGTTTGGCGAGCAGAGGGAACAAAGGAAGCCAGCCACGCAGCAGTCTGGATCATGGTCCAAGTCTGGCTAATCGGGTGACAAATCTCAAGTGAAGTCTATAAAACCCCGGCATACATTGTGGACATGGAGATGGTCCCTGTTGCCCCAGTGCCATCTCTGCTGTCACAACGGATCTCTGTGTTCCTCAAGCCTCTGTGCCAGTGGCCCCTGACTCCCAGGTCTTAGATGGGGGCATCTGATTGGTTGATCCTGAGCCCAAGACAACTGGAAGAGTATCTGTCTGGTAGTTTTAACTCTGATGGGCAACAAATAAGAAGGGTTCCATGAATGTGGCAGCAAGTACTGGATGGTGGTTGGCTGTCCAACTACTCCTGGAGCAAAGGAGAGTAGCTGCAATTAGAAACCTTGGGTTTCCTTTTTCAGTCCATTCTCCTAGCAACCTTACATGAGCTGTTCATGGTCTTTGGGTCTCAGTTGTATTTCACTGCCTACCATCCAGCCTCTGATCTTGTGGCAGGTGTTGTGTGGTGGCCTCTATTCTGCTCTGGGTTCTTGGGCAAAGACATGCTCCAAGATTGCCAAAGCTCCAAATGCACTGAAGCCACTGGTTTTGTGTAATAATGCATAAGAGTGTGGGGTTTGTAGTGTAGAAACTGAAAGACCCTGTTCACCAGCCATGTGACCCTGGTACAGTCCTAAACAACTTGGAACCTCAGCTTCCTTAGCTGTAAAATGGAGGTATGGTACCAGGTACTCCACCTCCTTTCTAACCCTGTCCTATGAAGCCTCCTTACTCCGAAGGATGGGAATCTAAAAACTACATCTCCCAGACACCTTTGCAGCTGGGGCTGTGGATGAGAATTCAATGTTGACAATTAGATACATTCGAGTGTGGTTCGTAAGGAAGTCATGAAGCAGACTGTCTTCTGCTCTGGCTGTAGTTGCTGGACACGTTGTGTGGTTTGGGGGGGCAGGTTGTGGGGGGTTACGTGTAACAATATTTTGGCAACTGCTCAGCCACTGGTTCTTGTGGGTAGAGCCACAGGCTCTTGGGGCTCCTGAGAGAGACCTGGTGGCATGGGATCCTAATCATTAGATCTCAGCTGCAATCCGCATCTTTAGAGGCAGCTCCCGCCCCGCCCCCCCCCCCCACTCGCCGCTTCTCACCTTCCTGCTAGCGGCAGAGAGGGCAGCAATCTTGGGGACCAATTCAATGGTGGTGTTTTGTGAGTTCAGAGACTGTTCCTCTCGGGCCTTCCAGGAATTTTGTGAGCACCTAATTTCCTGGAGTAATTTCCTATTCTTGCTTAAAATAGCTGGAAACATTCTCTGTTCCCTGCAATTGGATTCTAGCTGCGGGAGTTGGTGACACCTCCATGCTTGTGGGCTGGGTGTTGATGGAATGCCATGGGATAGCGGGTGTTGCCTAGTACGCTGTCTATAAACCTTGCAGATGGTTGGCAGTTTCCAAGGAAGGGTATGTCCATTTGCACCCAGGACTTAATGTGAGTGGAAGTCTTGTGCAGAGCCACCCCACGTTTTACCAGCTCCTAGTCGATCGTTTTACATAGAGTTATGGGGGGGCGGGGGAGGCAGAAAGCATCCTGAAAGACTGCAGATTATGCCTGTGGGTTGCCTGCTTCCTCAGGCTGAACTGGTGTTTGCTTGTTTGGGAGCGAGGATCCCACCTCTCTGCAGAGTGATGACTGACACCACAGAGGTGCCACAGACACCTGGGAAAGATGACAGGCTTCCCTGGAAGAGAGGAAGTTGGCTGCCAAAGGACTCTCCCAGCCCCGTGCCTGCGCTCTCACCACTGGGGCTAGGATTACTACCTCACCATTAAATGTTTATAATTGTGAAGCCTTCTCTTCTGTCCCTCTGCCACCAGGTTTGAAGATCGACCTGAAAGAGGATCTCTTTCTGTGGGGAATGATAAACATGCTCAATAGCCGTGGGATTGGCATTTAAGAGTTTTCAGAGAAACTAGCCTGTGCTATTTGCCTGTAATCTGAGTAGGATTAGAAATTCAGGATCCTTGGAGCCAGATTGAGGCCAGCCTGGGTTACGGGAGACTCTGGTCTTAAGCGAACTAAACCAAAGTTTCCAGAGAAAAACCTGGAGAGAAAGTCAATTTTGTCCCGGAATTGCCCGGGGTGGGGGTGGGGGTGGGGGTGGGAGAGGGGGTGGGGGGAGGGGGGACTTCAAAACCCAATGCTAGGCTTGGAGCAGCAGTCTCAGCACAGGGGCTCTAGGGGCTCTGCAAGCCACTGAGGGAGGAGCAGAAAGTCCTTAGGGTCGGAGAAAAACAGAGTTGTATAGAATCTTAGAGGCCCACCGTTCTCTAGGCAGATTGCTCCTTTCCCCTCAAAGTTCAAATCTTTCAACTCTCCCCTTCACTACTTTCTGGGACCCAAACCTTTCAACTCTTCTCCCTCTCAGTTAGGGCTGGCTCGTTTCCACCCAGCTTTCTGCTACACAATGGAAACTCATTGTGAAGTGACGGGCCTGGCAGGTGGCTCTCAGATCCCCCAGCTGGGTGGAAGCCGGATTGGGCTTGGCTTCCAGAACAATCCAGGATCTTCAGGGGGCTGGAGGATGAGCGGGAGGGATTTCACCAGCCCCAGTCAACTGCGAGACAGAGGAGGAGAGAGGGGGCAGATAAAGGCAGCTTTCTCCGGGCGTGCCCAGTTGGAGCTGGTGTGGTTTGAAGTTTTGTGTGGTTTGGCAAAGTTCCTTATTCTTTGCTGTTTTGAAACTGCAGCAGTACACAGTGGCAAAGGTCACTGGACACCACAAGCTACCCCTGAAATGCAGGAGGTGGCAGGTCTTGTCAGGCTCATGTCCCAGGATATCTGGGCAAAGAGAGGCCAGGCAGGTCCTGGCCACACATCGAACTCCCAGGTCGCGCCCGCAGAGCGGGTGTGGATGCTCGGGAAAAAAAAAAAAAAGCCACCTCCCGGTAGGCAAGCGACGACGCTATGGCTCTGGCGAGCTGAGCCGCTGCAGGCTGGGTGGCTCAACACTGGCTAACTGGAAAGACCGAACCGTCGCGTTCGGATTCCATCTTCTGCCTCACGGAGAAAGAGCGACGCTGGGGACACCGCCTGGAGCCTGCGCGCATAGCACCGGACGACTCTCCCTCCCACCCCAGGCTTCCCGTTTAACCATTAAAGTGCCAGAAAATCTGCGGCCCAAGCGGGCTAGCCTTCCACCCTCCGTGGGAGATACAGACTCTCCGGAATTGGGCGTGGCAAGGCGGAGGGCACTGCAAAATAGAACCAGGAACTTGTGCTGCTTGGGAGGGAGTCTGGCGGGTCCCAGAGGGCTCACACCCTCTCAGGACCTTCCTGCCTCCGCTGAAGGTGGGGGCAGAGAAGGAGGCGAGCGTGGAGAAAAGAACGTGGGAAGACACTGGTCACGGAGGAGACTATTTTTAGTCCGTGCTACAGGTGCGTGCGTTTCTCTGACGGACTAGTCAGGGACAATTCTGGCTGAAAACAGTGTAAACTTTCCGCGGGGGTGGGGAGTGGGGGTGGTGGAGGGTGGTGTGGAGGTGACACGGGAGGGGTGGGGAGAGAGGTGGTTGGTGGTGCTGGAAAGGGACAGAGAGGGGGAAGTCCCTGAAGATTCCTCACAGGCCTAACAGGAACACCAGAATCTCTCCTTGGTAGAACAAGGTCCTCAGACCTCCCCACCCCAGATATAGCTCAGCTTTCACCATAGGTCTTCAAGGCGGGCATTCTCCCCTTTTGTGTAATATCTTGAGACCACACAGGCAAGATTGGGGACTTGTTCATCATGCCTTCTAACTGGGGACAATGCCTCCTGGGTGACATCAGTCACAATTCAATCATTAAATAACAAAGATCTCAAACAGGAAAATAGAACAGGGAGAGGAGGGTAGACAATCTAGAGCCTTTGGGGGGCCCCTGGTTATCTAGGTCAGTAGTTCCCACGGTATGATTCTCTGATAGTCAGGGCCCTGAGATCCAGGACCTCTGAAAAGGCTTCTGTGATTGCAGACCTCGGGGAGACTGGGTTCTCATTAACCAAGGCCACATGTCAGTATCCCATCTTAGCAGATGCCCCAGCAGCTGACAAGAAAAGAAAGGAAGGAAGGAAGGAAAGAAGGAAGGAAGGAAGAACTGAGTTCTTTCCATGCACAGGACTCACATGGTGGAGGGAGAAAAGCATCTTCCACAAGTTATCTTCTGACTGCCAGGGCATGTGAGCACAAACATATACACATACACAAGCACATACATATAACATTTATGTATTATTTACATTAAGTGCATGGATGTCTCGCCTGCATATATGACTGTACTCCATGTATGCTTGGCCCACACCGAGGTGACTAGAAGGTGTCCCATCCCTTGGGAATGGAATTACAGATAGTTGTATGCTGCTAAGTGGGTGTTGTGAATGGAACCCTGGGTCTTCCGGAAGAACAGCCAGTGCTCTTAGTTGCTCAGACACGTCTCCAGCTCCCATAAGTGTAATTCTTAGAATTAAAAAGGGAAACGTTCAGGAGCTGGAATCTAGACTGGTGACAGAAGGTTGCTATGTAACTTAATTACCTATTGTTATACTATAAATTATACCAACATCTAGTGACTGAAAGTAACAAAACCAAAGCCTGGGCTCGTCCTCAGTACAGCCCGGTTTGTTTATTTATGATAAATAAATAAATAAATACTCCAGATACCAAAGAGGTTTATGAAATGTACAACTATGCTCTTTTGTAGATTTTTTTTTGGATTGGTTTGTTTATATTTTTTGTGGTTTGTTGTTTAGTTTTGGGTTTTCTCAGACAGGATCTCATTCTGTAGCCCAAGCTGTCCTGGAACTCACTATGTAACTCAGTCTGGTCTTGAACTCCCAGCAGTCTCCACCTCCCAAGTGCTGGCTGAGATCAGACGTGGGAGCCATCACACTTTAGCTATGTGGAGTTCCACGGAGCCTCCCTGGAGCTGGAGTGACTGTGAGTGACCCACCCTCCACGCTGGGAAACTACCGGTGTCCTCTAGGAGAGCAACAGCTTCTCTTAACCTTAACCACTGAGCCATCTCTCCAGCGCCTATTTACATTTTTTTTTTAAAATCAAAGTGTGCTGTTGATGGTACTACGTACTTTAATGATCTATTGTTAGGTTACAAATTATACCAGCATTTAGTGGCTGAAAGTAACAGATATGTTTGCTTTCACATGGTTTTGTGTGCGGGTCCCTAAAACAGGAGCAGCCTTGCTGGGTGGGTGCTGCTCTAGGCGTGTATACTCTCTCAGGAGAGTGTAACAAAGGTGTGGTCCAGGGCTACATTCATCTATCTCAGAGCTCCTCTGGGAGAGGAGATGACTGCTGCTTTCAGCCACTGGGTGTACAATAGAAGGCAGGGATTTTGGACAGTCTTAGAGACTGTTATGTCTTTACCCTCTGAGCCATCCATCTTTCTGGTCCTAAAGATGTATTTTTAACTTTTAATTATATGCTTGTGTGTGTGTGTGTGTGTGTGTGTGTGTGTGTGTGTGTGTGCATGTGTGTGTTTATATGCACATATGAGTACAGGTGCCTACAAAGTTCAGAAGACAGGATCAGATATACAAACATTAAAAACTGTTTTCCATTTTATTTTTCTCTCTTTGTGTTTTGTTTGTTTGTTTGTTCCTTTTTTAGATTCTTTTATGTGTATGAGGTTTTTGCCTACAAGCATATCTGGGCACTGCGTGCCTGTTGCCCAGGGAGGTCAAAAGACGGTGTTGGATCCCTTGGTACTAGAGTTACAGATAGATGCTTGTGGGCCCTTGTGTGGGTTCTGGCGATTGAATTGAACACAAGTGTTCTACAGGAATGGCAAGTGCTCTTTAACCATCGAGCCATCTCTCCAGAACCTTCATTTTCACATTTAATGTAGGAAATACTGAGAGATATGACCAATGCTGACAAAAGCTTTTGGCATCCTTAATAATAAAGGAAGACATAAAGAGGACCTAAGGCCTAAACCTTTGAGAACTGTTGGTCTCAGAATCAGGGTATTCACAGGGGAAGAACCTTAGCACAGTGGACAACAAGTCCATTCGTCCATCCATTTGTCTGTCCATCATCCATCGATCCTCCACCCACATACGTGCTCATCCATTTGTCCCTCCATCTATCCAGCTATCTTCCGTTTATCCACTCATAGCCATCCATTCAGCCACCACCTACACATTCCAGTTGGCCTGTAGCTTACTTTATAGACCAGGCTGGCTTGAACTCACAGAGATCCACCCACCTTTGCCTAGGTGCTACCTAGGATAAAAGCTATGTGTTACCATGCCTAGCTATTTACAACATTTTAACAAATGACATGGCTTACAAGTACATAAGATGAATTTTTTAAAAAAATTACTTAAAGGAAACAAAACAAAATCTCCTGTACTGGCTAGTTTTGTGTGTCAACTTGATACAGGCTGGAGTTATCACAAAGAAAGGAGCTTCGGGTGAGGAAATGCCTCCATGAGATCCAGCTGTGGGGCATTTTCTCAATTAGTGATCGAGCAGGGAGGGCCCCTTGTGGGTGGTGCCATTTCCGGGCTGGTAGTCTTAGGTTCTATAAGAAAGCAGGCTGAGCAAGGCAGGGGAAGCAAGTCAGTAACTAACATCCCTCCATGGCCTCTGCATCAGCTCCTGCTTCCTGATCTGCTTGAGTTCCAGTCCTGACTTCCTTTGGTGATGAACAGCAGTGTGGAAGTGTAAGCTGAATAACCCCTTTCCTCCCCAACTTGTTTCTTGGTCATGATGTTTGTGCAGGAATAGAAACCCTAAGACATCTCCTAAACCCATAACTTCAGGTTATGATCATCCCGGGTCCCACAGCCTAGAAAAGCAGGTACTCTCAAACTGGTACCATATGGAAGAGGTGACCTCAATGGTAATTGAGACTAGGTGCATCACGAGTGGGCCTAGCCTACCAACTCTGGGAAGAAAGCGATCTATCCCAGCTGTGGTGAAATAGGAGCAAGGCCCTGTCAGAATGGTATGTTCCAGTTTCATTAGACATTCCTCAAGATTTTCATAGAAGACAACCTTGAAGTGTCTGAGTCAGTCTCTCTCCTAGGCTTGCCTCGGGCAGCTAGACCCATGGGTGGTTTGTAGCACTCAGGATGAGAGCCATCCTTAGGTAGTAGATGAAACCCATACCTGCAGTATTTTTTTTTTCCTCTTTCTTCAATTTCTCTTTTCTCAATGGAGGGTCTACTGGACCTAAGCCCATGTGCGCTGACCCTCACTTTGTCCTAGGGAGACTTGCACACAGATCACACTGTTAGAAAGACCCCGGTGTTGCGGGGGGGGGGGGTAATTAATGTTCATAAAAGCATTTGACTCCTACATCCAAATACAGAATGACTGGGTTCTCTTTATTGTCTTTTCACTGCTACTTTGGACGTTTTGGCTGGCCACCTGCCAGGAGGAGGAAGTGTTGGGTGGAGAGTAGGCGGACCTTTGCAGAAGTACAGAGGCTGTGAGGGGAAGCTAGGCTTGAGAGGGCGGGAGAAACCAGGGAAAGAGAGCATATGTGTCCAGCAGGGGTGGTCCTTTCTGCTTCAAACAGCAGCTTCAATTGGTCACACCTGAGAGACCAGGAGCTACACAGACTCCCCGGTAAGCAAGCAGAGAGAGGCCGTGGCTAGGTAATAATGGTAGAGAATTTCCAACATGGCCGACTTTTTCCTCAACTCTCTTGACTTGAGACAAAAGCCTGGCTGCTTAAAACAAAGGCTTCGTTGGGTCTTTTGTCCCTCATGGGCAGGCCTTCTGCTGATGGACTGGCTCAACAAGTTCAAGGCCTGTTCAGAACATGGGACAAATGGTTCTGGGCCAATTAACCATTCTGTCTGTTTTCAAACTGATCAACCTTAAGTTAGGCGAGGAAGACATTAAAAACTGCAGCCCTTGGGAAGAGACTGGATATTTTGCTTTCTGAGTCCCACTTTCTCTTTTTTCTTTCTTTCTTTCTTTCTTTCTTTCTTTCTTTCTTTCTTTCTTTCTTTCTTTCTTTTTCTCTGCTGCTGCCTGTGCTTCAGATCCTTCCTGCCTTTTAATTCTTTGGCTGATAAAGAAAATGAACCTTTTTTTCTTTCTGTGTGTGTGTGTGCGTGTGTGTGTGTGTGTGTGTGTGTGTGTGTTGGTACCAGTGTGTTGAACTTTCTGGTGCAAGTGGGAGGTTGTCTTTGGGTATCCCCCTTCGTCATTCTTCACCTTGTTTTTTTGAGACAGGGTCTCTAACTGAAAGCATCAATATAACTAAGTCAGCTTCCCAATGAGCTCCAGGATTCAGCTGGTCTCTGCCTAACCCCCCAATATTAGAATGACAATACATGATTTTTTGTGGGTTTTGGGTATCAGAACTCAAGTCTCATTCTTGTGTGGCTGGTACTTTAACCACTGAGTCATCTCAGCTCTTCTTTTTCTTTTCTTATTTTTAAAAACATTTATTTAGTGTGTGTGTGTGTGTGTGTGTGTGTTGTGTATACATATGGAAGTCAAAGACAGCTTTTAAGAATCAAGTGTCTCCTTCCACCATGTGGGTCCTAGGGATCAAACTCACGTTTTTGGCTTGGTGGCAGTCTCCTTTACCCACTGAGTTATCTCAATGACCCAATTTTAAGATTTTGAAGGGCTGTGATGTAGCTCAGTATTAAAGCCTCAAGCCCTGGGTTCTGTTGTCAGCACTTTCAGGGGCCACACAAAATCTGCAAATTTTAGAGGTTCACTCTCTTCCTCTAGACTTATTCTGTCAGAATCTTTGTGGTCAGAAAAGGACCTGAAAATCTATTTTTTTTTTATTTTTCAGGGTGCCATTGTTGTTGTTGAGATAGGGTCTCCGTAGTAGTTCTGGCTGGCCTGGAACTCCATCCATAAAATAGCTTGGCTTCCAACACACAGAGATCCTGCTTCAGACACCTCCCTGGAAATCTATTTTTAAACAAGCCTTCTGAAGGCCTCTGTTTATCATCTCCATTTCACAGATTTCCCATAAGCAAACAAAGTTCAGATGGGGTAAGCAGCCCTAGCCGGACTGTGAGGCCAGCAAGTAGGACCAGAATGGTTCTTTTTTGTCCTATCCCCCCTTTTTTATTTCTGTTTCAAAAGAGTTCACAATTTAGCAGTTTTTACTTTTTATTTCTGTTTGTACTTGTGTGTGTGTGTGTGTGAGAGAGAGAGAGAGAGAGAGAGAGAGAGAGAGAGAGAGAGAGAGAGAGGAAAGACAGTCTCTGTAGCAAAGGTTTGCCTCAAACCTATCACAATCCTTTTATCTTAGCTCCCTGAGTGCTGGGATTCTAAGTTTGAACCACCAAGCCTGGCTGCAGCTTGGGTACCGATTGACATCACCTGGGAGCTTTGAAAGCTAGAGCTCCACCCTAGAACTCCAGCATGGGGGTCGGGGTCCCGTCAGCATCTGCAGTTTTTATTCCTGACTCACAGGCAGTCTCACCCAGCTTGCCTGTGCCCTGGCAAGCATTTGCCAGGAATGCCCTTGCTTGCTTGCTTGCTTGCTTGCTTTGTATGGAGGTGCGAGAGGCAAATGTGTTGCCTTTCCCCAGACATCTGCATTTGAAAACGAAACATGAAGGCATGAGATAATAAGCAAATAATCGTCTCAGCAAGCAGGGGAGAGGAGCTTTTGATCTGGGGGTCTCTGGCTGGCTCTTAGACGACCTGTCTGGAATTTCCACTAGTTCCTACTTACTCCAGTCTGAGATCTGAGGTCTTTCTGAGACAAATGGGTGCTAGAAGAGCATTAATGTTTCTTTCTTGAATGTTCTAAAGTCTTCCATCTTGCCCACAGAGTGTCCAAGGCTAGTACCAGTACGTTACAGTCATGCTCACCAGCTAGCAAACCCCAGGTCATTAAAACAGAACAGAAAGTAACTAGGCAGTCAAGGCTGGTGCTAAATAGTGCTCCCTTCCCTGACCTCTCCCGGTGCTACAGGAATCAAGGGTGACACCTATGCCACAAGTTAGAAGTAATGTATCGGATTCCCCCAATTCAGATTGTGTGGCTCTCTTTAGAAGATGAAAAGAGCCTAGGCCCCAGGTCCCCATTTCCCCAGTGTTCATTTCAGATTGTGGCAAACCTCTGATTTTGTCCTTGGTGGTGGTGGGTGGTTGGTTGGTTGGTTTTGGAAATTCATTTATTTTTGAAATATTTTTTAAACAGGATCTCACTCACTAACCCAAGCTGGCCTCAACCCTTGAGACACATCTTCCTGCCTGAGCAGTTGAGAGTGCAGGTGTGAGCAGCCTGATTTATTTATGATACTGTGGCCTGAAGATGCCATTCGGTAGGTAAACGCTCTACCACATTCCCAGCCAACATTCCCAGCTTTCTCGGACCTCCGATTTTTCAAAGGGAAGAAGAAAACCAAGCCCACCCTAGAATATCTTTGTGGCAGTTAGACCTTCCCGCCCTATACCACTCCCCACATCGCTGCACCTGGCCGGGGACTCAGAGCACCTCTGTCCTTCCGGAAATAGCTCAGTTGTCAGCTGCTAGGCTCCCGGGAACAAAGACCTCAGTTCATTACCGCAGTATAGACCCTGACACATTCCACCCTGGCCAACTCCCCCAGAGTTCCTCAATTCACACCCCAAATGAAGTGTAATTGGACCTGAGCACGTTTGAAGTTCTCCAGCAGATTGTTAGTTGTTTGATTTGCTTGGGGAGGACATGTTTCTTCCCCTAGGACCAAAGTTTTTAAGGACAGAATTACTCGAAATGACACATCCCCAACCAGGAAGTCACTATGAATTTTTTTTTTTAAATTCTCCAGTCGGGTGTGGTGGCACATGCCTGTAATCCCAGCACTTAAGATGCAGAGGCAGACAGAGCTCTGTGAGATCAAGGCCAGCCTGGTCACACAGCAACTTCTAGGGACCTTGGTACTCCCAAACTTCTTCCCAACTTGGGGCATGACAGGGATCCAGGACACTTGGTTAGAGAGTCCTGGAGGCACAGTGAGTTCTGAAAATAGAAAATTGGCGATACTGCAGGCTGGCGAGCCAGAGACAGCATGACCTGTCTTCTTTTGTGGCCTCTTAGACTACACTGTAGGAGTCATGCACAGCCTCTTCTGGGGCAGTCATACTCCTAAGCAAACAGCTCCCTCTCCCCAAGGAGAGCAATGCTACCCGGAGGAACTTACTGTGGGGTAAAAGCATCATGTGACGATGCTTGAACCAGTGCTAGCCACAGTTAGCATATAGGGTACTTGATGCGCGTGGCTGATGTTACCAAAAGAACTCAATAGGGCATTTTATCTCCGCATAATTAATTCGAATAGCCACATGTAGCTACTTGTTTCTGAATGAACAAATAAAATCTAAAATGAGAACCTTTGTTCAAGACAGTATTGCAGTCTATGGACTGTCAGAAGCAAGCAACAGCAACAACAAAAACCATCAGAGAAGCTTCTCAGTGATGCAGAGCTAAGTTTTGTCAGAACCACTAGAGTCAGGGACAGTACTTCCCATCCCCCCACACACCCCCTCTCCCCCCTACCCCCCCCCCCACGAGGGCACACTGGAATGTCTCAGTGTAAGGAAAGGACATTCATAAGAATTCAGAACACAGACTGGGTGCTTTCTCCAGCCTCTCGATGTTGAGGCTGGAATCCAGGACCTAGCACATGTCCACAAGAGCTTTATTATTGAACTCTATCTAGGCCACCATATTGGGTGATTTCTCAGACAGGTCTTTCAAGATGGGGACATTGACTAGGCCCAAAGAGCTTCCAGCAGAACAGCTCTAGATTGGCAAAGGCCTGGATGAAGTAGTGTTGACCTTGGTAACAGGTTGATTTTATTGTTAATGGTGGCTTTATTGTTTGTTATTGTTAGTTTCAACCTTACCTTCCCAAAGCAAGCTTTTCTTCCTTTCCTCCCCTCTCCTCTCCTTTCCCTTCTCTCTTCCCTTCCTTTTCCTCTTCCCCATTGTCCCTCCCTCCCCCTCCCCCTTCCTCCCCACCCCCTTCTTTTGAGCGCAGACTAGCCATGAGCTCATAGTGTATCTAGGAACAAACTTTCCCTCTGGCCTCTCTACCACTTCTGGAATTACAAGCCCATGCCCACCACACCTAACTTGCCTTGTAGGGCAAGCATCCTGAATCCTAGCTAATTATGCTTGATCTTATTTATTTAAATGTGGGGATGAGCTACATTCAAAGCCACGGAGTACAGGCTTGATCCCAGCATTTGGGAGACTGAAGCAGGAGGATCGTCACAATTTGCTGGTGTACAGAGCAAATTCTACACCAGCTGGGACTGCATAGAGAAAAGCAAGTCTTCCCACATCTTAGAAGCAATTGTCTCATTCCACCACCACCCCCCCACTCCCCCTCTTCCTTATTCTCCTCTTTCTTTTTCTTATGCATTTTTAGAAGCAATTCATTCCCAAATGCACCCCCTCCCCTTTCACCACCCGAGCTGGGGATTGTGGGATAGTGGCCTTGGAGTCACCTAGCCTCACTTCTACCTTGTTGCTTGAAGCAATCACATGGCTGCCAAGGGTTCAAGAGAAGGGCTGGCTGATATCTTCCAGCCACTGATCTTTAAGTCTTAAGGCAGCGGGAGTAGTGAAGACTGGGGGAGCTTGGGCCAGGTCCCTCGAGGTCACTTCTCTGGTAGGTGCTCCTCTTGCTCATCTGTTACAGGTTACTGGCTGTCACACCTGATTGTTTGTGTCCCTTTAATCCCCAATGGTAGAGTTAAGAGGTGGAACCCTGGGGAGGCCATTAGGTCACATTAGTGCCCTTATGGAAGAGGCCCGAGGGAGCCTGTTTGTCCCTGTCTTGTCCCTGCCATGTGAGGTTCCATGTAAGGACACCATGTGAGGACACCTACAAGGCACCATCTGTGAAAGAGAAAACTCTGACCAGATATGAAATCTGTTGGAGCCTTGAGCTCAAGACTTCCAGTCTTTAGGATAGAAAGTAATGGATTCCTGTCATTTTGAGGCCACCCAGCCCATGGTATTTGTTGTCACAGGGTGCAGGGATCAAGATGCTGGCCTCAGCCTGAGCTTGGGATATACAAGGGAGAGGAAGAGATGAACCCATAGATAGCACAGTGTCCCAAGCTGTGTGGGACATGTGACTTACCATTTGTGTGCCTTCAGTCTAAGTGGGGATTGCCAAGCCTAGTCTCTGGACAATCAGGAAGAGTAGATATCCGGAAGGTGTTACAAGTCTAACTTGGTGCCTGAATCATAGTGGACACTCAGAAGATGGTAGCTGTTATACTGTTCTTGAAGTGTGTGTGTGTGTGTGTGTGTGTGTGTGTGTGTGTGTATACCTGGGTGCGTATGCACATTGTTTCGCACGAATGCCAAGGTTAGAGATCAACAATGGCTGTCTGCCCTTACTACTCTCTACCTCACTTTTATTTGTTTTTTTGGGGACAAGCCTTCTCTGTGTTCCCCTGCTAACCTGGAACTCTATCTGTACACCATGCTGGCCTCCAAAGATCACAAAGATCCAGTTGCCTCTGCCTCCCAAGTGCTGGGATTAAAGGCATGTGCCACCACTGGCCCACTCTTTTTTTTGGGGGGGGGAGTGGTGGTTTAGTGTTTTGGGGGGATTTTTTTTTCTTTTGCATACATGGTCTCTCTATGTAGCCCTGGATGTCCTAGAACTCTCTACATACACCAGACTGGCCTCAAACTCACAGAGATAGATCTGCCTACCTCTCTCCCCCTTAAGTGCTGGGTGGGACTACTGGTGTGCCCCACCATGCCTGGCATCCACACTACTTTTTGAGACAGGTTCTCTCATCCAGACTAGCTGGAGTTCATTGATTGGCTAGGCAGGCTGGCCAGGAAGCCCCAGGGATTTGCCTATCTCCATCCGCCAGTATTGAGGTCACAGACACGGCTGCTAAACTCCTTTTCTATGTGGGTGCTGCAGAAATGAACTCAGGTACTCGAGCCGCTACTTCACCCGCTGAGCCGTTTCCTCCGCCCCTTCAGGGAGCTTTCTGTTTGTTTTAGTTTGGTTTTGCTGTGCCTTGGGATGAAATCCAGGGCCTAGTTTGCACTAGGCAAGCACTCCAACACTGAGCCACACTCTAGCCCTAGTAGCTATTATCATGATAATTGTATTTATTTCCCTCTGCCTGCTGCAACGTGAATCTAATCATCTGTGGCAAGGCATTAATAATAGATTGCCAGAGAACAGAGTCACCCCAAACTTAATGGTTTAAAACAACAAAAGTCTTTTATTGAAATAAAACAACCCAAACCCCCCAAATAAAACAAAAACGAATTATTATTTTTTTTCTTTTCTGCTTCTTCTGTGGCTTGGAACGGATCCTAGCTGGGCAGTTGTGCTTAGGGTGACTCAAGCAGTTGCATTAGAAGCTCAACTACCTGAAAATGTGGCAGGCTGCGGCACCTGCTCCCCAGGGGCATATCCTCAGGGCCTGCAGCTTGGTGCTGGCTGTTGGGATACTGGAATAAGTGTTGTGGTCAGGATCTCCTAGAATCAGGTTTCCAAAGCTGTGGCTTATGACATCATGTAGGGTTTTGTGACTATTCGGGGGTGGGGGGGGTCACAAAAAACAAACACCTGCGGTCCAGTGGAAGTTTAAAGACAATTGGCAGGGGTTGGTTCTCTCTTTTCACCACATGGGTTCTGAGGATTGAGCTCTTGTCCGTCAGCCTTCATGGCAGGTGCTTTCACCCACAGAACCATCTTGCTGGCCTTCTTTAGTTGTTAAGTCCACTTCATAGAAACGCAAAGCACTGTTGTACAAGGCAGAGATATTGCGAAGACCCTAATAGATTCTACAGGGAGGATCTCACATAGCGGAGGGACCAGGAGTTCTGGGGAGAAAGACTGGCCATACTTGTTACTGATGAAGTGGCTATGTCAAGGCCCTGGGGGGGGGGGAGGTGCTAGGAATGTAGAGAGTAAGTTGTGAGACTCCTGAGCAACAGGGGTGGGGCTTGGGAGGTTGGAACACACTGCTAAGACATTACTGGATAGTGGGACAATTAAAGGAGCCACAAGGAGCTGGGGTGAAGACCATGAAGCAGGGAACCCGCAAGTATCTGGGTGAAAAGTCATGAAGGGGCTGAAGCTGAAGCTCTGAGTGTTCAGTGCCATGCAAGTAAGAAAGCCCAAGTTCCAATCGTCAGAAGCCATAGAAACAGTAGCGTCCGACTGTCATCCCTGCGCCCCGTGGGAAGATGAAGGACAGTGATAGGAGACTCCTCAGACTCATGAGCCACACCCGGCTGACAGTGGCAAAAGATGAGAGACCCTGTTTCCAAACAAGGTGGAAGGCTGGACTGACATCTGAGATTGTCCTCTCACCTTTACACACACATCATGGCAACATGTGTGGCCACACTCACACATAACACACACACACAGTGCTGGCTAGTTTTATGTCAACTTGACACAAACCAGAGTCAACTGAAAGGAGGGAAACCTCAATTGAATAAATGTCTCCAGGAGATCCAGCTGTAAGGCATTTTCTCAATTCATGATAATGAGGAAGGGCCCAGCCAATCCTGGGTGGGGCCACCCCTGGGCTGGTGGTCCTGGCTTCTATATGAAAGCAGGCTGAGCAAGCCACGAGGAGCAAGCCAGTAAGCAGCACCCCTCCATGGCCTCTGCATCAGCTCCCACCTCCAGGTTCTCAGCTGGTTTGAGTTTGGGTCATGACTTCCTTCGTGATAGACTACAATGTGGAAGTGTAAGCCAGACAAACCCTTTTCTACCCAACTTGCCTTTGGATCACAGCAGCAGAAATGATAAGACACACATACACTATTACTTTAAAAAACAAAACAAAACAAAACAAAAAAAAAAAAACCCCAAAGATCTGAACTGAGGTCACAGCTCTGGGAAAGGGGGAGGGGTAGGAGGAGGAAGGCTAGAGAGAGACTGAGATGTGAACTTGACCAGGCTAGATGACTAGTTTACAGTAGAGGGAAAGACATGGGGACAGTAGTGAGCAAGTAACTCTCCCTCTGTTCAGTGTCCTGGAATCAGAAACTCTCCAGAGAGGTTGGGATCCAGCTCATTTTGAGTCATGATGTTATGGGCACAGGCTACAGACTGTCTAAGGTGAGACCCAGCTGCTGGCTATGGTCTGGGTCAGGCCACCTACCCCACTGAAAAGTATCTATGGCACTCGCTTTACAGGCTATCAAGCCTTGGACATGTATACTTTCCCATTTAATTCTGCCTGTGGGAATTACCCCCTTCTATAGAAGGAACAAATGAGGTCTCCAGGCTCAGAAAGGCCCACTATCTTCTCCCAGGACCCAGTTGTTTTAACCAGTAGTCAAGCTTTCTTCCAAAACACTTCCCTGTTCTCTTGTCTTAAAGCTACCTACAGGGTATCAAGTTCATGAGTGTTTGCAGGGACTCTCCTGAGTCTGTGTGAGGTGGTAAAGTTGGCAGATTTGAGGTTTAAATATGGCTGAAATTTGGGAGATCCTGACAGACGAGTAAGCGGTTGAAGCAGGAGGGTCACAAGTTTGGGGCTAGCCTGAGCTACACATTGGGAACCTGTACCAATCTTCTCCCCACAAAAGTGTAGATGATATGATGGAAGTAGGTGCTGGGGAGGAAGATAGGGAGATGATAAATGGGCCCCCCAAGAATGTGCCTAGGCCCAGCTCAGGAAGCCCAGAAAGATGACAAGAATCTTGGGCGTGGCAAAGTGTCAAGTTCACAGACTTTTTTTGTTTGTTTTAGTTTCTAATTTTTAAAAATATTATTAATATTTAAATATTTAAAAAAAATGATTCTTAGGGAGAGAGATACGTGTGGAAGCCATAGGACAGCTTTGCTAAAGTCACCTCCCTCCTGCCACGTTTATGTGGGTTCAGGGGATCAAAGTCAGGTCTCTAAACTTGCACAGTAAGTGCCTTCACCTAGTGTGAGCCAGCTTGCTGCCCCTGTGTCAGTTTCTTCAAACAGTATATCCCAGGGTAGCCCTGGACTCCATATGTAGTTGTGGATGACACTGAACCCATCCCCTGCCTCCACCTTCTGAATCCAGCGATCACAGGTGTGAGGACCATTCCCACACCCCCAGGCCATCTCTGTGGCCGTCTTTACTGGGGCCATACTTTCAGGAACTTGACTTGACTTGCGCTGCTTAGGACTCCCTCCATGCAGTCTGAACCTCCCCACTCTTTGGATTCTGTCCCCCATGTCCCTGGTAACTGGACCGCCCCGCACAGCCTCTGTGACAAACTGTTTTAACTGATCAAACTTTCTCCCAAGTCAGCACTTCCTCATGCTACATTAACACTTATTGTGACGTTTACATCGTTGGGCAAAGGAGCACCCAATCCTTGAGTCCCTGTAATCACACACCTTCCACTGACATGCTTGCTCATTGCTGCCCTTACCCCACCCCATCCCCGCCCCCACCCATTTCATCTGCTGCCTCACTTGTCCTTTGCCAACACCCAATCCATTTAAAACAAACAAACAAAGGCTCAAAAGTGTTATATCCCTAGACCAAAAGTTCTGCTGACAAACAGACCAGTCCAGTAGACCATAGGGCCTCCTTGAAACAAAGACCTCACAGGCATCAGTGAATCTGAGGTGAGTACACACAACAGCTTCTCTTGGAGTATACAACATCCTTGAGAGCTGGCGTCTTGAAGGCCCTGGAAGGCCCTCTCCTGTCTTCCTTTCTCCCTCTGTCTCCTTCAGTGGGATCCGATGAAGCGATCAATCAGGGAGTACACAGAAATGGAGGGCTGTGGGAAGGAGGGAAGTTGTCTGCTTTGCCTTTCAAATTCTGCAATCGGCAGGGTTGTGGTGCAGGAGGGGAACTGTAGGGCAGTGTGCTCAGAATGGAGCTAGCTGAGGTAGAACGGGATGAGGCCATTTTCCCTCTTTGGGTCTGACTTTTGTTTTTTTTTTTTGGTGAACAGAGCTGGTAAACTTCTTTCCTCACAAGTCACTTTTGAGGAGTGAGGTCAGGTATGTGGAGGGGACAGGGGACATCTAACCCTCTGTAGGCTCGGGATTTGCCTATTCCTGGTGTTTATTCCAATATGTGAGCCTTGTGAGAGAGAAGTCTTCTTCGGTGGTGATCATAGCTCCCAGGAGACCAATGTTCTCCCTTGCTCTTTTCAGAAGGCAAGCTCAGGCAAGCAAGATGGCTCAGTGGGTAAAGGTACGTGTCACCAAGCCTGATGACCTGAGTTTGAAGTTCTTGGGACCCACATGGGGGAAGGAGAGAACCAACTCTTAAAAGTTGTCCTCTGAGCTCCATGTGTGGGAGTGGCATGAGCACATCCACACACCCACTCCCTCCCCACAGAAATAAATACTGTAATTTTTAGAAGTTAAAAATAAAAACAGTAAGTCAACCAACCAAACAAAAACAAAAATCAAGGCAAGGTTCCTGCTTAGAGTTTTGCCACTCAAAGTAGGGGCGAGGGCTGGCAACTGCAGCATTGGGCTAGCTCTGAGAAAGACGGAGCCTCAGACCCACACTAGACCTCTAGAATCGCAGTGTTATTTGAAAGAGGCCTCCAGATGGCCCGATATAGTGTGGTGTGTGCATCTAATGTGATGTTAAAATGACTTCCAATTTGAAGATGAGAAAGTGTCCCTAAGCAATTGATGACTGGCTGCCTGTGGTGACATGCACCTGGAATCCCTTCTCTAGGGAGGTTGAAGCAGGAAGATGGCCACTAGTTTGAGATCAGCCTGGGCTACAAAGGGGCGTTCTCTTTCTCAAAACAACAAAAACAAAACCAGCCAGCAAACAAAAAAGATAGTTACATGTTTTGAAGATGGTTACTTTTTTTTTCCTTATTGAAACAAAAATTAGTAGAAAATTACTTTTTTTTTTTTGCTGGAGCTCACAAACATTTAGAGGAGAGACTTTGGGACTCCTGTGTGTCCTGGACACTTTTTGATCCCCTGTGATGGTTCCTCATAGACTTGGCATGCTTCAACGGTGTATGTAGGTAAGGACACAGGCAAGGGTCTCATCTGCATGCAGCCCTTCTCATAGAGGGGCCAGGAGTGCCTGTAGGTCTGTGTTGGGGATTCATCTCAGGGAGTATGGGGCGTGGCCAGAGGATTCAGTTGGGGCAAGGATGTCAGAAGGGAATGCCATGTCAACACACACAAGTGCTTCTTTGTTAAAGTAGGGTCTCCGAGAGATGAAAAAAACTGGGCTTTCTTGGTCCAGCGATATGCCTTTGTGGATAAAAGTGCCTGCTGCTGAAGCTTAGGACCTGAGTTCAATCCCTGGAACCCACAGAGTAGAAGGAAAGAACCGAATACCTGAAAATTGTTCTCTGATCTCCACAGGTAAGTTCAGCATGCACATACATATGCATGTATGCACCCCCCCACTCATAATACATGCATGCACACACATGCATGCATGCACACAAACACATGCATGCATGCACACACACATCTACACACATGCATGCAAATACCCTCCCACAGACATGCCTGCACATGCCCACACACATATGCCTGCAGGCACACACATGCACACAAAAGAGAGAAAAGTATAATAATGAAAAAAAACGTGTTCAAATTAAAACAATCATATGCCAAGGATTTGATTCGACTCATTAATTCACAAGGAGAACCTACAAGATGTCAAAACTGGTTGGCATGAGAATTGTATTTCTATATAATTTAATAGATGGGTAAGATGGCTGCTTAGAAATTATTTCCATTTCTACTAGCAGATGAAAAAAACTCACAAAGTTACCCTCTGACCCTGGTTATGTGGGGGCAGGGGCTGTGAAACAGGCTAGCCACAGGAAATCAATCAAAAGTGTAAGCACCCAGAAGAACACCCAATAATCTCCTTTGCCTATCTCCAATTTGGGATAATTTTGTCTGATGCCGCTCTTGACAAGCCCTTGAGAATCCGGAAATAGTTACTGCCTGGAAATTACTCTCTGAATGGAATGTAGGCCTTGGAAGGATAAGGGTCAGGGGAGAGAATGACCAGGCCCTCTCTTTTTGTTGTTGTTTTAAATCATATCTGGGGTGTATTTCCTGTTCGCTTTTACTTGTTCATACAGTGTAAGGGGCAACTGATCCAAGATGGCATGATTCGGCAACACACAGGAGACAGTGACGGTTTCCAGGAACAGTTCCTCTCTCTCATTCTTTTTAACCTTGGCCACCACGCAGAAGGAGACACTTGTATCGACAACATATGCAGCCTTGTCCAAAATATTTTCCTCTCCTATACAGTTCTTGCCAATATTGTTAATCTGTGGGTTGACTTCAGACCAAAATAAATCTCCTAGCCCTGGCTACCAGCTAACTAATTTTACTTTGTAACCGGGGCCTAGAAAGTGCAGGCCCTCAGCCGACCGTTCTCTGTTTATTTTGCTTTCGCTCTGTTGCAGTTTAAACATCACATTTGAAAAAGCAGATCCTTTATGCAAATGAACAGACACAGAGAGCAACAGCAACAAGGCTGGCTGGCTGGCTGGAAAAATGGCCGCTTGCCATCGCCCTACATGCGTTCCTGTTTTCTCTACATTCTGATCATGCCCATTGACCTCTGTATGTGTGTGTGTGTGTGTGTGTGTGTGTGTGTGTGTGTGTGTGTGTGAGGTTTAGAGTTATAAAACATTTCCTGGAGTACAAGGAGACACAGACATTTGTGAAGAATTTTCTTTTACTATTTCTCTTGTGTGTGTGTTGGGGGTGTGTGTTATATGCACATATGTACATGTGTGTCCATCTGTGGTGCACGCACCCAGGGGTCTGCATTGTAGAGGTCAAGAAGATGCTCAGTGTCTTCCTCTATTACTTTCTGCCTTATTCCTTTGAGACAGACAGAGTCTCCCACTAAACCTGAAGCTCACTGCTTCAGCTAGGCTGTCTGGCCCTCAAGCTCCTGAGACCCTCTCGTCTCTGCTCCCAAGTACTGGGATTACAGGCATGTTGGTGGTTCTCTCCCCTCATCCCCATGGGTACTAGGGATTTTAACTCAGGGACAACAAGTATTTTTACCCAGGGAGCCACCTCTCCAACCCCTGAAAGAATTTGCTTTAGGGCTTGGAGAAATTGCCCTGAAATTTCAGTGGGAAAGTGGGCAGTGAATAATTATCCCTGTCTTTGGTACTGGAGATATTTGGTCATTTGGGGTCATGTTTGTCCTCATCACCTCTCCTAGTTAGCCTTAACTGTCACCTTGATACAGTTTACAGTTTTCTGAGAAAGAAATCACAATTGAGGAATTGTCCAATCAGATTATCCGGCGAGCAAGTCTGTGAGAGATTGTTTCTTTTGTTAATTGATGTAAGAGGGCCCAGCCCACTGTGGGTGGCATCATCCCTAGGCAGGTGATCCTGGTTTGTGCAAGAAAGCTAGCTAAGCTTAGCACCCTTCGTCTATGATTTCTGCTTCAAGTTCCTACTTGAGTTCTTGACATGACTTAAATGACGGACTATAACCCGTAAACTGAACTAAACACTGTTCCTCTCATGTTCCTTTTGGTCAATGTTTTGTCACAATAACAGAATAAAACTAGAATGCTACCTATGAGGATTTTTATAAAATTTACTTATTTATGCATTCTTTTTTGTATGGATATGAGTGTGTGCCTGTGTGTGTGTGCCTGTGTGTGTGTGTGCGCGCGCGCGCGCCATGCTTATGCCTGCAGAGGCCAAAAGCAGATGTTTCTTCCTTTGGATCTCGAGTTATAGGTGGTTGTAAGCCGCTATGTGAGGGCTGGGGACTGAACCCTGGTTCTCTTGCAAGAGCAGTAAGCACGCTTAAATGCTGATACTTTTCTCCAGTTCTTTCTCCCCTTTTTTGAAACAGGGTTTTATGTATTCAGGCTGGCCTTGAACTCACTATGTAGTCAAAGATGAGCTTGGACTTCTGATTCTTCTGCTTCAACCTCCCAAGTAATTAGTAATTAGGCATAAAGCCCTGGGTTTGATCCCTAGCGTCTCATAAATGGACTTGGTGATGTACACATGCAGTCCCAGCATTTGGGAGATGGAAACAGCAGTCTGGGAATGCAGGGGAGGTGGGAGGGACTGGAAGAGGAGACTTGATCTGCCAAGATCCCCCAAGGAGGTGAACTGACTTGGATTCCATGAAAGAAGAGAGAGGTTATAGCTGGAAGGAGTTGGTCAGTGGTAGAATGCCTGATCAGCATGCGTGAGGTCCTAGGTTCAATCCTTGGCAGGACTGGAAAAATAAATAAATAAAAAGAAGTGATGCTGCCCCCTGGAAAGGTTGCCTAATTACAGTGTTCTTTGCCTGCATTACATCATACTTGCTCAATGTTTGGAGAGAACCCAAACTCAGAGTCAGAGGCATGCCTCAGGTTTGGATGGTTCTCTAGCTGACAGTGACCTTGCAGAGGTTAACAGTTTGGGGCCGGGTAGTTCCTGAGATTCCTGTTGGTACAACAGTTTGTTGGTGTTAACACTTGTCTGCATTCCCTGTGCTAGTGAAGCCTGTCTTTTTCTACAGTTCATTCCCCCTTGTCTGTTTTGTCAATACAAAACACAACTCTCAGTCCAAAGGGAGTAAGTGATGCTTTATTCTCAGCCCAATGGGTGTGCCCAATAGCCTGGGAACACAGATGCGGACTGTCCTGAGTGACGTGTTCTACCATGGAAGCAGGTACATGGATTTTTTTTAATAGTCATAGAACAAAAGAAAGTCTTAAAAATCAATGCATTCACCAGATGTGGGGACAACAGGAAGGTGGCCTACAGCAAAGCAAATGAGGTATGCATGGGGGGTGAATTTCTGCTAACAATTTAAAGTATTATCTGATATCAGGATCAAATCTGGTTTTGTGAGAGCTAGTGGCAATATGTTTCACAGGTTTTGCCTGATAGTTAAAAGGATATTAAATCAGATACAGACATGTGTAGCTATCTTTGCTACTTTGTGAGTTCTTTCTTCTACCCTTCTCCACCCTTTTGTCACTCTTTCAACCCCCTAACACTAGATAGGAGAGGAAGAAGGATAGAAAGGGAAGTGTGTATGGGGGGGGAATTATCACTATATTATTGTTAGACTATTTCCTGCTGATGGAGGGCACAGAGTTCCTTGGGGCAAGATTGATCTTCCATGTCAGGATATCTAATTTCTTCTTGATTCTTCTTTGCTTACGACTACTTAACAAACCGAGACCAACAACAACTAACCACCAACACACCCTGCCTCTACGAGTTCTAGCATGTATATATGGGTGAAGTTTCCAGAATTCCAAAGACCACACAATCACAGAAACTATCTGCTGCTGGCAAAATCATGCCCCTGCTAGAGCATGAGGTAAATCATAGTCAGCTGGTATGGACAATCTGAAGCAGTCCCATGTCTCCACACCTGGGATGAAAATGAAAGCACATTCCTATTTCTGTATTTTTTTTTTTTTAAGGAAACCTAAATTCTCAGTACAGAGATAGGCATTGCAAAGTTGTTAAGAAGACTCTGCATATCCCTGGAGTTCTAATGAGTCATTCTGCAGAATCTTCTGCACAAGCTATAGTGGTTTGAATGAAAATGTCCCCCCATAGGCTTGTATATAAAACTGCAGCTAATAAACTGCTTGGGAAGGATTAGGAGGTGTGGTCTTGTTGGAGTGGGGGTGGACTTGTTAGAGGCAGTGTGTCACTGCAATGGGCTTTGGGGTTTCAAAAGCCCACACTAGGTCCGGTGTCTCTCTACCTCGCAGATCAGGATGTAAAGGTCTCAGCTACTGTCCAAACACCATGTCTGCCTGCTTCCTACCATGACAATAATGGACTGACCCTCTCAAGCTGGAAACAAGCTCCCAGCTAAATGTTTCCTCCTTTAAGAGTTGTCTTGGTTGTGGGGTCTCTTCACAGCAACAAAACAGTGACTAAGATATGGGTGTGGCTTTTCTGAAGTACATCAGTCCACTTCCCTCCATACTTTGGCCAACAATGTCCAATGGGCATCAGTTTTATTGTTCCCTCTTTTCCCTGCTTCTTCCTTAGTGTTCCATTCCACTTGACCATAGCCAAATAGTCCTATGGTGGCCTTGACATTTACCACATAGGCACCTTGAAGGTACTTTCATTTCTTCTTTTATCGAAACCCACTCTAAAGGTCTAATAGAATGCCTTTGATACACTGGCAGATACATCAGTGTTTGTTGACTGGTTCTAAAACGACTTTGGACCACTGGACGATATATTATGAAGACTCTGTCCAGTTCATTCAGTAAAGCTACCATAGACACTTTTTGAGTGGAAGTCAGTATCATCAAACTTAAAACCCTGGTTCATGTAGTTTTTTTAATTAATTAATTTTTTATGCTCAAGGACCATTTAATTAGAATTGAATAGAAAAATATAAGGCAGGTTGGGTGAAAATTGTGGCAGCTACCAAGAGAGATGGAAAAGAAAAGAACAACAACAACAAAAACAAACAAACAAACAAAAACCCCAAAATGGGAAAGCAGACTTTTCAGGGCAGACATGGAATAGAAACATTTTTCCTGGTAGCTTCAAGTTCCCTCTCCTCATCCTCTAGTCCTTCCTCCAAAATGACAAGTCTAAGTCCTCCAAAGTGTCTAAGTCAACTGTTAGGTTGACATCTACTGATGAAATGAGGTACAAGACATTGTGTTGAGTTCCAGGACAACTGGGACTACACCAAGAAGCCCTGCATCCAAACAAACGAGCATCTAAACAAAACAGCAACAACAAAAAGTTTACTGTAACTAGACATACAGTGTGTCTGCACTCCTTCAGTGGAGCAGAAATCAGCATTTTCTTATCCCTTTGAATCTTGGTGAGTTCAAGGAGGGTTCTGCCTGATAGAATAGGGCAGAAGTCATTCTGTGCACTTTCGGAGCAAGATCGCAAGCCTTGCAGCTCCTACCCAGGCATCCTCTCTGGGCAACTTTAGAGTTCTTGCTCTTGAGGCCCTCCCTCTTGGAACCCAGTTACCATGCTATACAAAGTCTACACAGGCAGTACATGGTTCAAACCTCAAATGTCCCCCGAAGACTCATTGTATTGAGTGAGGGCTTGGTTCCCAATATTAACAGTATTCACGGTCAACCTTTCGGCATGATTGAATCATGAGCACTCTCTAACCTACTTCCTGGATTGGTTCATTGACTAATTTGTAATTGAATGGACATTAGGAAGTAATGAAAACTGTAGGTGGCAGGGTCCCCTGTATGCCCTGTAAGAGTGTACCTTGATCTGTCTCTGACCCTACCCTGCCCAGCACCCCTCCACCTCAAAAAATAACTCTTTTCTCCGATGTTATTTCCTGTTATTTTGCCACAGCAATTAAACACTGATGGATGTGTACTGTAAGTCAGCGGTTCTCAACCCATGGGGTCTTGACCCCTTTGGAGTCAAACAACCCTTTCATAGGGGTCGCCTAAGACCACTGGAAAATACAGATATTCATGCCATGATTCATAACAGTAGCAAAATTACAGTGGCGAAATCGAAATAAAAATAATTTTATGGTTGGGGGGGGTCACCACAACATGAACTAGATTAAAGGGTGGCAGCATTAGGACAGCTGAGAACCATTGTTCTCAGTCAATAGCTTAGGATCAGTTGCCAGCCAGAACCAACAGGAGCTGACAGCCGTGTGGATGCTCCATCCTAGATAAGTACCACCGCAGAGAGCACCTGAATGTAAACGAGAGACTTAGGAGGAAAGCTTCCAGCCGTGGCCAGCCAACTGTGAGAGATGACCATAAACTGTCCTATGAAGCTGTTGAGATGGCTCCTGCTTGGAAAGAAATATAAAGCAAAAGATGGGCTTTCACTATGTAGCCCAGGCTAGCCCTAGTGCTGAAATTACAGATACATGCTACAACCTTTGGTGGCCGTTTCTTTTGGTATGGTTTTCTTTGAGACTGGTCTTACTTGGATGTCCAAGCTACCTTCCCACCTCCATCTCATAAGTGGCTGGGACTCCAGGTGTGAGACGCTCGCTAGCTCCGGGCACAGACGTGCTGAACAGCTGGAATATGGTACACCAAATTGTTTACACGTGTGATGGAAAACCCAATGAAACCAGAGATGAGATAGCATCGAGATGAGCCACATCTGCACAGGCTGACCCTCAAGGCCAAAGGGACCTGGGGAAGAGCGAGGTTGCTGCACTCTGGGGTTTTTGGTTTGTTTCTTGGTTTTTTTGGTTGGTAGGTTGGTTGGTTTGGCTTGGCTTTGAGTTTTCTCCATATAGCTCTGGCTATCTTGGAACTCACTCTGTAGACTAGGCTGGACCTGAACTCACAGATGTCTGCCTGCTTCTGCCTTCCGAGTGCTGGGACTAAAGGCATGCACCACCACCGCCCCAGAGGTTGCCGCATTCTGACAGGCAAGGCTGAAGATGTTCCGTCTCTGCCCACAGGGATTTAGAGCCCCAGAGGGGCCTCAGGAAATGCTGTCACCCAGCTTTTAAAATGGAGACAGCTAGAGAGGTTGAGGACAGAGTTGGGCTCAGGGCAATGTTGCCTGAGTCTTGGCTATTGTCTTTCTGGAGACAGAATCCCAACTAATAATTGGGTTTGGCTTAGGAGCACCAGGAAGCTTGGCTCATCCCTCTGCAAAAATCTTTCACTTTCTTTTGGGTCTCACCTCTTTAAAGAATTTGTTTCTTCATCTAACAAGAAGGCTTTATACACTTGAGCATGAGACAGGCACAGAGCAAATCTCGGAGAACAAATGGCTTTATAAGTAAATATGTATTCCCCAACAGAGAAAATGCTCCACGGAAAAGGTCAGTGCCTGCTGCTCAGGAGGATAAGAGAGAACCTGGATGCTGTTTGGGATGTTGGTTAAGTGTCTGCTGGCTATTTTTTTTAGTCAACTTGATACAACTTGGAGCTATTTGGGAAGAGGGACCTTTACCTGAGAAAACCTCAACTTGCCCTATGGGCAAGCATGTGAGGCTTTTTTGTTGATTAATGATTGATGTGGAAGACCCAACCCACTGTGGGCAGTGCCAGCCCTGTGTGAGTAGTCCTGGATTGTGTAAGAAAACAAACTGAGCAGGCCTTGGAGAGCAAGACAGTAAGCAGCATTCCTTCACGGTTCCAGCCTCTAGGTTCCCACCTTGAGCTCTTGGCTTTACTTTCCTCAGTGATGGACTGTCATGTGGAAGTGTAAGCCCAGTAAACACTTTCTTTCCTCCCCAACTTGCTAATGCGCTCAATGTTTTATCACAGCAATACAAATCCTAACTAAGATAGTGTCTTTTAGGAATGGATTCTCTCTCTCTCTCTCTCTCTCTCTCTCTCTCTCTCTCCTTCCTTCCCTCCCTCCATCTCTTCCTCTCTCCCTTCCTCCTTTCCTCCCTCCTTCCCTACATTTTTCCCACTCTCCTTTCTTCTGTTTTTCTGACTTCATTTCTTTAAAGACATGAAAAGGGGTTGGAACGTGGCCCATCCCATGGTGCTGAGGATGAAACCGAGGGTCTAGGGCATTCTAGGCGAGTACTCTGTCACTGAGTTACATCCCCAGCATTTTCTAATGTTAATAAAATGAGATTTTAAAAAAAATTAAAAATGGTAGTTGGAGATACACATACTAAATAAACAGCAGCCTCCTGTATGGCACTAGAAACCACTATGGGCATTTATTGTGAAATGCATAGAAAGTAGGGACTCTCTGAAGAATGTTGTCAACTTGATTACATCTAGAATCAACTAATCAAAGCAGCTGGGTATGCCTGTGGGGGATTTCGTTGATTGCATTGTTAGAGGTTAAAAACAAAATAGCCTAAATTCCACACCTCACAGCTGCCCATATTAAAGGACATAGAAGAAGGAAGCTTGTGTTTTTTTCCTGTTTGCTCTCACTCTGGATGGCAAGTTCATCTATCCTGTTGCTGAGGTGTTCTCTCATGGGTATTAGAACCTACTTTTCTGGGATTCCAACATAAACTGAACACTAGCTGAGACATCCAACCTTATGGACTAAAACCACTACCGGGTTTTTTGTTCTTTCTGAGGCAGGCAATGTTAGACTAGCTGGATCACAGCCTATCAGCCACTCTTACAAACCCTGTTTATATATATATATATTTGGGGAGCAATCCTTAGTCCCTGGGAGACAGAGAGCACACTTTATGGGCCATGTCTTAGCCAGGATCTTCTGCTTCTAGAAACCCAAGCTCAAGGAGTAAGAACTGGTTCTAGAGAAGGAGAAGTTTATAGAACGGCAGGAGAAAGAACCAGTTGCACTTGGGAAGCCCAGAGGAGTGGAGATTACTTGCAGGCTGTGGATAAGCACCAGGAACAAGTCAAGTCTGTCCCAGTCATTGTCACATGCCTGTGTTTGTCAGTCATAGCCCAGGAAAATGGAAGAAATAGCTCCTTGCAGTAGGTCTTGAAAGGAAAGGGTGGGCCTGAGGCTGGTTCAGAAGCACCTGATCTCCCTCCATCAACAGAGTGGTGGTGGGTGCTTGCTGTATGTGGAATTGTTCCTTTCCATCTGCCTGCCATGGTACCTGTCACATGCAGTATTCTCCCAAGTGTAGCTGTGATGTGGACCTGATGGTGGGCACTCACAGTAGGCACACCCCCCACTCACCTTCCACTGTGAGTGGCAGGTGCCAGTGACTCCACCCTCTGCCTGTAACATGCTCAATAGATGTCACCAGTAGGGATGCTACCTCAACATGCACCCTGACTTTTAAAAAATATTGTATTTATAGTGTGTGTGTGTGTGTGTGTGTATGCGTGTGTGTGTGTTCCAAGGATAATCAGCAGAAATTGTTTTTTTCACTTTACCATGTGGGTCCCAAGGATCCAATTCGGGTCTTCAGGCTTGGCCACAAGGGCCATTATCCACTCTCCATCTCTCCAGGCCGCACAGCCCGACTCTCAAAAGCCACACTCCTGCTTCTCACTACTCTGAAGATCCCAGGGTTTCTACAACAGGCAGGAAGGTACAGCCTGGGCAGAAAGCTGGAGCAATTGGACAGGAGTTGCCCAGGCTTACCTCCTGAGACTCGCAGCTGGCTGGCTCTATCCTGGTGTGCTGTGCTCCCATAATCCTCTTCTCAGAGAGACAGAGCCCAAGCTTACTATTGATCGCCCCTCACTTTATGGGAATCTAGGACAAGTGTACACACAGAGGCCCGCACACCATATCTGTAAATATTTAACAATGAAAATGGAGCTCGCCAGCTGTTTCTTAGAATATGCCCACGAGCATGCCTTACTGGTGATAGGGAAGGGTCAGGTATGAATTTAGATTTTTTTTTTCTTTTTAATTCCCCAGAGTTTGTTTCAGTCTGAAGCATTGAAGTGTTAGAGAACAGGCCCCCATTTTCTCTGTCCTTTTCTTCTGATGACGCCAAAAGGGGGCCTTAGGTGCTAGCGTGTGTATTCCACCCTTAGCCCTTCTGTTTTTGTCTTGATCTGCTCTCTGATCGTCCTGCCCCCCAGCCAGCCCTCCCCCTGACAACAGAAACCTCATGCTCACCACTCTGACCTTCCTCCCAAATTATTCCGTTAAAGTTTCGTTGTCCATGTGTTAACATTCGGAGCCTGGGTCTGCAGGTGATTAAGTCACAAGGGGAGACAGAGAGAGAGAGAGAGAGACCCCTCATGAATGGGATTTGTGCCCTTATAAAAGAGATGTGTGGGGGAGGGGGGGCACCAGACAGTGATTCAGTAGATAAAGGAATCCACACAGAGCCTGATCCCACAGACCTACTTGGACAAAGGACAGAACTGACACCCACACATTGTCTTCTGACCTCCACACGTACACCAGGGCAAGCTCATGATCTCTGTCCTAGAATAAGTAAACAAATAGAACGTAATAAAATTAAGAGACGTGTGGGGAAGCTATTCACCCTTTCACTTGGGCGAGCAAGAGATGCCATGGCTTCCTGAAGACCTACTAAATCAGCTCATGCCACGCCCAGTACTAAATCTCGAAGACCTACTAAAGCAGTGCATGCCACATACTGAAATCAGCAAGGGCCTTGATCGTGGGCATCCTGGCTTCTAGAACCACGGTTTTAGAAATAAATGAATAAACATCTGTGGCTTATAAATTATCCAGCCGCAAGTATTTTGTTACAGTAGCAGGAAAGGAGGCTTAAACAGGCACCAATAGTGGGAATTCTGGAGTGTCAGGGTCCTAGAGTATGCCCAAAAGAAGAGCACAAGCCCCAGGTTGGTCTCTCTTTGGTTTGGAGGGATTCTCGGTCCATATGCTCAGGGACTGCCCAGTTGTAAGTTTCTTTTTTATTTGTTTATTTTAGTCAGTTTCTCAATGTAGATCAGCCTGGCCTGGAGCTCACGACCCTCCAATCTTAGTTGCTCTAGGGCTGGGATCGTGATGTACACTTGACTAGATCATTTTTATCCCAGAGAGCAGATCAGCCTTGCTCAGTAGAAGCACTCTATGCCCTGTGACTGGTCAATTCCTTTTTCCTTTTTCTGAACAGTTACTCGGTGCCTTTATTTGCGGTTGTAACCACCTATGATGTCTGTTTAAAATACTTTGCCTGGAAGTATCAATCACTGGCCAATCAGAGCATGTGTGTGTCTATCCCGGTGTTGTGGCCATCAGGCCTATTTGTTGCTAGGCTATGGGGAGCACTGAAGAGAGGTCAGGAAAGGCCACTGGGTGGTGAGCCTTGAAGAAAGGGGACATTTGTCATCAGGATGGAGGTATTTTAATAGTCTAACAATGCTACCACTGAAGTTCTGGACATGGGCTCTGCATTCTCTGCCTTTCTCCCTTTTGTTAGTGACAAGCATCATCTTCAGACATTCCCAGTCCCCCTTGAGGCTTAGAAGTGGTCCATGCTAGAGAAAGGCAGGTCTCTGAAGGGGCTCATTCAGCTGAGAGAGGTCCCATTTATCCCTTTCCCTTTTCTTCCTAAACCTGTCCTGCTTGCAGCAACACTAGTGTCCCGGCAGCCATCTTGTGACCTTGAGGAAAAGCCAAATGCTTTAGAAACGTAGAAAGCTCACGTCCGGGATGACTGGTCCAGCTTTAGACTGTCTACCTCTGGAATCACAGCTGTGTAAACCTCTGGAGTCAAGCCTGTGATTAGCACTTGTCCTCGGCGTCCAAGTCTCCTCAGAGCTGACCCAGGATAGGGAAGGAAGAGAGAAATGAAAGGCTTGTGCACTCCCTCCTGAGAATTTAATTTTATCAGTGAATCTTCAAAACTATTCTGGTCACTAGTGTAACCCATGTCACTTTGAAAAAAAAGGGTAACACTGATCTCAGAGATTGTATAGTTTGGTAGAGACAGACCTGGGATCAAGGCCTGGTTTTCAGGACCCATGTCCTATTCTACCTGTGACACCATGTGTTCTGTCCAGAAGAAGGATATCGCAGGAAAGGTCCTTCTTAAATCTCTCATCTTTCTCCGTTAAAATCCTCTAGAAAAAGAACCAGAAAATCTCAAGAAGGCCATAGGCCAAGAGTCTGAGGAGAAGCTGTGAGGCAGGCTCTCATGCCAGCCCCACACTGAGGGAATGGAGGCCTCTGAGACCTTAAAATGGGCGCCTGCTTTTGCAGGCTTCTCAGGCTGCACCGCCCCGTGCTCTGAGCACTTGATGCCCTGAAATCTGACCTCAGAGGGCTGCCACAGCAGGAGGCGGCACATTCATTATCCTAAAGGTCACCAGCAGATCTGAAGCCTGAGCACCTAGAGGCCGAGTCCTCACCAGGGCTCAGGCCTCTCTGCCAGACTCCTTTCCATTCTCCCTGCATTTTAGGGGAGAACTGAGTTCTTTGAGGTCTCCATTCCTGATATTTACTCCTCTGAGGCCGAGTTAAGGGAGTCGGTTCTTTTTCCTGTCCCCTAAACTGTCCAGGAGGCTTACAGTGGCCTTCCCCAGCTCCCAGAGCAGAGCAGGCACGCGACAGAAGAACAATGGCTTTTCTGGGTACTTGAGAAAATCGATCGGACCCCATGCCACAAGACTGTCCCACAGCCTGGCAGGTTGGGGCCTAGCAGGTTGGGGCAGCCCCCTCTCTGTCCTGGACTCTCCCCCCTCAGATCATGGCCCTACTGAGAAGTACTTCACCTCCCAGGGCTCCCTGCCGCAGGCTCCCAGGCTGTGGAGATGGAAAGCAGACCTTCCTGACTGGTTAGCTTCAGGAGAGATGATAAGGCTCCCGTGGAGGCCACCGCCACTGTATTCTTTCCCTGTGTTCCTTGGGGATCTGGAGGCTCCATACGGTTCTCATTTGCAGCTAGTTCTTGAGGAGGCCTCATTTCCTCACCACACACTCCTGATGTGGTCAGGGTCTCCCTCCCCCAACCGGTGGGGGATGGGGGCAGGGCCTCCCCAGCGCTGGCCTGCCGTCTCCACACCCCTCCTTCGGCCTCTGCCCTTTCCCTGCATCCTCCTCCCCCAACACCTCAGGTCTTTCAATTCCTGCTCCCCGCACCCAGGGGACTGTGGTCTCTGGACTGGGACCGACTGTTGCCTCGACAGAAATGCCCTTTCTAAATTTTTCCCTCGACTCTCTCCCTAACCCGGCGGAAAGTGTGCGGAAAGTCTGGGGGTGGGGAGTTCGAACAGTATATCCCATTGGATGGCACTTCCTGGGGTCATGAGATCCACCAAAGTCCCAACAGAGCAGTTTGTCAAGCCTTCTCCAGCTAGAAGGCTCCAGTGGCCTTCATTTCCACACCTTTGCCCCTCTGCTCCCCAAACAACTTCCACTCCACACCTCTCAGAACTTTGATCTCTCTCAGGGAGCCTAGGGAGCTGCGAAGAGAAACGAAAAGAGCAGCGGGGCCCTCGCTCTGGCTGAGTGATGGCTTTATTGTTCACCTCTTAACAAGAAGCAGGGAAAGGAAGAAAGTGAGAGGGAGCGGAAGTGTCGAAGCCTCCCAGCCCACCGGGTTTTTTGTTTTTGTTTTTGTTTTGTTTTGTTTTGTTTTTGAGTGACAGTGTACTTCATCTCTCTGCGCCTGTCTCCTTGTCTGGAAACAGGGCGGATGGGTGGAGTTCTGGGTGATCCTGGGAATGGTGAGCACAATCCCAGGCGCAAAACGAGCACTGTTCTCACTCACTAAGGTGTGGTTAACAGACGAGGACCGAAGTCACAGGGACTTTCTCCTCCCGCACTGGCTGCTGCTTCAGGTCCAAACCCCGCCTTTCACTGGCCAGGTCTCATTCTCCAGAAGATCCTGTTCTCTTCTCTTTCTTGGCAGTTCTCTGGGTCTTGGTCAGCCAGCTAGGACCTGGCTGGGCTCAGGGGATCTCGTGCCCGCCTCAGTTGCCTGAGGTCCCTTTAGCCCACGGAGAAAAGCCAGAGTGGGGCTTGCCCTCCGAGGCTGCCCCTTCAGGGTACTCCTTTTGTCTCAGGCTGGACCCAAGATGAATAGCTGTAATGAGGAGATCAAAGCAGTTTCCATGGGCTTGGCCTGAGGGGACCCCTTTGATGTGCCAGCATCCCTTCAACCCCCCCCCCCGCCCCCCGGAGTCCTCGCCGTTCCTTCCGGTTTGTTCCCCAGCCAGGCCAGCAAGGCAAGCCATGCCTGTGGCAGGGACCCATTTGTTTACTGAATCAGCAGCGACCGAAGTTAGCTGCCGGTGCTCGGGCGTCCTGCAGCAGGCCAGGCTGGTGAAACCCAGCAGGTTCCGCGTGAGTGTCTCTCGAAAAACAAAAACAAACAAACAAAAAAGAAAAACAAAACAAGAGAGACAGAAAAAAAAAAAGAAAGAAAAACCCCCACAAAACCAGAAAATGTGAATCCCAATCTGTTTGTAAAGGAAGGATGCGCCAGCAAACCCTGGCTGCCTCTGGCCTCTAATTAGATGCAGATCCTGCTGAGTCTCCCAGACCTTGGCCCAGGGATGGCTGGGGCTGGGATAATCTCCGCTCCGCTACCCCCTCGTGTGTGTGTGTGTGTGTGTGTGTGTGTGTGTGTGTGTGTGTGTGTGTGTGTGTGTGTGTGTGTGTGAGAGAGAGAGAGAGAGAGAGAGAGAGAGAGAGAGAGAGAGAGAAGGGCTAACCTGCTTACCTGAAGAAGCTGAAGTATTTTCCTTAGGGTCGGAGTGAGAGCTGCGGTGGTGCGGTGGGCAGGGCGGCCGCACTCCCCAGTGAGAAGGAAAGTGTGGTTGGGTTGAGGCACACGGCACCCGGAGGGAGGACTCCCTGCTCCTAATAGGCCACCGAGCTCCATTAGTCAGCTTCTGGGACTCTGCTCCTCCTGGTGGGGACATATCCCTTGCCGGAGGAAAACAGCTGTTCAGAGATAGAAAATATTTGAGAGAGCAATGCTAGGGAGGAGGGAACCCCTCTACCCCAACCTGTTCCAGGGAAACAGATAAATGTAGTCATCTGGCAACGGCTTGTTCGCCATCCCCTTCCCCTACCCCTAAACCCAGCCCCACCTTGCCTCCCACAGGGTTTGTAGCCCTGGCTGTCCTGGAACTCTGTAGATCAGACTGGCTTCGAACTCCGAGAAAGCCTGCCTCTGTTTCCTAAGTGCTGGGATTAAAGGCATGTGTCAGTCACCAACACACACACACACACACACACACACACACACACACACACACACTTCTCTGTACCTTGTGCTGGTCTGAAACTTCCTACATAGCCCAGGCTGGCCTCAAACTTTCGATTCTCATCCCCTCCCCCCTGCCGTGCTGGGATGATGGACAAACTTCACCTACATAGCTGGCCATAAAGCTTTACTAAGGCAAGGGTTCAGGGAGTGACTCTACAGCAGTGGGACCTCCAGCCTTAGGTGCCAGGAGCCAATATGGAACAGACCAGAAACTCCTACCACCGTTGTAACTTGCACTGTAGGGGCCCAGGGACACAGACAGGAGACAGCATAACGAATAATAGAGAATTGCTGCAGAAAAAAGGAAAAAGACAGAAAGGGCAGAGGGAGGGGACGGTGAGCTGCTAGGGCAGTGACTGTATTGAATAGGGTGATCAGAGAATCCTCCTGCAGGTGACAATTGGAGCAAAGGCTGAGAAACAAAGCTATAGTTCAGGTTCACTGGGAAAGCACTTACAGCTCTTCGCCACTAAGCCCGCTCTCTGGCCGCCATCATTTGTCTTTTGAGATAGGATCTTACTGTGTATCCCAGGCTGGTTGTTTCCAACTCAGATTTTCCTGCCTCTCCCTCCTGAGTGCCAAAAGTGCAGGCGTGTGACACTGTCCAGCCAGGCACGGGTGTTTCTGGTATGGATGTTCCCGACATTCTCATGCGGAAGAAGGAAGCTGCAAAGATTCTGATATTGAGTTTCCGCTATCTGCTGAGTGGTGTGTGTCCTGGTTGTTAGGCATACAACAGCATCCTCTTCATTCCAGGTGCAGTGTGTGTGTGTGTGTGTGTGTGTATACACTGTTCTGTTAAAAATAGGACAGAAAACAAAGGCCACACAAAGCACTGAGGTGACAGGTGGAGAGACTGCAGCGCCTCCCAGGATCAGAGGAGCCAGAGGCTTTCTGGAGAGATATTTGAGCAAGAGTTTGGCAGGCGAACAGAGAGAGAAGGGCAATTCCCAGAGCTGAAAGACCTGTGTACAGAACTGAAAGCCTGAAACAGCAGAGAAGCTCAGTAACCCAGGGAGGAAGGTGCACCATGTAGACTGTGCTTTTCACTGGAGGCTAGGGAGGAAGCCAGAGCGAGAACTGCATACTCCAGTCCCTCTCTATTTATACCTAAGGCTCATGACAAGAACTCAAAGATGGACCTGGGGGGGGGGCGGGTGGTCACTGGACCACTTTGTCT
Source organism: Tokudaia tokunoshimensis (assembly GCA_036184795.1). NCBI lineage: Eukaryota > Metazoa > Chordata > Mammalia > Rodentia > Muridae > Tokudaia > Tokudaia tokunoshimensis. Next base: position 8,776,967 of record BTHU01000023.1, on the reverse strand, counting down.
CTTCTCTTTTCTTTTTGTGTCTGTCTCAGTGTGCCTATTTCCTCTGGGTGTGACATGTCCATAGCCATCACACAGTAGAGAAGGCCATCCTAATGGCCTCAGCAAGGCTACTTAAGCTTTTTCCACTCACGACACCATTTTGCCCAAGAAATTGCTACGTGGCCTTGGGTGTATAGGTATAAAATAGCCACACACATCAAACATTTACTGATAAATAATAAACAAGTTATTTTAAACCAAGTCCTTGGTGTACATATCACATTACCATTTATTAAAGATGGAAGCAAATTAGACTAGTGAGATGGATGTGCTATTTATTTTTACATTAAAAATTAAATTTTGGCTATATAGTGAAGCCAAGAACACCATTTTCACATATATGTGTAGTAGGAAAGAGTAAAAGTATGTTTCGAGCTACTTCAGAACTTGTTGCAAATTCTGACCAAAGCCAAAATTCACTTAATTTTAAAATGCAACTCAAAGTCTCGACTCAGACATCAATTAAAATATCATTATTGGTGGTGGTGGTAGGGTGCACATGCCACACCACATTGAGGACAGCCTTTGCATGGGGTCTGAGGATCAAACACACACCACCAGACTTTGACCCACTGAGCCACCTTGCCAGCCCCACAAACAGTAATTAAATAACAACAACAAACAAAAAACCAAATAAAACCTTCTGGGGACCAGTTGGTAAAGTGTCTGTTACACAAGCATAAGAACCTGAGTTCGGATCCCCAGCCCCGGTCCATGGCTTCCCTGTCCTGCTGGGAGGGTTGAAGGGGGGGAGAGATAAGCTAATCATCAGAGCTCATTCCCTGTGGTCTAGTGAGTGAACTCTAGGCTCCGTGAGAGACTCCATTTCAAAACGCAAGGCAGAGTGGCTGAAGGGATTAGCTTTACAGAGTTTACTTTAAAATCCTGAGCATTGGACATTAGAGTCCAACATACAGGTAACAAGCTGGCCTTCCATACTGCTCTGAACAGATGTAGACAGAGGCAAGAGGCTCACTGGGGCTGGCGGACTGGCAAGGAAAATAGGAACCCCAGGTTCATTCAGAGAGAGATCCTACCTCAAGGGGATAGGCAGAGAATGACAGAGGAGGACACACAGCATTGTCTTTTGTCCTAGACCTGTGTTTACAGATACACACACACACACACACACACACACACACACACACAGACACACACACACACACATTTGCATACATTGGGGAAAAAAAAAACCCGAAACACCAACAAACCAGAATGGAGAGCAAATGCAGGAAGACCCCCTGCAGTGGTTTCAGTGAGATGCCCCCCCCCATAGTTTCTGGCATTTGAATACTTGCATGTATTAAATACTTGCTGACTCTGGGGAGGCTTAGGATGTGTGGCCTTGTTGGAGGAAATGTGCCACTGAAGGCAGACTTTGGAAACTTAAAGACTTGTGCATTTCCAGTTATCTTTCTCTCCTTCATGCTTCTGGTCCAAGATGGGAGTTCTCAGCTTCCTACTCCTGTTAATGAGCCTGCCACCTGCTGCCTAGGCCAGGCCACACCGTGACAGTCTCTAACCCTCTGGTCCTGTAAACCCAAATAAGTCCTTCCTTCTGTAAGTTGCCTTAGTCATGGTGTTTCACCATGACAATAGATCGGGCCTCCAGAGGCGCAGGCACATACATGCACATACTATGCACACACAGAAAAATAATAAAACCAAACATCTAAGCCAGTATAATCTAAAGATATACTAATTGATGCTTATACGAGAAATGGCAGTAGTGGGGAAATATTGGACGCCTTTGTTTTCTATAATTAAACCACTATGCTTCGATAAGAGCAGACAGAACCTTTTGTATATCAAGTGCACGCACAGTGCGGAGTGCTCTTGTTGTGGTTCAGATCCAAAAGCTCCGGAGAAATCTCATAATACAGTGGAGGGAACACTGCCAGGAGCACCTTCAATTCCCTGTTTCGCCTTTCATTTATTCTTGGCTGTTGCACGTTCAGAAAACTTGTACCATTGCCAAATGTTTCACAACCCCACGTTCAGTGTGTGACTCTATATGGGGTTCGACCCACTGTCTGAGAGGGTAGAACTGGCTGCTCTTCCAGAGGATCTGGGTTCAATTCCCAGCAACCACATGGTGGCTCACCACTGCCTGTAACGCCAGCTCCAGAGGACCCAACACCCTCACACAGATGTACATGTGGGCAAAACACCTATGCACATAAAATAAAAATCAATTATATGTGTGTATATGTCTGCATGAACTTAGAGACTCCCCTGTGCTTTAATTATGGCAATGAACTATACAGTAGAGCTAATGGCACTCCCTCAAAGAAAGCAGGGTTGGGGAAGGTCACCCCAGACTCTTATTTGAGGCTCCACCCACCACTCTCTCCGGTCTCCCAGCTGCCCAAGCTTGTGTGTGCACGCCTGTGTGCATGAGTGGGAGATTGACTGGGAAGGGGCTCCAGTTGGGCAGTTTTTATTAGTTGTTAACCATGGTGACTTTTGTCACGGGGTGGGGGTGGGGTGGCTTTTGAGTCATTCATGTTCCTATAAGTCACCCCAGTAAATTCATTGGTCCACCATGCTGGACTTGGGTGGAATCTTTTCTTTGGTCTGTTGGTACCCCATTTGGGTGGAATAGATGCTTTCCTGTGTTTCCTTGTTACCAAAAGTTGTTAGTGTTACAGTGTAGCCCTAGCCATCTATCAAGATAGACTTGGTTGCTCATTCTCAGCAGGAGGAAGGAGGCAGAGGGGGCAGAGGGGCAGAGGCAGAGGCAGATTTCTGAGTTTGAGGCCAGCCTGGTCTACAGGTCTACAGAGGTAGTTCCATGACAGCCAGGGCTGCACAGAGAAACCCTGTCTCAAAAAATGAAAACAAACAAACAAAAAAAGAAGAAACAGTGAGAGGAGGTTTCTTCTATGTAGTCATGTTAAGAAGTGGAAGGAAGAGACTGGAGAGATGGCTCAGTGGTTAAGAGCACTGACTGCTCTTCCAAAGGTCCTGAGTTCAAATCCCAGCAACCACATGGCGGCTCACAACCATCCGTGATGAGATCTGATGCCCTCTTCTGGTGTGTCTGAACACAGCTACAGTGTGCTTAGATATAATAATAAATAATTTTTTTTAAAGTGGAAGAAAGAGATCTATGCTCAGGCTCTGGATATGAGGATGAGCTTTGAATAAAGGGTAAAGGATATGCATCTTTAAGCTCTCCTGGCCAAGGTGTACTCCCCTCCCCCCCTCCAGCTTCAGTCTCCCCAGTGGTCTGACAGGTTGTCAGAAAGCTGTGAACTTTCTTTCCAGGAGACAAGGTCCTCTGGCTGGCACCAGGCTTCGGCCCTTTCCCTCTCAGCAGGAGATTCCTGGGAGGAAAATTTCCATTTCTTAAGGCCCATTGTCTCAATAGTCTGGTAGCCCAAGGCATCTCTACCAAGGCAGTCCCTTTCCCCAGAAAGAGGCTGGCAAGGGTGTCTCATACAAGGATAATTGTCCAGGAGTTATGACCAAATCTGATAATCCAAGAGAATCTATACATCAAAATCCTTACTAGCAAAGGCTCTCCCTCCCTGGCTTATTCTTCACTGCCCCGGGGTGGGGTGGGATCAAATGCAAAAAGCCTGCTTAGCACCGAAGTTACACGCGGGGCTTCCAGGGGTTTGCATGTACTTATAACTTTGAAGTCACCGGTCGGCCTCCTCTGGTTACGGGAGGTGGAGATGGATTTGTCAATGATCTTGTTAAGATAGCTGGGACAGTTAGGAAACTCTGGGTGTCCCCAGGCTGCCACACTGGGAGAAAAGCCAGGCTCCGTGAAGAGATCACGCAATATGTTCTGACCAACAGCTCTAGCTGAGGTCCCAGTGACAGGCAGCAAAGTCTAGCTGACCAGAGCAAAGAGGACTCTAGATGATTCCTGCCCTGGCTGTCTAATCAGCCCCTAAAGAAGGGGCTTTCAAGATGAGGCTAAAGCCAGGGAATCTGTGAGTTTGAATAGTGGCTGCTTTTTAAAAATGGCTTATTTTTATTTTATTTTATTTCTTTCTTTATTTTATAAAATAAAATAAAATATACAGAGATTTGCCCGTCTCTGTATATTCACGTGAGTGTATGCAGATGCCCAAGGAGGTCAAAGAAGGATCTCTTAGATCTAGAATTAGAGGTATTTCTGAGCCAATGAGGCACTGCGGGGATCCAAAGTCAGTTCCTTAGGATAGATCAGTAAGTGTTCTTAACTGCGAAGCCATCCCTCCTGCCTTCCTTCTCAGTTTTGGGGTGTATTATTTGTTTGTATGAGATAGAGTCTCATGGTGTTCAGGCTTTGAACTCCTGATCTGCTTGGTGATGTAGCCTGAGGAGTTCTGGAATTGCTGGGATTACAGGTTATGTGCCATTATACCAGCTTGGGGTGGATGTTCACACAGCAATGGGAACCAGAACATTGTTCTCATTCAGAGAGAGGGGGCGGGGAGGGAGAGTGTGTGTTCTGAGTGTAGAGTAGCAGTTTCTAAGAATACAGGTATGAATCAGAGAAGGGGTGGGGGGGGAGAGAGTGGGTAGCAGGAGAGATTATGAGCATGAATCAGGACCGGGGTCTGCAGGAAAGACAAAGAGAATGGAAGGAAGGTTAGGGGAGGTGTGTTGGTGGGAGATGCGTGAAAAGTACACACAGCTTCAGCTGGGGTAGTCAGAGGCCAGGCCTCCTCCAGTCACCTCTCCAGCCTCTGCCAAAGCCAGGGTCACAGCACCTGGACGTGGGTAGCAGTGGAGCCAGGGGCAGCCGCATCTCCCATGCCAGCTGCTCAGGCCTTTGGACCCTCAGCCGTGTCCCTCCCCAGGCGGTGGCTACCTGACTGACCCCAAAGCCCAGACACCCCAGGTCTGGTCTCCTTCCCCCGCCCCGCCCCCGGGGAGCTGGTCGCTCCCCAGCCCTGCTTTTGCCAGGGCCTGGGAGTCCTCCGCAGCCCTGGCTGCCAATTATAGCGCAAGCCCATTCATTTGCTGGCTTGGCTCTTTGGATTTTGTCATTTGCTATGCGGAGGTTTTCTTTCTGACTAATTTGTTTACCAGGTTTAATTCTTCAATCATGTTTTCATTTTAAGAGATTTCAGGGTAATTATGAACTTTGAATAAACCCATCTGAGGCACCGAAAGGCTCTGTGCGCGGCTCTGTCAGGGTCTGCGTTCCTCCACTGAGGGGGTCCCTGCGTGAACCTGACCTTGCCTGTGCACCCCCAGCCCTGCTCCACTAATCAAAAACAGCTGGGCTGCTTAAAGCCAAGGTCAGGATCAAAGAAAAAGCCACAGTGGCAAACAGGCCGAGGCAGGGGTGGGAGTGAATCTGCAGAGCCTGTTCCCTTATGATCCCGGGCAGAGGGGCCACTGTCCAGGCTGACCCAAACACTGCCACCCAGGAACGTAGTCACAGCAGGGTGTGAAGGGCTCCTGGAGAGCGACAATAGCTCCCCACTACTTTTCTTCGGGCTTTTGACTGGACTCTGCATTAAATGGATGTAAAACTGGTTAACAGATGAAAAACCCTTTTAATTACTGTAAGTACACATACAAGTCCCACAAAAAAAAAAAAAAACAAAACAAAACGCAAGCGTCGGAGAGGGCCAGATGACTGAAACTCATCCAGCGTCCTTGGCCACAGGCCTGGGGGCTTCTACAAGTGGTAGAAACAAAAAAATAATTATGGGAGGATGAGGGAGGATATAGGTTTGAAATACATTTTTTTTTTTTTAAAGACAGGAGTCAGCAAGATGGCCCAGTGGTTAGGTGTACAGAGGACCCAAGTTCGATTCCCAGCATCCACATAATTTGATTTCCAACCACCTGTAACTGCAGTCTGAGAGGACATCTGCATGCATGTAATGAGAATGTGTGCACTTACACACATGCATTCTCTCTCTCTCTCTCTCTCTCTCACACACACACACACACACACACACACACACACACACACACACACCTCTTACTATTTGGAGTCTTGTTTGCTGTGTTGTTCAGGTGGCCCTAAACTCCTTGGCCAAGTGATTCTCTTGCTTGTGTAGCTGGGACAATAGGCAGTGATCCCTTTCAAGGATTGTCTTGATATACAGATCCAAGTCTCTCAGGTCTTGAGAGGTGGGAAGCTTTTTTTTTTTTTTTTCCTGATGCAGGCACTTTCGCTAATGAAATTCGCCTTTGTAAAACTGAAGCTTTACAGAGCTATTTCTGTATTTGCAGTTTCTCAAAATAACCAGCTCAAAACAATCAATACTCCAAAGAGGGATGTTTTGGGGTGGTATATTCTTCTTCTTTTTTTTTTTTTTTGCAGTCATATTTAAGGGTGGTATATCTTGAGTCCCCCCAAAATTATATGTAGGTGACATCCAGGCAGCTTGTAGGAGCTCTAGACCCATTGAGCAATAGGCCAGAGGCAATTTCTGAACCCTCAGGAGTTAAATAGAAATGTACCAAAGATGACAGTGACAATTCCCATTCTATCAGTTTGAAGGCTTGCCACAAAGGCGCTGAGGTAGGAGGAGGCATTTTGTGAGCGTATCACATGGCATATTTGGGAGGTAGTGGTGAGACGCCCGTGGAATGAGGTCTCTTGTTCAGTAGGGTTCTTCTGTCAGGCCTAGGTGTGATCTGACATCCAACCAACTGATAGAAAAGCAGGAAATACCACCAGGCCCCCAGACAGTCTTGACTGTCACAGTTTCTCAGCTAGTGCATCTGGCTCCTTGGTCTGCTAGGATGGTCACTATGTGAGCATATGAATTGTGTTCCGGTTTCTGCGCCTTATCAGCACCATGCAGGAGGGCAGCCTGAGTCCAGCATCTTATCAGCATCAACAAATTAGTGTTGCTTAATTTGCATATCCACAGCAATCATATAGCCAGCAGGGCTAGTGGTTGGTGTATGAATCGTAACTAGGATAGACATATCTGGCTTAGCTAATTTGCATGCAGCTAATTGTAGCAAAGGTGTGAAGAAAAAAACCTGCCAAGGGAACCAGTCACAGGCAAAGAATTCTCCACGGTAAAGTATGAGACCCCGGAGCTCCCCCAAGCTTTGTAGTGTTGCTTCTGCTGCAGGGGAGAGACTCTTGCAGCGGATCCCGGAATCCAGGTCACTGCTGTCCAGATGGAGGGAGCAATCATGTTATCTTAGTTTGAGTTTTCCAGAAGCAAGGCAGAGACAAAGCAGCAACGGGGGAATTGTGGGTGTCAGGAGAGACAGCTAAAGATGGCTGCAGGAGGAGGCTGGGGGTGTTATTTGCTTAGCATGTATGAAGCAAAGTCCTGTGTTCCAGTCCCAGTGTTGCGTAAACAGATTATGGTAGTGCATAGCTGGAATCCCATTGGGATTTCAAGGTCATCTCTGGGTACAGAGCAAGTCAAGGCCAGTCTGGGCTACATGAGACCCCACTTTAAAAAAAAAATAAGAAGAAGAAAGCTGAAGGAGCAAGCCAGAGACCTCTGGTGACTGCTGGGTGGCTAGATTGTGCCTCACTAAATTACTTTGTTGACATTCTAACCCTCAAGATTCCAGAGTAATGTGGAGTAAGCCCCACAGACATTTCCTTGAGGACACACACACACAAACACATTCTTTGGGGGAACGATGTAAAACAGAAGCTTCCAAGTATAGTTTGTATCAGTCGGTCCTTTGAGCTGTTTCCAGGGGACTGATAATTCCTATACGTCCAGTTCACTTCCAGCACGCAAAATAGCTTCAGCAACCAGTAGGAAAACACAGGTGAAGAGAGGCAAAGGTTCATCAGGGAGAAATTGGACTGGAAGGTATTGCGGGGTCAGAGGGAAGGGCTTTTGTATGAGGTAACTAACAAATGGTCACTGCTTCAAGGGTCCGAGAACTGAAAAAAAAAATGAAATTTTAGGAACCTGTTTGGAAGCTAAGTAAATTTTGCTTGTGTCCCTAAGGAATGGGTGTATGGTTTATGTAGTGACAGGAAGATGTAGTCTAGACAAAATACAGACCTTCCCCCCTGCCCCTCCCCCCCCCCAGTTTTTCAAGACAGGGATTCTCTGTGTAGCCCAGGCTGTCCTGAAACTCCCTTTGTAGACCAGGCTAGCCTTGAACGCAGAGATCTGTGTGCCACTACTGCGCAGCTCAGACTTTTATTCTCAATAATCCTATGTAATATTATATAATTGATCAACGAAGACCATTTGCAAAATCTACCTCTGGATAACTTCCATACCAAAGCCATTGGAATAAACAGAACATGTGGACAATGGGCAGCAGTTTTGAAGGGCTCCCTAGCAAGGCCTGGGGCAGTCTGCTCTCTCTCATTGAATTTGGACTTGAGCAGCAGGCAAGACTAAGGGAACAGGTCTTTGAATCAGTGTCCCAGATGGAATGTCAAATCGCTGAAGCCAGTAGGAAGACCTCAATAGGAAAGATTTCTGGAAGGCTATGAGATACTCTCCAGACATGCAGGAAGGTAGCAGGGCTCCCAGCCAAGAACATTCGGGTGAATGCATAGGTACAGGGCAAAGAATGGGACTTTCTGGTACTCTGCGCCAGTTTCTGGAGGATGCTGTCATGGCCCCACCACTGTTCCGGCCTCTTTATGGGACTGCCCTGAGATTCAAAGGGGTATCCTAGCTATTGGGGTTAGGAGCTTCCAGCACAGAGCCTTGGCCGTGAACTTTTCTTTTTCCTTTTTTAATGATTTATCTTTACTAATTTTAATTTATGTGTCCATTCGTTCATCTCTCTGTGTGGGTACATGCATGTAAGTGCAGGTGCCCTTGGCGTCCAGAAGAGGGTAGTAGATTCTCTGGAGCAAGTTTCAGGCAGTTGTAAGGTGCCTGATGTGAGTGCTAAGAACCAAATTTGGGTCCCCTGCAAGAGTCGCACAAATGCTCAACTCTTAAGGCAACTCTCCAGTTCCAGCATCATCTTTTCTAAGGGGGGGGGGGGTAAGGTCCTGTGTTGCTTCAAATAAAGAATGCCTCTTTGTCCCTGGCACACAGAGGACAATAGATTCTAGAAAGGGGCAGAGTGTGTTTGCGGGTGTGTGTGTGTGTGTGTGTGTGTGTGTGTGTGTGTATTTACTCTGGTAAAGTCCAGGGACATTTACCCAGTCCCAGATCATTTAGTGAGACAGTGGGTAGGCTGGTAGTCTTTCTGCCTGTGGAGTGGGTGCCTTTGACCACTCACATGGCCCCAAGGCACAGGAACAGGCAGACTGAGAGATCCTGGGTGTTCTTGTCTATTACTGAATGACTCATAAAATAGTGACTTATAACTCTGACAGTCACTGGGGCTGCTGGGTAATCTGAAGATTGATTAAAGTCAACCAGGCAGTTCTCTGGAGGGGGTGGCCTTAGGCTACAGTGACATGATGGCAAGTCTGGAGCATCTCAAAGGTCTCCTGCCTCTTGTGTCTGGGTCCTAGGCTGGAACAACTCCAACAGATCTAGGGAGAAGAACGGGAGCCCCTTAGCTTTTTCTCTATCTTTCTGTGGTCTCTCCAAATGGCTCCCCAACATGGCTACTCATGGCAGGGGGACTGTTCCTATGCCAGCTCTGACCTTCCAAGAAGGGTGAAGTACTGCTTTCAGCATGTCCCTCCTCCCCTTGAGTAACGGGAGCATGTGTGTTCAAGAGGAGGGGGACTGAACTTCACATCACAGAATTTTCGGACACACTTAAAACCATCACAAGGAGCCAGGAGGTGGGCCTGGTCTACAGAGTGAGTCTTAGGACAGCCAGAGCTATACAGAGAAACCCTGTCTTAAAAAGTAAGAAGGAAGGAAGGAAGGAAGGAAGGAAGGAAGGAAGGAAGGAAGGAAGGAAGGAAGGAAGGAAGAGAAAGGTAAAAGAGATCTATTTATTTTAAAATTATTACATTTAGCTGTGTGTGGTGGCACACACCTTTAATCCTAGCCCTTAAGGCAGACACAGGCAAATCTCTGAATTTGAGGCCAGCCTGGTTTACTTAGTGAGTTGCTGGCCAGAGATACACAATGAGACTGTATCTCAAAAAACATTATTGCATTTAATGTACTTATTCTGCGTGCATGTGTCTCTCTATGTCGGGCTGGCTAACCCTGGACCTCACTATCGAGACCATGCTGGCCTTGAATTTACAGAGAATCCCTTCCTTGATCCTAAAGGCTAGTGCATGTTCTGTTTGAGCTCTGTTGCTATGGCAAAATAATCCAGCCAAAAGCAACTGGGGAGCAAAGGGTTTATTTAGCTTATACTTCCAGGCCACACCTACTGTTGAGACAAGTCAAGGCAGGGCTCAAGGCAGGAACCCTGTGGTAATGCTGCTTGCTGACACACTCTCTATCTTACTTGGTTAATTTTCTATTTATTTCTTTTTATTATTTCCATATATATTATTTCCATATATATTATTATTTTTCCATATATATGTATATGGAAGTGAGGAAGCATGTATATATGAGTCCAAAGCACTTGCTGCTCTTGCAGAGAATCTAGGTTTGGCTTCCAGCACCCACAGGATGTCTTACAACTCCCTGTAACTCCAATTCCAGGGGATCCCTTGCCCTCTTCTGGCCTCTGCGGGCACCGTATTGCATGTGGTATACATACATGCATGCAAGCACACCGACACAAAGACCTTTTCAAAAATTAATATTCCTTTTAATTTCTGAACTATATTTTTGTGTTGAACTTTTGGCAGAGATGTTCTTTTGCTGTTTTTAGCATTTTAAAGAGGTTTCGTTGCCCCCTGACTTTTATACTTCCTGATGGGAAGTCTTCCAGAATTCCCGTCTTTGTCCTAGTGAAGGTACTGTTTCTTTATTTTTCTGGTTGCCTTTACAAGCATCTCTTTATTTTTGACTCTGAGCAATCTAAATATGATATGTATTTAATTTGGTCTTGCTGTTATTGATATTGTTTTGATTTTGTTTTCTCCTGCTTGGGCTTCTCAGAGCTTTGCAAATCTATGGTTTGGCACCAACTTTCTGTGTTTATGTCTTCAGCCCCCCTGGCATCTCCATTTGACTGCCCATCTTAGCGTCTTTCCCCTTACTGTAATAAAACACCCTGATGAAAGCAACCTGGGCAAGGGGAGGGTGTTGTCTTAGCTTACTGCCAGATGTGGCGGAGTACACCTTTAATCTCAGCATTTGGGAGGCAGAGGCAGGCGGATCTCAGTGAGTTTGAGGCCAGCCTGGTCTACAGAGTGAATTTCAGGACAGCTGGGATGCAACATGATACCTTCTCTCAAAAACTATTGTTTTGCATTATAGTCCCATAGGGATAAAGTCCTTCAAAAAGGGCTTCAAAAGAAGCAAGACAGGGCAACAGACAGACAAGGAAGGCACAGTGCCAGGAGGCTGGCTGGTCACATCGCATCCACAGCCCAGAGTCATGGATGTCTGCTGCAGCTCAGCTCCCGATCTCTATGAGATCCCAGTCGGGGAAAGGTACCACCCACACCAATCAGCATAATCAACATTCTCCCTTCTCCTGGGCAGAATCAGAGGCCCATCTGCCAGGTGACTCTAGGCTTTGTCAAGTTGGCAATTAATAGTGAGCATTGCATTTCCCCTTATATTTTAGTGTCTCTGCTTAGATGCCCATCTCATCCCGTTTGCTGCCTGGGAGTGCTGAGGTTGCATCTCTCTTGGGAGGCACTTATATATTTCCTGAGACTTCTGTTCAGGTGCTTACGCCATGACGTCATCTCTCTAATGAGTTCTAAAAGTTCTGATTTACAGATGGTCCCATGGGTGGGGGCCACGCTTTTACCAGCCCTTAACAGCCTGAAAGGCCTGCCTCCTGCATGGAAAGTACTGGGTATAATTTTGTAGCTATTTATTGGTTCTTTCCTTTCCCTATATAAGCACATCAAGACTCCATTATGTATTTGGTGGAACTGATGAGGAAGTGCTGAGCTGTCTGCGGGGCTGGCTTAGAAGCACTGGTGTGCTGGATAGTTTTAAGTCAACTTGACACAAGCTAAAGTTATCTGAGGGGAGGGAGCCTCAGTTGAGAAAATGCCTCCACAAGATTAGGATGTAGGCAAATCTGTAAGGCACTTTCTTAACTAGTGATTGATGGGGGAGAGCCAAGCCCATTGTGGGTGGAGATATTCATGGGCTAGCAATCCAGAGTAGTATAAGAAAGCAGGCTGAGCAAGCCATAAGGAGCAAGCCAGTAAGCAGCATCCCTCCATGGCCTCTGCATCAGCTCCTGCCTCCAAGCTCCTGCCCTGTTTGAGTTCCTGTCCTGACTTCCTTCAGTGATAAACAGTGCTGTGGAAGTGTGAGCCAAATAAACCCTTTCCTCCTCATGTTGCTTTGGTCATGGTGTTTTATCCCAGTAATGGAAACTTCCAACTAAGAGACATGGTATAAAATCACGGATCCGGGCAGTGGTGGCGCACGTCTTTAATCCCAGCACTTGGGAGGCAGAGGCAGGCGGATTTCTGAGTTCGAGGCCAGCCTGGTCTACAGAGTGAGTTCCAGGGCAGCCAAGGCTACACAGAGAAACCCTGTCTCAAAACAAACAAACAAACAAATAAAATCACGGATCCAATCTCATATGTGTTCTTGTGGGCATAACCAATGCCTAAGGTAATCAATCAACTTATAAAAAGGAAAGGTCTCTTTGTGTTCATGGTTTTGGAGGGCTCCATTACAGTCTGTTGGCTCTGGTCCTTTAGACCTGTAGAGGGACAGTTCTTCTGGTGGAGATTGCATGGTGGAGCAAAGCTGTCTACCATGTGCCAAGCGAGTAAAAGAGAGAAGAGGAAGGGCTCAGCTACCAGGAGCCCCTTCAAGGGCATCCCCCCCCCCCATAACTTACTCCCCCCGCACCCCAGCTAGGGTCTACAATCCTGGCAGCTTCTGAGGCTTCCCAATAGTACTAAGCTGGGATCAAAGCTTTTGGTATATGGGTCTTTGAGGGGGGACGTCCAAATGATAGCAGTATGCCATCCTCAATTGCAAGGGTGATTGAGTTTAAAACAGAAGTGATGCCTGCGTATGCATGTGTGTATTCGTGGACACACACATGTGCACTTGAGCTCAGACCTTAAGATCCCCTGTCATCCTGCCAGGGAGGATTTTCAGGTCACACTCAAGGTATCCTGCTGGAGAAAGGAGCCACTTGGATAGGAACCAAAGTCCTTTATCAAAGAGCTTCACTAACCCCACCAAGAGAGAGGCACATTCTCTCCAGTTAGCTCTGGACGTCTGAACTGTCCCAACAGAGGCATTGGCTGTGTGACGGTGGCCATTTTGGGTTTTCCAGCTTTGACCAAGATCCTGTAGATAGTACCACAAGGAACAGAGAGTCCTAACAAGAACTCTGAGAAACTAAAATGCACTTGCTTCAAGCTGTGAACCGCCCTGGGGGTGGGGGGGATTGTTAGGTAGCAAGAGCTAACCAATATAAACAAAATATCTTTTTCCTTTTTGGGGAGGATGGGGGACTGAGGGAGGAGGCTGGAGAAATAGCTTAGCAGGTATGAGCACTTTCTGAATTCCAGTCCCTAGCACCGTGTATAACACCTGCCCAACTATCAGAATCCCAGTGTGTGTTTGTGTGTGTGGGAGAGATTGTGGGAAGCAGAGACAGCCAGGAGGATCGCTGTGTCTGCTGACTGCTGGCTTCAGTGAGAGGCCTTGTGTCAAGGGAATAAAAGCAGAGAGTAATGGCACCCTCTAGCCACTGTCTCTGCATGAACACATGCATCTGTGGACATGCCTGAGGACAGGTGTGTGTGTGTGTGTGTGTGTGTGTGTGTGTGCAAATAGACACCTCCCAACATACACATAGAAAAAATTAAAAAGTGGTTTGAAAGGCTGAGTTTAACTGGGTACATGGCCACCTGAAGTTAAAAATTATACTTCTCAACTTTGCCTGCAGCTAAATACAGCTCTGTGGTTAAGTTCTTGCTGATGGGGTGTAAATGAAAAGGGTGTTTGCTGCTTCCAGGATAGACTTCGGGGGTGGGGGTGGGGGGCGTCATCATAGCCAAATGCCAAAATTAGTGCGGCAATTGAAGAGATGGAATGTTTAGTTGCAAGCTCCTTACTGCTTCTGGTGTTACCTCTGTGGGATACAACTCGCTTTTGGTGCTTGTCAGGGGAAAAAAAAATGAACATAAACAGCACATAAAACACTGGAGTTTAGGCAGGGCATTTACTGACCAAAAGGGCAATGAACACAGCCCTGGGGAAAAGAGAAAGCTAAATAACACAGCACCTGTGGGAGTGATTCCTTTTTTCTGTTTGTGTGTATGTGTTTGCCTTTGTGTGTGTGTGTGTGTGTGTGTGTATGTGTATACGCGGGCACACATATGCAAAGGTCAGAGGTTGACAATGGATTTCAATTGATCTCCCTTTTTCCCCCCTTTCACCTTAATTTTTGAGACAGAGTTGCTCACTGAACCTAGAGCTTGTCAATTAGTTGGAATGCCTATCTAGCAAACTCCCAGGAGTCTCCTGTGTCCACTTCCCCAGGGCTGGAATTACAGGTGTGTGCTGCTGTTTTAATGTGTGTGTGCTGTTTTAATGTGGGTGCTGGGCATCAAGCTCAGTTCCTCATGCTTGTGGGGCAAACACTTGTTTATTTAAGAAGAGATCTTGCAGGGCTGGAGAGCTGGCTCAGCGGTTAAGAGCACTGACTGCTCTTCCGAAGGTCCTGAGTTCAAATCCCAGCACCCACATGGTGGCTCACAACCATCCATAATGAGATCTGATGTCCTCTTCTGGTGTGTCTGAAGACAGCTACAGTGTACTTACATATAGTAACAAATAAATTAAAAAAAAAAAAAAGAAGAGATCTTGCTAAGTGGCCCAAGCTGATCTTAAAACTGGCAATCTTCTTGTCTCCAGTCTCTCAGTGCTGGGCGTGTACACTGCCACCTGGCTCAGGAAAGACTACTTTTAATTCTTTGAATACCTTAGAAATTAAAGGGTGACTCTTCCTGTTCAAAAGGAGTTCGGGGCCTGGAGGGATGACTCAGCGGTTAAGAGCGCCAGCTGCTCTTCCTGAGGTCCTGATTGCAATTCCCAGCGACCCCCTGTGGTGACTCACAACCATCTGTAATGGGATCCGGTGTCCTCTTCTGTCACGCAGGTATACATGCAGCCGCAGCCAAGCACTCGTATACATTAATTAATCAATCAATTAATTAAAAAAGAAAAAAAGAAAAATGGGTTTGAATGGAAAGTTCCAGCCTGCTGTTTAAGTTTGGCCATGGGACGTGCTCACGCTAGTGACAGATGTGGCATTCCATATGACTCATCCAGTTTACGGCTGTGAGGGGGGGCTTATCTTATGAACATCTTCTTGCTAATCCTATCTCCAGTCTGAGGTGAAAGGGATGGGAATCCAGGCCTGACCCCCAGGCCTTCCTCCAGCTCCTCCCCTCTTTCAGATAAGGCCAGGTGCGTTCCTTCTTTATCTCTCTTACTTCCCAGGTCTTCATCACCCCTTTGAGCCCTCTTCCCTCCTCCCTCACCCTGAGCCCTTCACCCCATTCTCTGCTGTGCAGTCACTGAGATTTCTCTAGATA
Source organism: Tokudaia tokunoshimensis (assembly GCA_036184795.1). Lineage (NCBI taxonomy): Eukaryota > Metazoa > Chordata > Mammalia > Rodentia > Muridae > Tokudaia > Tokudaia tokunoshimensis. Next base: position 8,761,432 of record BTHU01000023.1, on the reverse strand, counting down.
ATATATCCAGTTCACAGCAGAGCCTCTTCCATCCCTGCCTAGGAATTAGAATGCCTCCTTCAGGTTCTGCTTGTTGGAGAACCACTTTCCCTCTCAGTCTTTCCCACTCTTCCTTCTTTACCTGCTTACCTGCTGTCCTCTCTCTGATTGCCCTGCATGACTCAAAAAGTCTTGAAGCAGGCCAGCTGGGAAACCCTCCAAGGCTCTTTCCCCAACTCTGCCTTCCAGGCCCACACTTCCCTGTCTGTATCAGGCTTGATGCTTTTGGCTGTGACCAGGCATTACTTCATGGCGGAGAACAAACGTGGGACAAAACTCTTCCTTCACACGGTGTTCATAAACAGGAGAGAGGAAGGCTCAGGGTCCCGATATCCCCCTGAAGGGGTGCGTGCCTGGTGACCCATCAGTTCCACCATCTAATGCTTCCACCATCTCCCAGCAGTGCCAGAGGCTGACAGCCCAACCTATTATACTTATGGGCTGTGGAGACATTAAGATTCACACCATAACATGGGGCTTTCTCAGTCTGCCACATTTAAAGGCAGCACACACCGTCGTATTTCACAGGTCATTTTCTTTCTTCCTTCCTTCCTCTTTTTTGTTTTGGTTTGTGTGTTTTTCAAGCCCTGGCAGTCTGAGAACTCGCTCTGTAGACCAGGCTGGCCTGGAACTCAAGAGATCCGCCTGCCTCTGCCTCCAGAGTGCTGGGATCAAAGGCGTGTGCGCCATAACCACATGCCCGTGACAAGCTGTTTTCTGAAGGTTTCTTCCCCAACCCCCCAGTCTGTAGAGAACTGATGTGAGCTCAGCACCTTCTGCCAGAGCCCACCCCCACCCCAATTCTTGTCTCCCCAACCCCTCCTTGTCCACACTCAGTGGCGCAGAACAATCTGAAAGTGCCAGGCACTAATGGTTATGAGAGCAGTTCTCAGCCATTGCTTGATGGTGATTGGTATCTGAGCGTCCTGGCTCTTTTGGACAAGGGAAAGCCTGTGCTCTGTTTCAAGTTTTCTGTGTAATGTGTTCTGGGGGCTCACAATGCTAGCCATTAAAGCCCACACTTTTGTGTCTCTGTGTGGTATTTGCACTTGTGAGCTAAGTATGTGCATAATGTGTGTGCTTGTGCGTGGAGATCAGAGGTCAACACTGGAGTTGGGGGGGGGTGTCTTCCTCAATCATAGTCTACCTTGCTTGTTTCTCTCCTCTCCTCTCCTCTCCTCTCCTCTCCTCTCCTCTCCTCTCCTCTCCTCTCCTCTCCTCTCCTCTCCTCTCCTCTCCTCCCCTCCCCTCTACTCCCCCTCCCCTTCCCTCACTCCCCTCCCCTTCCCTCACTCCCCTCCTCTTCCCTCCCCTCCCCTCCTTTTCTTCAAGACACTGTCTTATTTTGTAGCCCTGGCTATACTGGAACCCACTATGTAGACCTCGAACTCACGGAGGTCTATCTGCTTCTGCCTCCTAGATGCTGGGATTAAAGCACATGTCACCCTCCCAACCCTACCTTTCTTTTTCTAAAATGTTTTTGTTATTAAAATGTTTTTGTGTATGCACGCACCCATATGCCATGGCAGAGGACAACTTTTGAGAGTAGGTTTTTTTCTCTCTACTGCATAGGTCCTGGGGCTTGAACTCGGGTAACCAGACTCAGCAGTAAGCACTTCCACTCAAGGGGCACCTTAACCACAACCTTCATTATTGTCATAGGATCTCTTGCCGAACCCGAAGCTCACTGACTGCTAGACTGGTCAGCCAATGAGCTTTGTGGATGGATCTGCCCGTCACCATCTTCTACCCTCCCACCCCAACTCCCAAGAATGGCACCATACTGCCACATCTGGCTTTTTCCATGGGTTCTGGGGAATCTAAATTTGCACTTGCACAGGAGAGAGTTTACTAACTGAGCCATTGTTCCGGCCCATAAATCCAGAATTAATGTACTTAATTCTCTACCCTGACACCTCCTTGTTCTCCTGTTGGTGTTCCTGGGGCCTCCCAAATAAACCAGAAAGTAGTATTTCTCTCTTCCTCAACTTCATTCCTCTTCCTCCTCTTCCTCCTTCTTTCCCTCTTGATACATGGGCGCATGTAGCCCGGGCTGGTCTTGCAATCCTCTTCTTCTAAGACCTTTCAACTGTTGGTATTGTCCGTATATACACCACTGAGTTAGGCTAACACTGTCTTCTCATCTTGGGACTTGCTTCTGGGGGTACCCCTAAACCATGATACAACCTACCACAGCACTTAGTTTAAGCCACAGCATAAAATAAGTCATCACTAATAGCTATCAATTGGCTCTTTGTCTTAGTGGATGCTGAATTAATGAATGGTTAGAACAACAACTTTTCTAGTATGCCCAATCCTCCCTGTGAAAGGCAAATTTGTCACCTGATCCTTCTTCAAGGGAAATCCTTGTTATCTATCCATGAAGGGCCCAAAGAGCAGATGGTCCCCTGCTGTCAGTTCTTCCTAGATAAGAGTGCCACCTCACTGCAGGACACATCATCCTCTAGGCAGGCAACACCAGATGACCGAAGAAGGACAATGGCTGGCCATGCATTAACCTAACTTGGCCTAATGCAGAACTCTGTTGGATGTGCCTTGCTCTAGACTCTAGAGTCTAGAGTTTTCTGCCAGGCTGTCTAGGTCTAGGCCTTTACCAAGCCCATACCCCAGTTTAGTTTCTCATCCTACCCTCTCCTGGCATCTCCCACTTCCTTTCACAGGGTCTGATCCCTAATAAACATATCACCCTTCAAAAGTCACCCTACCCCACCATCTGATTCTGGAGAACCCAACCTGTCACATCTCCTTTGTCTTGTGTTATGATTCGCCAGAGAAATAGGAACAATGGAAAAATACATATCTATTTAGTGTAAGAATCAGCTCACACAATTCTCTTGTCCAAGATATCTCACCAACCATTAGCTGCAAAGTAGACACACACACACACACACAAGACTGACAGTGTAAGTCCTGGTCTTATACCACAGGCTCAGGGACCAGGGCCACTACAGCTAAGGCCAGAAGCTGGACCTTCCAATGCAGGGAGTGACATGACAATAAGCACATCTGCTTCTCAGGCCTTACACTTAGGTTTGTATTCCTCAGTCTGCCAACTTAAATTCTACCTTCTTCCAGAAACACCCTCACACAATCCCCAAACAATGAGTACATTGTTATAGCATTATAATGTACATCAGCTATCTGGGTGTCCCTTAGTCCAACCAAGTCAACCCAGAAAACTAGCTAGCATTTGTAGAGGTCCCCAGTTTCCTGCTTTGGGTCACCTCCACAGAGTTTTCTGCATTTCTCATCCTGTGGGTCACCATTCACCTTTGGGTCTATGTCTCTGTGCCTGTAATAACGTTTGGATAACACTTTGATTCCCCTACCAGCTCTGGAAGGCATCTGCTCTCATTCCAGTTTCTAGCAGAGGGGTCTGACGTTTGGAAATTTCCCTCAAGGCCCACAGTTCCTACCTGCAAAATGACCCTCTGAGATGTTTGGCCAGTGCAGGAATGTTGGTAAATGACCCCCTTCCATCTCAATGGATCTCAGGGCCAGAGGCTGTTTAATTAATGGAACTATCTGTGGTATTTGCGTAGCAGATGGGAGGCAAACCACTTATCTCGTTCCTCCAGATACAGCTGCTGAAGATCTCTGGGGAATATTCCCTGGGGTCAGTGCCGGCCTCGAGTCCCTACAGCTGCGTCAGTATTCGTGCTTTGCTCAGGGGTTATCTACGTAGGTGAAACAGTTGAGGAGAAAGGTAGAGAGCTCAGGAATGAGGGCTCAATCAATTGGCATTCCTCCATCCTTGTGGAGGATGTCTGGATGTGCAGGGCTTGGGCTGGAAGGCACCTGGCGTGACTCAGCATCTCTGCTGACTGGGGCCTGATGAAGAAATGGTGAGAGGTGAGTCCTGTCTGGAATTTGAGAGTTTTTCCCTCCATTGACGCAAGGAAGGACCCTGTGCCACTCAGATGGTGACTCTCCACTCAGTTACTCCAGATAGGTGACCTAGATTACGGAAGAAGCTGAGTCAGTGGCCCACTTCAGATAAAGCCTGGTCAGGGTTTGGGGCAGGGTCAAAGGTAACTTCATTCTGGTTTAGGAGTGGGGGAAAGTTCTAGAATGTTCTTCCTTAGAATTTCCTCTTTCTAAAGCAAGGGAGCTAGGTTTATCAACTGCCCTATCTAACAGCCATAGAGTAAGGTCTATCCTCCCTTGGGAGATACATCTCCAGCTAATTCTAGCTGATGAAAACCAAAGTGCACTGAAGTAGCAAAGAGACAAATTCTTTTTTTTTTTTCATTTTTTTTTTGTGGTTATTTTATTTCTTTACATTTCAAATGTTATTCCCCCTTCTCAGCTTCCCCTTCCTGACCCCTGCTGCTGCTATGAGGGTGCTCCCCCACCCACTCCTGCCTCAGCACCCTAGCATTCCCCTATGCTGGGTCATCGAGCCTCCACAGGACCAAGGGCCTCCCCGCCCACTGATGTGAGATAAGGCATTCCTCTGCTACATATGTGGCTGGAGCCATCCTGTGAGGCTCTGCCAGAGTATGACCAATACAGATGCGGATGCAAGCAGCCAAACATTGGACTGAGTGCGGGGTCCCTGATGGAGGAGTTAGGGCAAGGACTGAAAGAGCTGAAAGGATTTGCAACCCCATAGGAAGAACAACAGTATCAACTAACCAGACGCCCCGAAGCTCCCAGGGACTGAAGCACCAACCAAATTCTTTGTAAAGAATAAGAACTTTGGGTTAGGAGATGGCTCAGGAGACAGAGGGCTTGTCAGTAAAGAATGGCGAGCAGAGTTCAATACCCAGCACCCACATAAAAGCCAGGCTCAGTGGCTTTTTCCTGTAATCCAAGTGCCAGGGAGGTGGAGACAGAAGGACTCCTGAGACTTGCTGGCCACCCATCTTGGCTCAGGTTTAGTGAGTGACTCCATCTTGAGAAACCAGGTGGAAAGAGATTGAGGAAGACACCTAACATTTACCTCTGATCGTCACGTGTCAGAACACGTACAGGCACACATATACACACACATGAAAACACGTACACACACACACACAGAGAGAGAGAGAGACAGACAGACAGAGAGAGAGACAGAGACAGAGACAGAGAGAGAGAGAGACAGAGAGACAGAATGGGAACTTACTTTGTGTATGTGTATGTGTTTGTGAGTATGTGTGTGTTCAGGTTTATGTGAGTGTTGGAACCCAGACTGTGTCCTTTCTGAGGACCATCTACCTTGTTTGTCATCGTTGTTGTTTTGTTTGTTTTTTTTTAGTTTTGGGGTTGTTCTTGTTTTTTGTTTGTTTGTTTGTTTGTTTTTGAGACAGGGACTCTAATGGACTCATGCCACATCGATTGGGCAGGCTAGGCTGACTGACCAGTAGGCCCCAAGGTGACATTTGTCTCTATATCTTCAGTACTGGATTAGGAGTGTGCACCACCAGGCCTTATGTCTGGCTCCCCCCACCCCACCCCCCACCACCATTTTTAGGGATCAAACTCCGGTCCTTGGCTTGTCAGGCAAACACGTTACCAACTATCTCCTGGGGACTGGAGAGATGGCTCCATGGTTAAGAGCACTTACTACTTCTTCTTCCAGAGGGCCCGGGTTCAATTCCCAGCACCCACATGGCAGCTCACAACTGTCTGTAACTCCAGTTCCATGGGATCAGATGCCTCTCTGGCCTCCTCAGGTGCCAGACATACATGTGATGCAAACATACTCATACACATAAAATAATAAAACAATAAAAATACTGTCTGGGGTCTCTACATAGCCCTGTCTTTTCTAGAACCCATTATGTAGACCAGGCTGGCCAAGAACTCACAGAAATCTATCTCTGCTTCCTGAGTGCCGGGATTAAAGGCATGGGCCAGGACACCTGATTGTAAAATAACTTTATGAAAAAGAATGAGAACTTAAGAAGTTCTGTGAAGTGGATCTTCTTTCATGGGGGATGAATAGCCCTCTCCACCTTTCTGGCTATTGTTTACACCGTCTGTCTTGGTGTGTGAGTTCATGGGAGCCAAGGCTTTTACCTGCCTATCAGTGTGTCAGAATAATAGCTGCCAAAAGGTCAGAAGGAGCGTTTTTTGCCCAACTAGGCCATAAACAGTAAACACAGAACACCCAGACTAAAATATATCTGGTGGTGCTGATGGGGATCTGGATTAAAGGTTTGGATCCTGGAGCAGCTGTAGAACCACCTCTTCCCCTAGAATGAGCAGTGCCTTCTGGGGATGCTACATAGCTGTACCTGTTAATGTTTTCCAGTGCAGAGTGATCCTGGTAAGGGACATTCCTTTAGAAACAAGAGGGCCCTGGGAACTGACTCATATGAATTCAAGTCACATAAAATTCTTATCAAAACTTAGAAGAGGGACTAGATATGGTTCCGTGGTTAAAGGTGCTTATTGCCCTTTCAGAGGACCTAAATTCAATTTTTAGTACCCACACTGGATGGCTTACCACCATCTGTAATTGTAGTTCCAGAGGCTCCAATGCCACCTTCTGGCCTCCAAGGGCACCCGCACTCATGCGGCACACTACATATGCACACATTCGCCAGGGCATCTGTGCATTGCATGCATGTGGTGTGCACTTTTGCTTGAGGTCAAGCTTGTGTACATAATGGGTTTCAGACTAGCCAGGGCTATACAGTGAGACCCTGTCTCAAACAAAAACACTGCAAACAAGAGAAAAAAGTATAAGGGGGTCTATTTGGGGTTGGGGTGATCAATCACGAGAGTAGGGGGACAAGGCAGGGTAAAGGGGGTGAATATGATAAAATCACATTGTGTATAAAGTGAAAATGTCACCATGAACACATTATTTTGTACAAATAATATATCCTAATAACTGAAAAACTGGGGAAGTCATTACTAATTTACAGGAAGAAATCTAGTCATTTACTCATTTATTTATTCCATTAATATTTATTGGATGTTGACCTAAGCCAAGTTAGTCATGCATCATCTTAAAGTTCTTTCTAACATATCCTCCTGTATCAGGCAGGAGCCAAAAACCACACTGGCTGTTTCAACAGAGAGAATTGAATATAGGAAATTGTTAGCTAAGTATAAGGAATTATTAACTAGGCACTGAAGAATGAAAAGGAAGGGAGTGAAAAGAAAAAAAATCAAAGGGATTATAGAAGTTAACACTTTCAGGACACAGCTACCAGTCTTGGGGGAACAACAGGACAAACAAAAAGTCTTTGAGGAGAGACATGGGGCTGAGATTCTGCGGCCTGAGCAAGGGCTATCTGCCTGCTGTGACTCATGCTACAGACCTCTGCAAATGGGCTGCTGGATAGCTGCTATGTCCCCCGTAGGAGGTGATGTGCTGTCTCTTTACCTACCAGTGGATGATGCAGACAGTTGTTCTTAGCACATGAGCAGCCTATAAGCATCTGTAACTCCAGTTCTATGGGACCTGATGCCCTCTGTCTCCTGGCCTCTGAGGGTACCAGACATGCATGTGCCACACAGACATCCATACAGGCAAAACATTGACATGAATTAAAAAAAAAAAAATCATGGCCTGGCAGTGGTGGTGGGAGCAGTGGCACACGCCTTTAATCCCAGCACTCAGGAAGCAGAGGCAGGTGGATTTCTGAGTTCAAGGCCAGCCTGGTCTACAGAGTGAGTTCCAGGACAGCCAGGGCTACACAGAGAAATCCTGTCTCAAAAAAAACAAAACAAAACAAAACAAAACAAAAAAAACGTGATTAGCATGCCACCAGTTTCAAGAATAAAAATTTACTTCTGATCTGGCTTTCACCCTGCTAATTAATAAAGCCTCATGTATAGATAAGTCTGTGAGGTTTGCACTTGAATTCCGCCTTTCATATACAAAGTCAACTGGCTAGGTGGAGAAGAGACTCTTTTAAAATTACATTCTTTCACCTTATTGCATGTATGGGTATCTTGTCTTCATGTATGTATATATGCCATGTGCATGCACTCAGAGATCAGAAGAGGGTGTTAGATCCCCTGCAACTAGGATTATAGATGGTGGTGAGCAACCACTTTGGTGCTAGGAATTGATCCCAGGTACTCTGCAAAGGAAGCAGGCAAGTGCTCTTAACCACTGAGCAGTCTCTCCAACGTCCAGAGAGGGGAATTTTGATGAGGGCAAATGACTGCCTAGAAACTGGAGCTTCAAGTAAACACACATACTCGGAGTCATTTCCAGGAGCTGTGGACTTTGTTTTATGAGATAGTCTCTCACTGGGACCTGAGGTTTGTCAAGTAGGCTAGCCTGGCTGAGTTATGTCCCTAGCTCCGCATATGCACGTTTTAACCAGCACTCTTTATCCTGGCCGCCAAAGGGAATCAATAGTGGACAAAACATAGTGCCTGCTGTCCAGTTAACAAGTGTCCATTATATGTGGGGTACCCTGGTGGGTCGTCTACTGGCTGGTGCTAGTTTCTGTCACTATGTCTTCAAGGCTTGTGCCGTTTCCGTTACTATCTCCTGACCATAGGAAGGCATGAATTAAAGGAAATAAACGACACAAAGTTCAATAACTGTCCTGCCTCAGTCTGAGTACTAGGTTATGGGACTGAAGCACCATGCCCAGTGGCTTTCTTTAGTTTTAAAAACAACTTAATTAATGTGTAGTTCACCCCCACTTCATATGTACAGTTGGATGAGTTCTGAGAAGCACACACCCATCTCACTATGCCCCAGTCAGGGTCTAGATCATTTCTATCGCTCTATAACTCCTGCCTTGTTCTCTGTCCAAGCCCTCTGCTCCATCCCTACACAACACTCATTGCCTTTTCCCACTGGACAGTAGTATAGTTTGTTGGGAATTTCACAAACCTGGAACTACATGCTGTGTTTTATTGTGGCTTTGGCTCGCTGTAGCCTGAGGCCAGCCTCGTCTACAAAGCAAGTTCCAGGACAACCAGGGCTATACCACAGAGAAACCCTATCTTAAAAAAAAAAAAATGAACAACAAAAAAAGCAAAAATATAAGTCAGTGGCCAGGCTGGCTCTTTTTTTTTTTTTTTTTTTTTTTTGAGACAGGGTCTCATTACACATCTCCTGCTGTCTTGGAACTCTCTGTGTAGAACAGGATGATCTCGAACTCACAGATATCTGTAGCTTTACTTTTGGCTACTTTATTGGGTTCTTCTTCCTACCATCCTTCCAACATCCCAACACTAGGGAGGAGAGAAAGAAGGTGAGAGTCGGAAAGGGAGCATCAATCTTGTTGGATTACTTGCTGATGACTAAGGGTATCGAGTACTGTGGGGCAAGTGTTGATATCTCCAACCAGAAATCAGCAATCCAGCAACCAGTAACAGAAGTAGGAGCAGAAGCAGCAGCCACTCCTCCCCCTTTCCTCCCCTCCCCCTCTCCCTCCCCCTCTCCCTCTCAGGGCTCTGGCATTTATATACCCTTTGAAGCGTCCCCAGAATTCCAAACATAAACTATCTCAGCTGGCAAAATCACACCCCTGCCAGAGCACCAGACAAATCATAGTCAGCTGTTGTGGACAATCTGAAGCAGCCTCTAATCCCACACCTGGGGTTAAAACAAAACAATATTCACATAACATGTCTGTGGTTTTAAGGAAACCAAAATTCTCACTGCAGAGATCCACCTTCCTCTGCCTCCTGAGTGCTGCTACTAAAGGTCTGTGCTGTCACACCCAGTCAGGGGAGTGTTTGGCGGGGCTCATCTGTGTTCTCATACATGCCAATAGTTTTATTGCTGAGTAGTCTATTGTGTAACTGTGTCACTGTTTACCCATTCTCCTGTTGAGGGATTTTAAATTTATGTTATATTCTGTTTCAGATCTGGCTTATATTTTTGCTTTTCTTGTTCATTTTTTTTTTTCAAGACAGGGTTTCTCTGTGTAGCCCTGGTTGTCCTGGAACTCACTCTGTAGACCAGGCTGGCCTCAAACTCACAGAGATTCTCCTGCCTCCTCAGGATTGGGATTAAAGGCACAGGCCACCACTCTTGGTCAGTCTTTTGTTTTTAAAAAGTTTTTCATCAATGACAGCTCTCAGATTTACTCATGTGGCTATATATATATGCTACCTGTCTCCTGCATTCTTTGGATTTCTCCATGGTGGCCAATCCCCAGGCTTTGGCATACACCATGTGGACCTCTGTACTTCCACAGGCTAGATGTAGAAGGGGAATTCCTGGGTTATTTTTAACACACTTGTTGCACTTATGTCAAAGGTGACAAATTCTTTTCCAGAAACATCAGGGACCCCCTATAACTTCACAGTACTTCAACACTTGTGAGTATGCAAATTTCAAGCCTTTGAAATCAATACACGCACACACACACACACACACACACACACACATATATGTAATCTTTGATTTTAATTTGCTTTCTCTCAGTTTTGCACCTAATTGAGCACAGCCCTCTCCCCTTGCATCCTCGTTGGCATTCATTGCCAGTTTTCTGGTGGGTTGTTGTTTGGAAGGTATTTCTCATACAGTCCACAAATTCTTGTCCTGTTGCTTTTAAAGACAGCAAATATTTCCTTCCATAGCTGGCCATATGTTTATTCCCTTTGTCTGTTGTCTCCTTGAATAAACAAAAGGCCTAGATTTGGAGGGCATCAAATTTCATATTTTACCTTCTGGTTCATATCTAAGAAATCTTCCTCTGCCCAGCAAAATTGTAATGCTCGTGTTTTTTTTTTCTTCCCACTTTTGTTCTGCTTTCCCCATGCACAGGGCTCGGATCAGCTATGTGTCACTGTGACAACACACCTGGCAGAAACAACATAAGGGAGCGAAAGGTTTGCTTTGGCTCATGGTTTGAAGGGAAACGGCCCATCATGCCGGAGAAGGTGTGGGAGGTAGTCACACTGCACTCCCAGTGAGGAAGCAGAGAGAGATGGATGCTGATGATAGATGGGCTTGCTTCCTTCTTTTTCCTTTTTGTACTCAGAACCACTGTCAGTGGGATGGTGCCACGCACTAAGAGTTGGGTGTCTCCTCCCCAAGTAAACTTCTCTAGAAAGGGAAGGGAAGGGTGGAAACTGCAGTTGGGATGTAATATATGAGAGAATAAAATAATAAAACAAAACAAATCTTTGGGAAGATCCTCACAGTCATATGCCCCTAGATGATTCTGAATCCAGTCAACCTGACAATGATGATTAACCACCAGCCCAGTCCCATGTATTTGTCGCATCCAATTGGAGTCTAATCCTAATTTGCCTACTCTGTGTGTCAGTTTTCCCTCAAACTCCATGGAAGCCAAACCTTGGTTCTAAAATGAATGATCAAAACAAAACAAAACAAAACAAAACACCTCATTGGAAAGACTGAAGAGGCAGCTCAGATGTTAAGAACACTAGCACCAGAGAACACTGGTTCATTTTTTTAGCACCCACGAGGTGACTCACAACCACTTGAAACTCCAGTCCCAGGAGACCTGATGCTCTCTTCTGACCTCCACAGCACTCGATACACATGTGGAGTGTGGCATATGTGCAGGCAAAACACCCGTACACATGATATACAAATATTTAAATGTTCATTAGAACTTCCTTAAACTTTTCATTCCAGTTCAGCTCTCCTACATGACAGTGCCCAAGTTATGAGTGAATTTCTTCATGTCTACCAAGTTAAAACAGTCCTGAAATAGAGCATCACTTGGACTCCAGCACTCTTTTACGGAAAAGGTCTTATGTAGTTCAAGAGAACTTGACATCCCCCTGCCTCAGCCTCCCAAATACAGGGATTAAAGATGTGCACCAACATACCCAGCTCATCCACTCTTTAAAAACAAATTACATCTGTCTTTCTCTGCCTCTCCCTTTCTGTCTATCTACCTACCTACCTAACTATCTACCCACCTACCTCTCTAGTGTGTGTGTGTGTGTGTGTGTGTGTGTGTGTGTGTGTGTGTGTACTCATGATACTATATATGTGGAAATCTAAGAGTAATTTTGTTCAGTCAGTTCTCTTTCCATCTTGTGTGGATTCTGGGGATCAAATACTTTTGTGGCAAATGCCATATTTTCTTTTGAGATTCCTTTATTTGTTTGTTTGTTTATTAAGCACATTGTGTTCTGCCTGCATGTATGTTTGTGTGAGGATGCCGGAGCTCCTGGAACTGGGACTGCAGATCCTTGTGAGCTGTCATGTGGGTGCTGGGAATTGAATCCAGCTGCTCTTAACTGCTGAGCCATCTGTCTCGTCCATCATATGCCATCTTAGTGTATACATTATTATTGTTGTGTGTAATGTATATGTGTAGTATATATATGTGTGTGTGTGTGTGTGTGTGTGTGTGTGTGTGGTGGGGGGAGTCAGGCATACTGCTCCATCACCCTCTGCCGTATTCTGTTGAGACAAGGTCTTTCATTGAACCTGGATCTAGGCTGATTGGCCACTAAGCCCCAGCCATCTTTCCATCTCTGACTCCTGTGCACAGTTATGTGGTTCAAAGTATGTCTGACCAAACCTGGATTTTCACATGGGTTCTGGGAATGTGAACCTAGGCCCTCCTATTTGTATTGTAAGTGCTATTACATGCTGAGCCATCTCTCCAACCCCCCTCAAAGTGTTTTAATCAAAACCTGAAAGAATAGTCTCTGCTGAGATGGTTCACCATGCAGGTAAGCATGTATAATGACTACCTATGCCAATTAGCTTGGCTTTCTATGTCTTTGGCTAGGTGCCTCTTGGAGAGAGCAAAGGCTGAGGTTACTCACCCTTTAGCTCTTAGCTTTGTTTTGCTCGCCAGGTTGCCAGCCAGAGTGGTTTGGGATTGGAGCCAGTTGGAACAGTGCTCTGCTGCCCTGCTAACCAATCAAGCGGTGACAGAAGTGACAATTTCTCCATCAGAATTTCATTCCAGAACGATTTACTTACCACATTCCCGGGCCATACTGACATTGGCTCTTATAGCACATCTGGGTCTCCTGGACCCTTAGAGAAACCTACTTGGAAAACTGTTACTATGTGGATGACACAGATGACCCTACTCAATCTATCATCTGCTAGTCCATCTGTAGTGGTTACTGTTAATTGTCAACTTCACTGACCCTAGAATCATAAGGGAGATGGACCTCCGTATATTCCTGTAGGGAGTTATCTTGATTACATTAATTAAAATGGCTAAGACCATTCTCTGGACAGGGGATCATATCAACCCAAGATAGAACAGTTCTTTTTTTTTTTCCTTTTTTCTTTTTGGTTTTTTTAAGACAATGTTTCTTTGTGTAATCTTGGCTGTTCAGGGACTTACTTCGTAGACCATGCTGGCCTCGAACTCACATAGATCTGCTTGTTTCCGCCTCCTGAGTGCTTGGATTAAAGGCATACACTACCACCACCTGGCCAAACATTTCTTAAAAGTTTCACAGAATTTGGTCTGGGAAGATGGTTCAAAGGGTAAAGGCTTTTGCTGCCAAGCCTGACAACCTGAGTTTGATTCCCAGAACCGATACATTAGAGAGAACCCACCCACTATACGTAAGTTGTGGTACAAGCGTACCTCCCCCACCCAAATAAATAAAGAAATGTGATAAAATTTAGAAAAAGTTTCACAGAATGTGGTCATGCAATATTGTAATGAAAACGTCCCTAACATTCTAAGAGACTGGAACTTTTTCTGGAACCTTACAGCCAGAGTTAATAATATACCTTGAGGTCATTTAAAACTCAAGACTGCTATCCTACTGTGGACTCAGCCTGTTTGTTTAACCTACTTTTAAAAGAACAATGTAACAGCCAACCTTATTTGCCTTGAATTTCCCATTAGCTTTTACAATCTAAGCTTATACTTAACTGTATTCTTTTATTATGCACTCTTCCATGCCCCTGACACAAAACTATGCATTCGTATCATTTGCTGAAAGGCACAAACACAGGTTGAAAGCGAGCTTATAAAATTAATATCCACCGTAACTGTTGAACACAACATACGGATATTGCTTGATAAACAATGATGTTTGTTATCTGGGTCAACTGGGGTCCATTGGAGCCAGTGACTTAATCCCTTGTGAAACTCTGTTAAAGAATTCTGTAAAGTGTCCCTCACTCTGTTCCCATATGGTGGTTTCTGTGTTGTTCTATAAGGGACAGAGCAAAGCCTTTCATTAGGGGCCAGACATGCAGACATGGGGACAGAGTCACAAGACATTCTTCAGGCAGGCACAAATTCTGACTCATACAATAGGAAGCAAAAGGATGGAAGACACAGGGAAGTAAAGGTAGAGGGTTCAAATCTGGACTTGCTCTTGGTTAAATGACACCAAGAGGAAGTGCTTTGAGTTCTTTCCTTAATGTGACACCGATGCATTGTTGGTGACTCAGACTCTATTATCAGTGTGCTCAAAGGAACCACAATAGAACTCACCTGAAGCTCCTGGAAAGGGGATGTCTTTAATCTCTTCGTATTTATTGCCTTGGAAAGGGTCATCTTGATCAAACATGGACGTTATAGATGACAGGAACTTGATTGTATTTTTGCCTTCTGTTTCAGTTGTGTGGAGTGATTTAAACTGTCTTTCCCCCATTTAATGATCTTTTTTTTTTTCTGTCTGTAGTTGTGTCTTCCTCTTTCTGTGTTTTATTCACATCTCTCTTATTCTTGGTAAGTCTTACCATGGGTCTGGGAATAATTCCTACTGTTTCTGTTGCTTCTTCGTTTCATAGCATTCTGCCAGGGCCCAGGCAAAGTATGGTTCTCTCATCCAAATACCAGCTGAGCACGCAAGCTGAGGGTCAGCTCCACTGACAGTGACCAATAGTTGGTGACTGGTACCTTCTACAATATAGTCAGTCAATTTACCAACCTGTTACCTCCGCAATCATACAGATATCTGGGACCAGTTCGCAGGAACATAAGAATAGACTATTTTATTATTATTCTTTTAAATTATATTTGTGTTGGGTGGGCATGCCACAGACTATGTGTGGAGGTCAGAGGATGACTTTTGGATGGTTCTGTCTTTCTAGTATGTGGGCCCTCAGATATTAAACTCAGGTCATTGAAGTTGGTATGAGTGCTGCAGCTGAACTTGCCAGACCCTGAGAATAGATTCCTTTTGTTTGTTGGATTGGTTTGTTCTGTTTGTTTGTTTTATTTTATTTTGTTTTTTTGAGAGAGGGTTTTTTTCTGGGTAACAATCCTAGCTGTCCTGGAACTCACTCTGTAGACCAGGATGGCATCGAACTCATAGATATACACCTGCCTCTGCCTCCCAATTGCTGGGACTAAAGGCGTGCACCACCATACCTGGACTAAGAATAGATTCTTAATATTAGAATGAGAGTACTGTTGACACATGCCAGGACTCAACATCTTCACTGGATGGACTGTCTCTGTAGGAAGGATCAGAAGTCCTGGTCATCTCAAACGCTTAGGTTTCTGGTAGGTGATTTATGGAATGGGTACTGCAAGTCACTTATCTCTCAATGGGTCTGCCTTTGTCATTGAAGAGCAAGTAGAGAAGGTTCCCAGACAGGAAGCTCATGTCCCTGTTGTCTTCCTTCCCTTTGTCCCTGGATGAGCGGGCATGTGTAAAGGCTGGTACCGTGTGTTGGAGATACTCCAAAGGAGATCAATGGAAAGATGAGCTATGAGTCTCCCCAGGTTTCTCCCTGTTTAAAATCTCACACACTATTCAACTTTTCCTGGCAGTCCCTGCTGAGTTATGGTGGAACTATCCATCAGGACTGGTCTCATTGCCTCCTCACAGATAAATAGGGATGGTGCCTGAAAGCTACTCTGTGTGTAGCTAGCTCTCACTTATTTTTTACCCTATGAATTAGTCTGGGGCAGGGTGTGTGTGTGTGTGTGTGTGTGTGTGTGTGTGTGTTTAACCTGAACCTGATGGTGAATGGGAGGAGGCCTGCAGCAGGAAAATTAATGCCAGGATCCTCAAAATGCCTTGTGTGTGTGTGTGTGTGTGTGTGTGTGTGTGTGTGTGTGTGGTGGTAGTGGTGGTAGTGGTGGTGGTGGTATGCACTGTGTAATTGATCAATGGCAAATCTCCCTCCCAGGATTCCCAGGATGGCTAGGGGAAGACAGACCAATAGAAATGTCTTCTTCGAAGTCACCAGCGTTGATTTTTCAGACTCATGAGGATTGCTCCTAGCTGTACAGAAGGAAGCAATAACTCCTCAGCCATGACAGCCCTACCCAGTATTTCACATGTGAGGTGCCCAAGAGTACTACTGTAAAACAGTTTGTCACCGACCAGGTTTCCTGGGAAACAGACCCTGAGGCAGATATTTGCATGTAGGAAGTTTATTGAGGAACATTTCAGGAACTACACCCTAGAGGGGAGGGGGAGCATAGAATCGGACAGAGGGAACAGTTGGACTGTGCCATGTTTGCAACCAAGACCCAGTTGACGTCATGTGGGCCTCTGGAGCTCAGATAGCCCTTAATTTTTTTCCCCCACTTGAGATGAGAGGATTCAGGCCTATATTCCCACATTGGCCAGTCACAGGACAGAGGATGCCACTGTGTTGGGACTGTGACCTTGGAGGGGCGTGCCACATCCTTAGTTGAAAGGCAATCTCTGTGGAGGGCTCTTCTCCCAGCTGTCAGCTGCCAGCACTCCCACAGGCAAGAGAAAAGAAGGCTTCAGCTAAGATCCTTGACATTGTTTCAGCCACACCTGGCTCCCTCAGACACACTTGCTTCATAGAGGCAAACTGGGGAGCACTTTCTCCAGCACACAGACAGGGCTTCATAGTGAAAAACTTACACAAAGAAGGTGAGGGATGCCTGGTGAAATGGCTCAGTTGTTAAAGTACTTGCCATGAAAGCATGAAGACCTGAGTCCAATCCCCACATTAAAAAAGCCAGGCATGCGGGCGGTGGTGGCGCACGCCTTTAATCCCAGCACTTGGGAGGCAGAGGCAGGAGGATTTCTGAGTTCGAGGCCAGCCTGGTCTACAAAGTGAGTTCCAGGACAGCCAGGGCTACACAGAGAAACCCTGTCTCAAAAAACCAAAAAAAAAAAAATGAATTCCAAAAAAGCCAGGCATGGTGGCTCGTGACTGGGATCCCAGTGCTGATGGGAGCCAAATTGGCCAATCCCAAGTCCCAGTGAAAGATCCTGTCTCAAAAGCCAAGGTGTGCAGCTCCTGGTGGATGACACGTGAGGTTAATCAACACACACACACACACACACACACACACACACACACACACAGTACATTCTCCATTACAGTCTAGAATGGCTTCATCCTTGGAGAACAACTGTCAGTGTAGATGGCTTATCTGCTACTGTGATGAAGATTCTCGTTCCTGAGGGGTCTGAACTTTGCTTACCAGGTCCTTTTTGAGACAGGATCATGACTTGATTACTTCCTGTGGCTGTGTGACTCTTCCTGGCATGTTTGCTTCTGTATTTCTATGAATCCCACATAGAGCACACAACAGACTGAAGCAACGATTCTGCCCAAATCTACCCTGCTGAACTGAATCAGTTCCATTGGCATTACTCACGGGATGTGGACAGCTACACCACCGAAGACTCTCCCTTCCCTAACAATTGTTAGCCACTTGTATATCATCGGGGAGGGGAGGGGCCGTTCCTTAAGAGTCTCACAAGCCCCCTCCCTCCACGAGGGAATGTTAGTGAATCCGATCTTGTGAGCCTCTCATGTGGGTAATCGAAGCTGCTCTGATTTCAAGACAGCAAGAGTCATGTCATGTCCTTAGGGAGTGAGTAGTAGAAGCCATACTTTACATTCCCACAAGGCCCCTGGTGGAGGAACTAGCCCTCTGGGAGTTCAAATCTCCTAACAAGTAGAACCAAGAGTAGCCAGACAAAAAGCACAAATCTCCACCCCCTGCCCCTCCCCTCCATGGTGGGAGAGAATAACCTGTGGGAATGCCTCTCCCCTCCTCCTTTCTTAAGGCACCCTTTAATTTCATCAACTGGGGACACAGTAGCACACAATGCCCATTCATTTATGATGCAGCATCCAGGAGCATGGCAGGATATCACTATCAAGCCAGCACCTCACCTGTGCCTTTAACAAGCCGGTGGATCTCCGAGGCTGGCATGCAATTTCAGGGTAAGTCACTGCGAGGCGTCTACAGCCAGCCCTGCCCAGTTGCTGTGGGACTGTCCATCAAGAATGGTTTCAGCTGTCTCGATGCAGATAAATAAGTATGACGTCTGTCTGTAAGTATCCTTTGACTTATTTTTACCCTGTGAGCTGGTCTTTCGGGACTAGTCTAAGGGCGGAGCCAGAATAATTAAAGTTGGGGCCCGGAGAGTATAACTCCACAGCATATGTGTAATCCTAGAAGGCGGCTCTTTTTGAGTGGGTTCAGGGGACGGGCCCTCACATCTTTATGCCTGTGTGGAAAGCACTTTACTGACTGAGCCATCTCCCTCACTTAGCCTGTTTTTGTAAGTTTTTCCAGGAGATGAAGCCCCACATTGTGCTTCCCTCCTTTGCTCCTTCTTTCTTGGTCACAGTCTCATTAGTCACTGTGTAGCCTAGGCTAGCCTCAAGCAAGCAGTCCTCCCAGCATACTCTACGAGGGAAATGTCTTTTCTCTCTCTCTCTCTCTCTCTCTCTCTCTCTCTCTCTCTTTCTTTTCTTTTCTTTTTGGATCATATTGCTTTTTATTTTGTTATGTGTCAGCCTTAGTTAGGTTTCTAGTCCTGTGGTTAAGTAATACAACCAAAGACTTGGGAAGGATAGTGGTTTATTTCAGCACAAGTGCCACCCCCTCAAAGAAATAAAAGAAATTTAATAAAATCTAGGAAAAAGTTTCACAGAGTGCAGTAGTACAATATTTTGATAAAAATATCTCATACATTTTAAGAACTGAGAGGGCTACACCCTCTTGCATCATCATTGATCAAGAAAATGCAGGACAAATTTGCCTATAGGCCCAGCTGATGGAGACCATTTCTTGAGAGTTCCTCTCCCCAAACTGACTCTGGCTTGTGTCAAGTTGACATAAACTAACTAGTACAAGGTCTACCATAATTTTTTGGTTTTGTTCAAACTACCAAGAGTTCATCTTGGTAGTTTGTGTTTTTTTTTTTTCTATTTCATTTACCATATGTAATTTGTTGTTGGATATAGATGTTCATAGTATTACAGAATCCTTGAAATTTCTGTAAAGTTGGATTGAAAGCTTCCGATTTTTTTCATCACTCTTCGTGAATCTAGTTAAAGATTTGTAAATTTTGCTGATGTCCTTAGAGAAGCAGGTTTTGCATTGTTGACTCTCTCTTCTGTCTTTTAACAAGGCCTTCTTCCATAGTTCAGGTTGGCCTCAAACTCACTATGTAGCTCAGGCTAGCTTCAAACCCCCAGCAATCCTCCTGCCTCAGTGTCCTGAGTGCTGGGATTTATAGGCCTGTGCTGCCTTGCCCAGGTCCATTGTTTTTATGATCCTCTATTTCAATCTTTGTCACCAGCCATTTTTAGTTTGTCTCGAGTTTTCCTTTCCATGAACTAATCTTTGCTTTTCCTCTCCACCTTACCTGGTCATAAGGAATACCCTCCCTGTGGAAATCAAAATTGATTGCCAACTGGGTTGGATTAAGAACCATCTAGAGGGACTGGAGTGATGACTCAGTGGTTAAGAGCACTGACTGCTCTCCCAGAGGTCCTGAGTTCAAATCCCAGCAACCACGTGGTGGCTCACAACCATCTATAATGGGATCCAATGCCCTCTTCTGGTATGCATGAAGAGAGTGATAGTGTACTCACATACATAAAATAAATAATCTTGAAAAAATGCCTAGGGCATTAGAGAGATATACCATTGAGTGTATCTGTGAGTGTGTTTCCAGATACATTTAACTGAGGAGGAAATACCTGCACTGAAAGTAAATGACACCTTCCCATAGGCCAGGAGTCCAGACTCAATAAAAAGAAGGGAAAGAAAAAGTCAGATGGACATCTCTCCCTGCTTCCTTGTCTATTAAGCTGTGGGCAAGTAGTCTCACATTCCCTGCATTCCAGCAGCCATGAGGGACTGTATCCCTCATGAGTCAAAGTGAAACTCTGCTCTCTGCACTCGCTTCTTGTTGGGTGTTTGGCCAAAGGGACTGGAATAGTGACAGATACACCACTAAGCCACAAGTGTGACTTGGGCAATGGTTCTCAACCTTCCTAATGCTGACCCTTTACTATAGTTCCTCATGCTATGGTGACCCCAACCATAAAATTATTTTGTTGCTACTTCATAACTAATTTTTCCATTGTTATGAATCATAACATAAATATCTGCATTTTCTGATCATCTTAGGTGACCCCTGTGAAAGGGTCATTCAACCACCAAAGTGGTCATGACCTCCTCCAGATTGAGAACCATTGGGCTTGAGGAAGACAGATTATCTGGGTGTTTTTTTGTTTTTGTTTTTGTTTTGTGTTTTTGTTTTTGTTTTGTGTTTTGTGTTTTTGTTTTGTTTTTTTATGCCCAAGGATTGCTTTAAGAACCTTCTCAGACTTACGACTTGATAGGTCTTATGGAACTCAGTCCAAGTCAGGTGAGGTAGGAATTGTCTTTAATTCCAGCACTTAGAAGGCAGAGCCAGGCATATCCCTGTGAATTTAAGGCCAGCCTGATCTATAATAGAGAGTTCTAGACTAGCCAGGATGACATAGTGAGTGAGACCTGTCTTGAAAGAAACCAAACCAAACAAATAAGTAAACAAACAAACAAAATAAGAAAAAGCATGACAAAAACCTCAGAGCTCAGCCCATGGTGGCCAGTTCTGGATATTCGATCACTTAATGCACATCAAGTGAACACTTGTCTCTACCAGGCACCTGCCCTTACTGCCTGCCAGCTCTTATTTGGGATTCTGATTCAGGAGAGACTTGCTCTGTTACAGCATATTCACTTACTGTTACTGGCCTGTGGAGGATGGTCACTGAGCTTCTCGAGGAGTCTGGTGCCCTTGTCACCCATGAATTGCTTACTGATTTGATTAAGAGTATTCCTGGGGGTGGAGGGGGGGGGGATGGCTCAGCGGTTAAGAGCCCTGGCTGCTCTTCCGAAGGTACCAAGTTCAAATCCCAGCAACCATATGGTGGCTCACAACCATTCGTAATGAGACCCTCTTCTGGAGTGTCTGAAGATGGTTACAGTGTACTGACATATAATAAAATAACTAATTTATTTTTTTTTAAAAGAAGAGTATCCTTGAGGTCCTTCTGTGAAGTAAAACTCTCTCGCGGGTTCTGGATACAAGCACCTATACTAGTTTCTCCGGTTGCCTCATGAAGCACCAAGGGTGGGTGATTTAAACCGGGATTTGTTTGTTTGTTTGTTTTTTAATATTTTAAATCTGAAAATAAAGTTATTTCCACACAATATCTTCTGATCACTCTTTCTCCTCCCTCATCTCCTTCCAGATCCTCCCCACCGTCCCATCCTTTCAACTCCGTACTCTCTCTCTCTCTCTTTTTGTTTTTGTTTTGTTCTGTTGGCTTTTGTCTTTTCAAGATAGAATTTCTCTATGTAGCCCTGGGTGTCCTGGAACTCTCAGAGGTCCACCTGCTTCTGCCTCCCGAGTGCTGAGATTACAGGCATGTGCCACCGATGCCTGGCTTTTTCTCTCTCTTAAGAAAACAAATAGGCAAATAAAAAGGACAGGATTTTTAAAGAACAAATAAAAAATAAGGATAACATAAAACAAAGAGATTATAAAGGAAACTAAGAAAGAGCAGGAGAAACACCTGCATATGCCAGGGCTTAGTGTCACACGCCTTTAGTCCCCGCACTCAGGTGACAGAGACAGGCAGGCAGATCTCTGAGTTTGAGGCCAGCCTGGTCTATAGAGGGAATTCCAGGAAGTCAGGGCTACACAGAGAAACCCTGTCTAAAACAAACAAGCAAACAAACAAATAAAAACACCTACATACACATGCAGATACACACACTCACATACCCATACCAAAAAAAACCCATAAAAATTCAAAATTGGAAACTATAATATACAAGCAAAAAAACAGTAAGCTAAGAAAAAAAAGTCCAAAATACTCCTAAGTGTGATTTAATACCTAGGGGGAGTCCCTTGGAGAAACTGTTTGCCTTTGCGAGAGGTTGTTAATTGAAGCTAGCTTCTTTAATCCAGGGCTTCTTAAATTATGCTGTTTCTACTTGCTATCATTTTTCATCTATGAAATTTTTATATGAGTCTGGGTATATAGGTACATATTTTAGCCACACAAAGCAAATTAACCATAAAAATAATAAAAAATCATTTAAAAACAATTATTTAGAGCTGGGTGCAGCGTTCAACTCCTATGTTGTCCTTCTCTGACCTCCATATCCACTTCAGTACTTATGTCTTTGTACATAGATTTTTTTTTTAAAAGAAAGTGGAATATATGTTATTGTACAAAAGAGATGCTTATTTTATCTTCAAACAAAAGGGAGCCACTAGCCTGAAAGTCCATTTTGTTTGTTGTTAGTGTAGTCACTTTGGCTTTGTTTATAGTTACTGTTGGCATGGGATATATTTTTCCATCCATTTACTTTCAATTTATTTGTGTGTCTATATCTAAAACAAATCTCTTATAGGTAGCATATCATTGGATCCTGTATTTTATCCGTTTTATTAGCTTGTCACTTTTAATTAGACATTTAATCTATTTACATTTAATGTAATTACTAATAGGGAACAACTTTTCCCACTGTATTGTTTCCTGAATGTCTTACATTTTTTCCCTCAATCTTCATGGTTGTCTTTCTTTCTCTTTTTTCTGCTCCTATATCAAATGAATATCTTTATAGAGTATCACTTAAATTTTCTTGACATTTATTCTACTTTATACTTTCAAGTTTGTTTTTTAGTGGTTGCCCTGAGAATTGCATTTAATATCTTACATTTATAACAATTCAGTACTGTTCAATGATAAGTTAATTTCAATAGTATACACACACACAAAAAAGCTTTTCTCCTATACAGTTTAATACCCTCCCACTTCCCCGGTGCTGCTGTCTTCACAGGCAGGGGTGACAGTGCTCAACCCATCATCCCTGTACTTTGGAAGGCTGATTGAACAGGAGGATCAGTGTCTCCAGGCCATTCTGTTGGAATCTGCTTTCTTTGCTATTATTACCTTTCTCTTTTGAGAGAAGGTCTTGTTATGTAGCCCTGGCTGATCTTTAACTCGCTGACCCTCTCTATCTTTAGGCTCCCCAAGTGTTGAGCTTACAGGTATGCAGCACCATGCAGGGTTTGAATTAATTTACTTGGACAGGCATTCCTTTTCCTTCTATTCTAGTCGCTTGCTGATCAGCTATCTTGGAGCCAGAGATCTGCTGAAAGGCAGGTGGCGGCCTACCTGACATGAGAGATTTTCTTAAGTGTATACCATAAAACACTTTGAGGCCTGGGAAGGGAGCGTAGTGGAAGATAGTGAAAGATAGCGCAGTGGAAAATAGCGCAATTAAGGATGAAAACAGAGTAGAAACCGGTCAGGATTGGCTAAGACTTCAGAGCAGCACCGCCAAGACTGCCTTTCAGGAGACCAGTGGCGCCAGAAGATGACCCTACTTCCTGCTTCCTTGTTATCTCTTACCCCTGCCTGGAAGCTACACATGAAGACGTGACTGAAACTGAGAGGGGACACCTGAACACCTGGATGGGTCAACTGGACTGACCAGCTCATCTTTCTCCCCATACTGCACCCTAGTTTTTCTCCTAAGTCCTTAAAAGGCACCCAGGTTAGCAACCCAGACAGTATCCTATTTTCTGGTATCAACCTGCTGTAACGGGGTTCTACCTTCTTTGTCTTAAGCTCTCCAAAATAAAATACATCTTTCAAATGCTCACTCTCTGTGGTCCATGGTCCAGGAAGTTCATTCCTCAAATATGCACAAGAACTCAAAAGCCATCATTCAGTGGAAGTTTTGTGTGATTGTGAGAGTGCAACATCCAAACTCCAGAGGTAAGGTCACCCACAGCCAAGAAAGGCTCCATTGTGCTCAGATACACCAAAATTTTCATGTCGCCCATACAGCACTTGTGTAGCATGTGTAAGGCCCGGCACTGCCAAAACCAAAACTATGTTAGTCTTTCAAGTCTGTCTTCTGTTTGAACTTGTAGTTACATATGTTTCTTTAGCCTTCATTTCCTGCTTGTGTAAAACCTCAAGAACATCCAGACATGAGCACTTAGGGCCTCTGTAGATTCTTTCCTAGGGAAGCATGCATGCAGCCTTTTAGATTCCAGGAAATATATTGAAAAACATTTCAAAGCTCCTATTCTCTCAATTCTCTTATTTGACTCTATCACCCAAGATTTCCGGTTGGTCTGATGGCTGCCTAGCTATTACCCATGGTTCCTGACAGCACTGACGAACATAATTGCCTGTAAAAGCTTTCCGAGAACGCTCCTCAAGCAGAACATACTAACAACTAAAGGCTGATGCCATCTACAGTAGCATCAAAATAGGGCAAGCAGTGAGCTGAGGGTGTGGTGGATGCCCTGGGCTCCACCCACATCCCTGAAAAAAAAAAGTATCAAGTATTCAGAAATTTCAAAGAACGGGGGCACAAACTGTCCTGTTGGAAGCTGTTAAACACTACTAATGTGGAGTGATCAGCAATGGATGGGATAGCTCCAGGACCACCCCCACCCTCGAGGTTCAGGGAAGGGGGGGGAAGACTGAAAAGGGCTGGAGGTTGATGAGAACCAAGCAAGGTTCTCCACTGTCCTCATGAACGCACAGCAGTTGTGGTTGCCCGTCAACTACAGCTAAGCCAGTCAACATTCTAGCTTGGAGTGAGGAAGGGTACACAGACCCCCAATCCCAACTAAGGAACTATGGATAGTTACTGTCATGGGGTCAGGGTGGGAGAGGGAGAAGGTACTTCTCTTTAAAGGTGTGGCTCCTGGTAGGTAGACTACACTCCAGTAGGATGGCTCCATGCCCAGAAGTGTATAGACAGCACAAATTAGAGTCAATGGGTTATTAAATTTTAAAAAGGAAGACATGAAGTTGGAGAGGGTAGAGACGTGGAGGTGGGACTTGGAGGAGCTAGGGAGAAGAGTGAGTGGTGAATGTGATCAAAATCCATCGTCTGAAATTCTCGAAGAATTAATAAGCTATTTTTAAAAGCATTACTGAGGACTGTAAAGTAAGTCAACGAGAACTGTTGCACAGTTGGAAATATGAGTACTGTAGAGATACTCTTCAGAGTCTATACATTCACAGTCCAAACCTCAAAGGTGTTTTATGTGTCTGTGCCTCTGGAACTTGATACATTCACAGTAAAGTTTTGTTTATTTTATGTATATGAGTTCAATGTAGCTGTCTTCAGACACCAGAAGCGGGCATCGGATCTCATTACAGATGGTTGTGAGCCACCATGTGGTTGCTGGGATTTGAACTCAGGACCTCTGGAAGAGCAGTCAGTGCTCTAAACTGCTGAGCCATTTCTCCAGCCCAGATTTGTTTTTCAAGATAAGTTTTCTCTGTGTAGCCCTGTCTGCCCTGGAACTTGCTTTGTAGACCAGGCTGGCCTCAAAATCAGAGATCTGCCTGCCTCTGCCTCCCAAGTGCTGGGATTAAAGGTGTGCGCCATTTATACTATAGTTTTAAACTTATACTAAAGTTATATAGAATGTCAAAAGTCCAGGAAGAGCTGGGGCATGCTTAAAGAATGGAGTGAGAAGCCTTGCCCCTCTGCATATCGAGACTTAGCACAAACTGATAGTCACTAAGCTGATAGTTTGCAATTGGTAAAAAGTCAGAAAATAAATTACTAGGAGAGAAAGCCAAGAAACAAGACTTCAAAGATATGTACCCTTCATTTACAACAATCAATTCCTGGCAAAATAAAGACTAGCCTATAGAAAGGTAAATAGCAAAACTTTAGGTGAGGTAAGGCAATAATAGTAAACTTAGAGGCCATTGAGGCTTTGGTCCTACCTCCTGTTTCCTTGGTAACATTAGAAAGATACCCAACAGCTTTGCCACTCCTTAAAATTTAAGTTTCCAAATGAAAAGGTGTAGGGATCTGGGTTTTGTCTAGGCCCATAAGAAGAAAGAATAGGTTATAAATTCTACTTCTGGACCTGGGTGAAGACCATTCTAAGCTACCCAAAACCTTACATGTGATTGTCTCCTCCTGGGAAGATTTGATCCTGATGAGTTTGTTAATCACCTGGCCAAGAGTACATCCACCATGAAAGCTGGTTCATCTGAAGTCATGCTAAGGAGACGAAATGACATGTCCCCTTAGTGAGATGACTTACTTGTCCTCCCACAAATCCCTTTGCTTGATGTAGAACCTCCACCCAGAGCACTGAGAGTCTAAAAGAGGGAACCCCAATTTCCTTGTAACAAGGATGTCTTCATGGTGGCTGGAGAGATGGCTCAGCAGTTAAGTGTTCCTGCTGCTCTTGCAGAGGACCCTGGTCTTGTCCTCAGCACTAACATGGTGGTTCATGATGGTCTGTAACTCCAGTCCCAGGTGGCCTGATGTCCCCTCTGGCCTTAGTGGGCACCAGGTACACACATGGTGCAGATACATACATGCAAGCAAATACTCATATACAAACAAAATTTTTTAAATATTATTTTTAAAAAGAATGACTCCATGAAATTCACCGGCAAATGGATAGAACTTGAAAATATCATCCTTAGTGAGGTAACCCAGTCACAAAAGAACACACATGGTATGCACTCACTGATAAGTGGATATTAGCCAAATGAAAGGTCAGAATGCCCACGATACAACTCACAGACCATATGAAACCGAAGAAGAAGACCACACCAAAGTGTGGATGCTACAGTACTACTCAGTAGGGGGAAAAGAATAATCTCTGGGAAGTAGAGGGAGAGAGGGATCTGGGAGGGAGAGAGGAGGGGGAGAGAAAAAGGAGAGGCAGTTCAGATAGGGGAAGAGATGGGGGAGAAGTCCAGAGGGTCAGGAATTTGAAAGTAGGTGTGTAGCAGTGGGGGATGGGGAACTGAGGGTAGCCACCAGAAAGTCCCAGATTCCAGAGACCCTGAGAGGTTCCCAGGAACCAACAGGGAGGACATTAGCCAAAATACCCAACAAAGGGGAGATAGAACCTATAGAGACCACATCCAGTGGATAGGCACGGCCCCCAGTTAAGGATGGGGCCACACACCTACCTCAAAAATATTAATCCAGAATTCTTCCTGTCTAAAGGAACTGCAGGGACAGAGTGGAACAGAGACTGAAGAAAAGGCCATCCAGAAACTGCCCTACCTAGGGATCCATCCCATCTGCAGACACCAAACCCCAACACTATTGTTGATGCCAAGAAGTGCTTGCTGACAGGAGCCTGCCCCTGAGAGGCTCTGCCAAAGTCTGACCAATACAGATGCGGATGCTCGCAGACAACCGTCGGACTGAGCACAAGGACCCCAATGGAGGAGTTAGGGGAAGGACTGAAGGAGCTGAAGGGGTTTCCAACCCCATAGGAAGAACAGCGATATCAACCAACCAGACCCTCCAGAGCAGCTCCCAGGGACTAAACCATCAACCAAAGAGTACACATGGAGGGTCCCATGGCTCCAGCTGCATATGTAACAGAGGATGGCCTTATCAATGGGAGGGGAGGCCCTTGGTCCTTTGAAGGCTTGATTCCCCAGAGTAGGGGAATGCTAGGGCAGTGAGGCAGGAGTGGGTGGGTGGGTGAGCACCCTCATAGAAGCAGGGGGAGGAGAAACCAGGAAAGGGGTTAACATTTGAAATGTAAATAAATAAAATAGCCAGTAAAATAAGATAAAAAAGAATGTCTTCGTGAGTTTGGGGTCAAGAAACATTGTTTTAATTGCTTAATTAAATCAAAGAATTGGTTTAATCTGTTGCTTTAGTCTACAGGAAGCACTTATCATTAATTGAAAGGTTTGCTAAATGTGACTGAATTTTCAAACCAAGTTGTTTTTTTTTTTTTTTTGTCTTCTCATTAAAAGACAGTTCCATGAAGGAAAAGGCAAGCTACATGGTGGGGGTGGAGATTTGCAATTCGATATGTGACAAAGAGCTTCTATTAAAGATAGGACGCCGGATAGAACAATAAGCAAAGACAGAAGAGTTGAGCAAGCATTTCAAGAAAGTTGGAAGAAACATAGGAAAGGGGCTCGATCTTATGAGTCATCAAGGAAGTGGATGGTATGAGCACAGGGAGACACTCTCACACAACCACCAGAATAGCTACACTTGAAGTGACAGTACTAAGTCTCTGAAAGGAGACAACAATGGGAACTTCCAAAAGCCACCACTAGAAGAATTATTATCACAAATAATTCAGCATTCTACCAAAACGGAGCCATGAGTAACTCCCAGGAGCAGAAATTTCACCCTTCAAATACCTAAGAGTACTCCCAGCAGAGAAAAGCCACCAACGCTAGAACAGGTACATTTCAATATAGTCACTCAGTGGAACACACTGTAAGAGCAATGGAAAGGAACAGACTGGACCTCACCCCCAATAACATTTTGTGGCTCAGAAATATACCGACTGAAATGAAAACAGACACAGAAGAATGCTTACTGCGTAACCCTCTTTGTATACAATTGGAAACCATCCCCCTCCCCCCCAAAAAATCTGTGCCTATGTAAGACTGTGCTGTACTGACCAAGAAGGGAAGCTGGGGGCCTTTTTTAGTCACTTTAGTGGGTTGAAGGATAGCAGGGATGGTTAGGAGATATTGGGTGTGTGTGAGGTGTGAGTGTGAGTGTGTGTGTGTGTCTGTGTCTGTGTGTGAGTGTGTGTGTGTGTGCGTGTGTGTGTGCAAGCTCCCTAGTGCCTGCCATGGTGTTTGTGTGGTGGTCAGAGGACAAAAAAAAAAAAAAAAAAATCTGTTTTCTCTCTCTATCACATGGGTTCCCAGAATTGAACTCAGGTTGTTAGACTTGATAGCAAGTGTTTTTTAACCCACCGAACCATTTCGTTGTACTTAAAGTTCTATTTTTACCAGCTTAATTGAGGGAGAATTCATATTCTACATGGTTGGGTCATCAGGTAAAAATGCCTGCTGTGCACGTGACCTGCGTTCAATTCCTGGAATCAGTGTAAAGGTGGAAGGAGAGAAAACTGTCCACTGACCTCGTCCCCCCGCCCCCCCCCCACCACGGTAAGCACATAATTCCTCATACAGATCACACATGCCAATAACAACGGCAACAAATAAAAGTAACAAAAATAAAGCAGTTGATTGCTTCAGGCATCACGTAGCCCAGCTGGGCGTGCCTGCTTTTGGTGGATACTCAGAATGTAACTTTTTCTCCTTTCCTTCTTCTGTCTCCTTTTCTTTCTTTTGGATACTGACCAGAGCCTGGCCAGGCTTTGTCTGAACACCTTGGGCTTCCTTACTCCTCCCTGCTCCATCTAGTCACCTTGAGGTCACTCCCCGACTCTCCACACCTCACTCAAAAGACTCTGCCTCTTCCTCTAAGCTATCTTCTCCCTGAGAGCCACCAAAATGTCCAGTTTGCTCATCCTGTAGTTTTTCTTTTTTAAAAAAATTTATTTATTCATTTATTTACACTCCATATTTTATTCCCCCCTACCTTGTCCACCCTCTGACTGTTCCACATCCCATACCTCCTCCCCACCTCCTTGTCACCATGTGGATGTCCCCACCCCTCACCCCACCTGACCTCTAAACTCCCTGGGGCCTCCAGTCTCTTGAGGGTTAGGTGCACCGTCTCTGAATGAACACAGACCCGACAGTCCTCTCAATACAAATGTCCTCAAGCTTCCAAAACATAAAAATAAAGTTTACCACTCCATGGTTTTTGGTATACCAGTAATTTTTTGTAGCAAAATAATTGTAACATAAAATATGACAGAGCTTTTAATTTTTTTGTATACGTGATGGTTTGTGTATGTTCAGCCCAGGGAGTGTCACTATTAGAAGGTGTGGCCGTGTTGGAGTAGATGTGTTACTGGGTGTGGTTTTAAGACCCTCATCCTAGCTGCCTGAAATCCAGTCTTCTGCTAGCAGGATGTAGAACTCTCAGCTCCTCCTGCACTGTGCCTGCCTGGATGATAATGGACTGAACCTCTGAAGCTGTAAGCCAGCCCCAATTAAATGTTGTCATTTATAAGACTTGCTTTGGTCATGGTGTCTGTTCACAGCAGTAAAACCCTAACTAAGGCAATATACGACTCAATAGTATTATGCATATTCCCAGTGTGATGTAGCCACCACCTCCCTCCCTCTGCTTCCAAACATTTTTTCTTTTTCTTTTTTTCTTTTTATTTTCTTTTAAAATAGAAAGTAGCCCAGGCTAGCCTCAAGCACACTATATGGTCAGGACTGGCATTGAACTTCTGATCCTCCTGTCTCCATTTCTTGAGTGCAAGGATCATAGGCATGCTCTACTACTCCTAACTTTCCAAACCTTTTTCTTACCCTAAAAATAAACGGCGTAACTATTAAGTAGTAACTAAGTCCCCACTCTACCTTTTCCTCAGCACTGGGAATTCTCTAGGCTTGTTTTTGCCTCTATGAATTTGCCTATTTAGACATTTCACATAAACAAAAATCATACAATATTTGTTCTCTTGGGTCTGGCTTCTTTGACTCAGAAATTACTTATTTATTCATCTATGTATGTATGTATGTATCTGTCTGTCTGTCTCTCTGTTGGCTTTAGCAGTTTTAGTCACAATATTCCAAATCTGGAATATCTCAAATATCAATCAAGAAAAATAAATAAATGAAGGGCTAGGTGGTGATAGTTCAACAGGTAAAGGTGCTTGCCTCCAAGCCTGATGTCCTGAGTACCATCCCTGGGACCTACATTCCTGGGTCAAAAGAGAGATTCAAGTTCTATTTCTGGGACCTGCATAATAGAAAGAGAGAACTGATCGCAAAGCTTTATGACCTTCATGTGCACGCCTTTGCTCATGTGCACCCCACCAATACACACACACACACACACACACACAAATAGACACCAAAAACGAAGTAAATGGTAAACAAGTGGAAATAATTTAAAAAGAGAAAGGAGCAGACAATGGCATGGTGCACAACATTATCTTACCATCCAAAGGGAATGACTTATTGAAATGTATAGCAATGTCAGGTACACTATAAATGTTGCCAGCATGGAGATTTGTAGATCCACCCATGCTGTAACATATACCAGCAGTTCATTCTTTTGTGGGACTGAATAATATTCCACAGTGTGGCTATAGTCTACTTTTCTCTCTGTGGAAGATGCCGGCTGCTTCCATACTTCTGCTGTTTGTGAATAAGGCTGCTACCATGCAATGAGACCAGTTTTTGAGTCCTAGCTCTGACTTCCTTTGGGCATGTACAAAATAGAGTTTCTGGGCCATGAGTACATTAATGTTCTCATCATTTTGCTCTATGTTTTATGTCTCACGATGAAAAGGAGACAAGCTGTTGGCTGCTGAGGCAGCTCAGTGGGTAAAGTGCTGGATGCAAATATTTATGTTTGTTTTACTTCTCAGCTCCTGAAACAGTCTCCTGGTCCACTGAGTGGGTGTACACTCTGGGAAGAATGTCTTTCGAGGATCAAAGGTCTGGATGTGGGGAGGGGGGATATTAGAACTGATCAACCACCCCAGCTTTTCTTACCTCTTTGCTCTGCTCAGCAGTTAGGTTCCAATTGTACTTACATAGGGTCTCAAGTAGCTCAGGCTGGACTCTGACTTGCTATGTAGCTAAGGATGACCTTGAACTCCTTGTCTTCCTAGTCTGCCTTCTAAGAGCTTGGAATCATAGGTGTGCGCTGCCATGCAGGCTGTAATTTTTGAGATGGGAAAAAAAATGAGAGGTTCATTTGCAGCAGAGTGCAGCAGGGCTGAGGGAATAATTGGCTATGCAGGGGAAAGGAACGGACCGCGGGAGCCAGCTGTGCACGGATGGATGAGTGGGGCCGGCGTTGGCTGGGACGTGACAGTTCATTCTCCGTGCAAAGTGGGAAGGCAGGCTAGAGGGTGTGGTGACGAAGGCTGGGGTTTTTTGTTTTTTTTTTTAATGAACCAGGAAGCAAGGCCATCATCTGCAAGGGAAGAAAGGGCGGAGGACAAGGAGATGTCAGAGTGTGGAGGAAGTGGGAAGTTGTCACCTAGGAGACTGTCACCAGGGCAATAACTGGCAAGATATAGGCTAATGGCTGAGTAGCATTTAGTTCAAATGAGCACCATGGCCGTTAAGTTAGAGTGGGCCCCAGCAGAGTGTAGGGAATGAGTGTGGGCCGGAGTAGGTGGGGACCTCTTGGTAACTAGGGCTGATGGATTTTCCCTGAAGCATACACAGAGAGAGAGAGCTAAGGAGCTGAAGATGTCTGCCTAGGGATGATGGGAACAATTCCTTGTGGTATTTAAGTTGTGTGTGTGTGTGTGTGTGTGTGTGTGTGTGTGCGCAGAGTAAAGGACATCAAAAGGAGGCACAGTGCAAACACTAAAATGAGTGGCTCTCGGGAAAGCCAGAGATGGCAAGACCTGCTAGAATCTCCTATGAGCTCTAGGGGCTGACCTGGGAAGTGAGTGGACTTAAGATCAAGGGAGGAAGGGGGGGCAGAAAAAAAAGGGGGGCGGCAACTTTGTACCCATAGATAAACCTAGAACCTTCCTGGCTGACTTCCCTGTGTCCCAGAAACCTTGAGCAGCAATTAAGAGAAAGTCCTGTTCCTTTGTCCTACTCCCAGCTGGGCTCAGGAGGAGGCCCCGGGCTACGAACCAAGCCTTCTACCTCATTCCTTCCTCTATCAGATAGCAAGTGGGGTCATCAGAGTTAGAAGCCAGAGCAGCAGGGACCCTGTTATTTATGGAGATAAGAAGGATGGCTCATTCTCCACTAAAGAAAAAAAAAAAAAACAAAACAAAAAACCCCCAAGAACTGCATGGTGATTGGAAAGATCTGAAGTCTGATTTACCAACGCCAGACCCTAACCCTTGATCCCAATTCCTGCCCTGCATCACGTAGTCAGAGAGAAACCAACCCCATTCCCTGCCCAGAGGAAAGCAAATCAGCAGTGGATCTCTTTGCTTCCTGTGATTAATAGGTTGCCCTGGCTTCCCGGGCCTTCTCTTATTTGTCCTGGCCTCCAGGCTTCCCTTTCTGGAGCCCAAGCTTCCCCTGCCCCCTCAGCTGGGGTAACTAGAGGCCAGGTTTCCTATGGGACTCAGGAATTCCTTGTTAAGGGACTTACAGAACTACACCCAGGAAAGCTCTGGGGGAAAAAATGGATGAGCTCCCCTCTTTCTTCTTGCTTCTCCTCTTCTTCGCCAATCCTCTTTCTCCTCTCTCTCCCCACTCCTTTCCTCTTCCTCCTCCTCTTCCTCTTTCTCTTCCTTCCCCTCCTGCTCCCTCTCTTCTTTAGCTTTTGGTTCATTTCATGTACAGTGTTTTTCCACTGCCTCCTGAGGGGCCACGAACACTTACAAGGAGTCTTCTCAGAGGCTGGCCTTCTGGTTGGAAGAGACTGAAGGGTGCTTCTTAAATGGGCTCTAGTAATTGGGTAATCATAGCCAATTGAACTAGAACCCCAAATAGACATATCATTCACGTCAGGCTACAGTGTCCCAGGCTCTGCTGGGAAGAGAGAACAGGGCAATCCCTCAGGTGGTTGCCCTTCCAAACCACACATTCATTTGTTAGCTCATTCATTCATTCATTCATTCATTCATTCATCCATCAAATCCTTATTGAGCAGCTACCAAGCTCTAGGTTCTACTCTAGGCAACAGGAATGAAGCCAAGTGGGATCTCTGTCATTTTGGGCTTGTGTTTCCTAGTTTCCTAGTCTTCTTGGTAAACCCTCTTGAAGTTGGCAGTTATGATTTCCTTGCACAGGTATTCCCAGGTTTATAATGGAGCTACATTCAGGTAATGCCACCCTAAGTTGAAAATAACCCAAGGTAAAAGTTTGTGTAGGAGCTGGAGAGATGACTCAGTGGTTAAGAGCACTGGCTGCTCTTCCAGAGGATCTAGGTTCAATTCCCAGCAACCACATGGCAGCTCATAATTGTCTGTAGTTCCAATTCCAGGGGAATCTGGCACCTTCAAAGATATGTGGAGGCAAAACACCAATGCACATAAAATAAAATAAATCTTTTTTTGAAAAAAAAAAAGTCAAGTTGTTTGACGAACATAATCAAAGTCCTGAGTTTGAGTGCCAGCACTGTATAGACGAGGCATAGGGACACATGCTTGTAATCTCAACAGTTGGGAGGTGGAGGCTGGAGGATCAGAAGTTTGAGGCCATTTACTGCTCTAGTTGGTTTTCTGTTGCTGTGATAGACACCATGATCAAAAGCAACCTGTGGAGAAAGGGGTTCATTTAATTGTCTAGTTGATAGTCTATAATGAAGGGAAGTCAGTGTGGGAACCTGGAAGTATGGACCAAAGCTTAACTCATGGAGAAACACTACCTACTGGCTCACCCCCAACAGTTTACTCAGCTTGCTTCATATATAACCTAGGATCACCTGTCCAGGTGTCCAGGTGACACCTTCAATAGTGGACCGGGCTCTCCCACATCAATCATCATTTAAGAAAATGCCCCCACAGACTGGCTACCATCCTGATGGAGACCTTTTCTCAGTTGTGATTTCCTCTTTCCAGATGACTCTAGCTTGTGCCTCATTGACAAAATCTAAGGAGCACAGTTACACAGTTAGTTTACAAGTTCGAGGCCAGCCTGTGATACACCAGATCTTGTCTCATAACAACAAAAAATAACAATAACAGGGGCTGGAGAGATGACTCAGTGGTTGAAAGCACTGACTGCTCTTCCAGAGGTCCTGAGTTCAATTCCTAGCACCTACATGGTGGCTTACAACCATCTGTAATGGGATCCGATGCCCTCTTCTGGTGTGTCTGAAGACAGCTACAGCATTCTCACATACATAAAATAAATAAATAAATATTACAAATAACAATAACCTACTGCCCATTCTGCCTCAGCCCACCATATCCTAGAACTACATTGGCCTAGAACTGGGCAAAAACCTTGTACAAAAAACCTGTTCCATAATAAATCATGAGTGATCTCATGGACTTTCCTTTTTTGTTTTTTAAAGACTTATTTATTTTATGTATGAGTACACTGTAGCTATCTTCAGACACACCAGAAGAGGGCGTCAGATCTCATTACAGATGGTTGTGAGCCACCATGTGGTTGCTGGGATTTGAACTCAGGACCTCTGGAAGAGCAGTCAGTGCTCTTAACCGCTGAGTCATCTCTCCAGCCTCCCTCATGGACTTTCTTAAGGCAGAAAATTCAAATTACAACAATTGAAGCTCACTGTAGCCATATATGCCTGTAATCCTAGTACTCCTGAGGCAGGAGGAGCGTCAAGAGTTTGAGGCCAGCCTAGGCTATATAATGACACCTTGTCCAAAAAATACAAAAAGAAGCACAAGGAAACAAAACCAAAAACAAACAAACAAACAAAAAAAAAAAACAGCTAAGCCCCCTAATTAGACATCTGAAGTACAATTTTTTTCAGGGTGCATCTGGTTTGTAATTATTATTATTTATTAAAATTATGCACAAAGACTGTCTGCCGTTTAATTCCCAACATCAGGAATGTTTCATAGATATTAGAATGGCCAGAGGAATGACTGGATGAATCAACAGGGCTCTGGCATGAATACTTTAATTGTCATCTGAGAGGTCTTATCACTTTGTCACGAGCTGGTATTAAAGGCAGGTGGCCCTGGGAGGGACAGAGCTCAACTGTGTGCTGTGAACAATGGACAGGGGCAGTTCTTGGGAAAGTTGAGGAAGGAATGCCAGTACTTTAGGGAAAGGCAGATAGGTGACTCTTTAGGGAAAAACAGGAGGCCCTGTGCAGCTGGGAAATGTGCCCCAGAGGAAAAGTGCGGAGAATGCAAGGCCTTCTGGGGCTTTCCCCTGCGTGATGAGTCTGTTGATATCATTGGGAGGAAAGCTCTGACAGAAGAAAGAGCCCCAGGTTGTTCTTAGAACAAGCTCTCATTCCTAAACTGAACTGCACCTGGCAGAGAATTAGGGCCCCGGAGCTCTAACTCCACCTTCAATGCTCATTATTTGATAGGCTACCTCAGGCAAGTCACTTATCTGGCCTGTGCCTCACTTTAACCCGGGTCTGGACGATGACCTCAGAGGCCTGTCATGAGGATCATCTAGGTTAGGTGGAGCTAAAGGGACTAAATTTAAAAGGTGACCCCTATTAAAGTTCACTAGGCCAAGCTTGTGTTCAGAACTCTTATAGTAGATACAGGGACCTCGGCAACGGGGGTACGGGGGTGTCTTACAGTAGGGAGATAAATCGGGTTCAAGTCTGAATGATCCAC
This sequence comes from Tokudaia tokunoshimensis, assembly GCA_036184795.1. Taxonomy (NCBI): domain Eukaryota; kingdom Metazoa; phylum Chordata; class Mammalia; order Rodentia; family Muridae; genus Tokudaia; species Tokudaia tokunoshimensis. The sequence continues at coordinate 8,725,153 of BTHU01000023.1, read as the reverse complement.
AGGCAAGTGGGTAAAGGCAAGAAGCGAGGATGGAAAAGAACTAAGAGGCAGTTTCAGGCGTAGGGGGATCTGGGTACACTAAGTTAAGAAGATTCTTGCTCAGGATGGGCCACAGCAACCAGACAACTTTGGAGAAATGGTTGAAAATGAAAGTACCTTCAGATACTGAGGAATTTAAGATACCGAGGATAGAAGGGGGTCGTCCCCCCCCCCACCCTCCTCCTGCCCAGTGTTAGGGATAGAGCCCAGGACCTGTGTTTGCTAGGCAGCACTTTGTGGTTATGTTACACTTCCAGACCAAAGGGTGGGGTGAGGAGAAGCTTCAAGAGGCTGACTCCTGTTTGGTGAAGCCAAGAATCCTCTCTAGTGTTCCTCTGTGAGGTCTCCAGACCATCTGTTTCACCAAGGAACTCATTAGAAATACACATTTTCAGGACTGGGGGTGTAGCTCAGTGGTAGAACACTTGCCTCCTGTGACGTGCAAGACTCTGAGATCCACCCATAGCCCTGAGCAAAATTCCTAGCATGGAGAAAGTAACTAACAGCAGCTATAAAAAAAAAAAAAACCCCAAACTCCCAGGCCTGCTGATTGCAAAGGCCAGCTCTGTGACAAGCCTTCTGGGAATTCTAATGGCAGCTCATAGTTGTGAGGAATGCTATCGCCACCTCAGCTCCAGGACACAAATCCTTTGAAATAAATTTCTATCCCCCTACCCTGGTGAAGGGTCTCAGGACGGCTCAGTGTAGAGTCGCAGGAGAGCTTTAAATTCTTCCGAAGCACGGTCCTTTCCCACGCCACTGATTTCAGAATCTCTGGGGGTGGTATGCAGCCTTCTGCAAAACAGCATCCCCCACAGCCTGCAAGAGGCACCCACATCAGGAATCCCTGGTGGGCTGGTGACAGAGAGTAGGTCTGGGGGGTCCTGAGGATGGTTACTCGTAGCTAGCGCTCAGGTGATGTGGATATGGTGAGTCTGTGGACCACACTGTGGCATCCGTAGTGCTAGTGGGGGTTCCACTGGAGAAGGGATTATGGGAGGTGAGGGTACTGAGGGAGAAAGTATTGCTTCCTCTCCTCGCATCCAATTAAGCGCGGGATGGCTGGGCCTGAACTTTGCGTGCGCATCCATTGGTTTTATTACACTCCGACTGCACAGGAGGCATAAGGATGAGGTCATTTGACATTTGTGAGGAAGCTAAACTACGGCACAGGCCTCCCTCTGAGAGAGAGAGAGAGCGCAAGGATTATCTCCTTTCAGGAAAATGAATCAGTAGGAGCTGCCTGGACTAAGGTCCCCTGGGTGCCCCCATGGAACTGCCTCATGGATCCCCCCCCACGCCCCTTCACTCGGATTCTGGCCAGGGGAAGAATGCTTGCCTAAAGGATTTTAGCCCTCTTTCTCTAGCTTCCAAGCTACCCTAGTGTGGAGGTGGAGAAGGAACTAGGAGGTTCTGTTCAGGAGTTTTAGCTGCTTTAAATTCATCCGATCATGTGCGATTGACTCTTCTTGCAACAAATACTCCCACATCCCGGCTCTCAGTTTTGTCTGTTTTGCTGCGTTGTTGCTGTTGAATAAGTGTTTGTTCAACTATAGGCAAACTTTGGGCTAGTTTTTCTTTTGGTTAAGGAAGATACAACCTGTATCATTCAGCTGTAGGTTACTATAAGAAAACACTTGGGACAATTAACTTATAGAAAGAAAAGGTTTTCTTTTGGTTCATGGTTCTGGAAGTTCAGTTCGGGGCGGGGGGCAGGGGGCTGGGGGGATTGGGCAGGCCAACTTGTTTGAGGCAGCCGGTCACGCTGTGAGCACGTGGCCGAGCAGGCAACTTCTCTTAGGAACTGGGATCCAGGTCAAAGGGCATACCCCTAGTGACTAAGGACCTCGCACTAGGCTCCGCCTCTCGAAGATTCCACCACCTTCCAATAGCACCACCCTGTGGACTAAGCCTTTAACACACTTTGGGAGACACTAATCCAAGTCATTGCATAGTCATCACGAGTCTAAGTGTGTAAGCAAGGAAGAAAGGGAAATGATAGCTGGGGTAACTGGGTATGGCTGGGAGCCCTTTTCCGGAGCCCGGTCCTATCTCCTTGCTTTCTCAATGTGTTTCCTCTGCAGCTACTCTGCAGCGTATGTCCAGGAGACTCCATCCTGTGGACTTGCTGATCCTCACCTCCTGTATTTTCCCTGCTGGCCAAATTGCCCCACAGCACAATGACTCGATCCGTTTTCTGCTAGACTCCTTCCATGCCCCTTCTCACTGGAGGTGCAGCACAACCCGATGAGGTAAATACAGTCATCTTCCCATTCCCATTGGGGATTGGTAGCAGGATGCCTTCCATCACCCCACAGGCCTCCAAGTCCCCAGGTGCTCGAGTCCCTTATATTCGGTACAGTATTTGCATGGGACCTCCATGCGTGCATTCTATACTGTAAATTACTATACCTCCTACAATGGAAATGCTATGCAAATAGACCTTGGATATATTGTTTGAGGAACAGTGACAACAAAAAAAGCCTGTGTGCTCAGTCTATTCATAATTTCTTTTTCCGGACTAGTTTTTGAATGACAATTACTTAAATCTGCCAAAGCAGGTGCCGTGGGTCTGGAGGGCTATCACAGGGGACAAATTTGATGTGCGGCACAAGTAAAGCTGGTTATTGGTGGGGCCTGATTTCCATCATGGTTAGGACCGCCCCTTCTTCATTTTCAGAGTTGGGGTGCCTGTGTCACTTTTCTATCCGTTATCTTCCATGGCCGTGGATCTTTTCCCAGTCCTCTGCCTGTGGACGAAGTGCTCAGGAGGCGACACAGAGGCATGTTCCTACGCAGTGCCATTACAGGATTAGGTGGGCTGCCTGTAGCTGCAGGCCCGATCACGGAGACCTGGAGCCTGCCGCTGCCTTAGATCTTGGGGGGCAAGTCTTCTCTGCTGTTGCTCTCAGCTGGATGTCTTAGTCACTGTTCTATAGCTGTGAATAGACACCATGACCACACAACTCTAATAAAAGGAAGCATTTCACTGGGGCTTGGCTTACGGGTTCAGAGGTTTAGTCCATTATCATCATGCAGGAAGCATGGCAGCAAGCAGGCTACCATGGATACTGGAGAGGTACCTGAAAGTTCTGCACTGGTTCTGCAAGCAGCAGGAAGAGGAAGACACTGGCCCTGGCGTGGGCTTTAGAAACCTCAAAGCCTATTCCCAGGGATACACTTCCTCCAACAAGGTCACACCTCCCTCTCAAGTAGTACCTTTGCTGATGGCTATGCATCCAACTCTATGTCAAACCACCACACAGGACGATTCAAGGTCCCTGTGCCCACAGGACAGGACTGGGAGGATTCCCCCCCCCCACACACACACACCAGTTGGCAGGAGAAATAGGAAGCAAGAAGGGCAGACCTGCAAAGAGACTGCCTCTGCCTCCAGTTGGTCAGTCCCAGGGCAGTTCACTCCCAATCTGGCCTCGACTTACTCATCGGAAAAGTGGGACTTTGTCTTCACATCTGAAGTTCATGTCTAAAGCATATAAAGTATAAAGCATGTATAAAGCATATATTATGTCATAGTGATTTGAATGTTTGGCCCAGGGAGTGGCATTATTTGGAGGTGTAGCCTTGGAGTAGGTGTGTCACTGTGGAGATGGACTTTAAGACCCTCATCCTAGCTGCCTGGATGCCAGTCTTCCACTAGCAGCCTTCAGATGAAGACTCTCAGCTCCTTCTGCACCATGCCTGCCTGGATGCTGCCATGCTCCCACCTTGATGATAATGGACTGAACCTCTGAACCTGTAAGCCAGCCCCAATTAAATGTCCTTATAAGAGTTGCCTTGGTCGGGGGCTGGAGAGATGGCTCAGAGGTTAAGAGCACTGACTGCTCTTCCAGAGGTCCTGAGTTCAAACCCCAGCAACCACATGGTGGCTCACAACCATCTGTAATGAGATATGACGCCCTCTTCTGGACTGTCTGAAGATAGCTACAGTGTATTTACATATAATAAATAAATAAATCTTTAAAAAAGAGTTGCCTTGGTCATGGTGTCTGCTCTCAGCAGTAAAACCCTAAGACAGCTCTTCCAGATCTAAATATCTCCCTTGCATGCCTGACTGCCTTGAATATGAGGACGATTGAGACAGGAGGTGCTCCTCCTATTGGGGAGCTGGCCTCCCTCTGACTAAAATGACCTATGGATCCCCTTAAAAGGAAGATAATTCCATGCCTTTTTGGATCATTGTCTGCCAGAGCAAGCCCAGGGCCGGGAGGCCAGGAGCCAGAGCTGCCTACATGCTATAGGTCTCAGAACTGCTTGTGTTTAGGACTCAGCACTTTAATCAGAGGAGACAGATTGGGACCGATGGGCCAACAGCCAAGGCCGAGGAGGCCCAGGCCTGTCCTGCCTGCCACATTTCAGGGGAGGCTGAGAGGGTGATGGAGGGGGGCAGCCAGCTCCCATAACTTTGCTGAACAAATCCCATACAGTAAATAGTGTTCTCCCCAGAGGCGAACCTTACCATATCCTTAGAGAGCCCGTGAGTGGTACGCTTGTTCCCGCCAGAGTGGAGGCTCCATTCAGCAGGACGACGGAAGCCTCGTTCTGTTAAAGCTTCATGTCAAGTTCCTGCTGAGGTCTGAGAGTGCAAGACTTGCCCCCTCGACACCAAAGCTGGCCATCTTCTTTGAGTCCATCTTGATCTTTTACTTGCCACATTGGCACTTCTGTCCCAGGGCCTGCATTCTGCCGAACCTGCTGTATGACCAGACATCACAGGAGGCCGAAAAGAAAAGATAAAAGTTCCGTGTAGCTAGTTCTGGTGAGATTGTCAGTCCGTCGTATGGATAGCCTACCATCCTTATAAGGTGAGGAGAAAGACAGGAAGATCTTGGTGTTTTCTCTCTCTCTCTTACACACACACACACACACACACACACACACACACACACACACACACACCACACACAAACATACCAAGCAAGTGCCTTTTCATGTTGTGTTTTCTGTGCACACACAGGCCAGAGGAGGATGCTGAGTGTCCTTCACCACTCTCTGCCTTATTCTCTTGAAACAGGGTCTCTTACTAAAGCTGGAGCTATGCTGGTAGCCAGTAAGCCTCAGTAATCCCCTTGTCTTTACACACCACACCACAGCACTGGGCTTACAGGAGTGTAGCCGGGCATACAAGGGAGACATTTAGAGCTGGAAGAAGCTTTAGACATGAACTTAGGATGTGGAGGGGAAAAGTCCCATTTTTCAGATGAGAAGACTGAGCCCCATTTTTCAGATGAGAAGACAGGTCACAGGAGTGACCTGTCCAAGGTCATCCAGCTGGAGGTAGAGACAAGTCTTTTCCCAAGTCTGCCCCTTCCTGCTTCCTGCTGCTTCTGCTGACTGGAATAAAAAAAAAAGTTATTTTTTTCCATATGGGCATTTTGCCTACATGTATGCCTGTGTACCACATGCAGGCCTGGTGCCCGTGGAGGCCAGAAGAGGGCATTGGATCTCCTCGAGCTAGAGATGGTTGTGACTTGTGGTGTAGTTGCTGGGAACTGAACCCAGGTCAGTAAGCAGCCTTATCCAGGAGCTATCTCTCCCTTCTAAGGATTCCCTTTGAGTAAAGGTAGGCCCTGACCTTATTCAGCCTTGGTGACCTCCCAATAGGGTCTGTTACCAAATACAGAGGTACTGGGAGTTGGGGGCATCAGGGAGTGGAGTTTATAATTCATTTCATAGAACCGTTGCAATGACTTCTACCTCTCGAAGGCTACTTACTGTCTGGGTACTGCTTGATGAAGTTGGGCTTTCAGGGCCTTTCCTTACCTGGAGGAAGGAAGGAGCAGTGGCCTGGGTACTTTACTCTAATGTCATTTGTCAATCCCCAGCAAATTTCCTCTGTTACACACACCCCTAGGAGTTTGTGTCTACCAATCACGTTCCCAGGACCCACCCTGAAGGCAAGCAAATTGGCAAGGGCATGGTGGTCTGATCTACTCAGTGGTGTGTATGTGTGTGTCTGTGTGTGTGTGTGTGTGTTCTGGAGACTGCAAACTAATCCCATCCTTTTCATTTTGCAGATACAGTGGGATAGATGTGGCTCTGCAGTGGAGATATCTTGTTTTGATGCAGGAATCACATTACAAGCACACCAAGCAACAATGGATAACCAAGCAACAACGGATAACCCAAATGGGGGCTTGGGGGAGGGAGAACAGCGACACGTTATCTGATGAGCGTACTGTGGTGAGAGGTGTGTATTCTCTGTGCGCAGACCTTTCATAGTGGTATTTTTTTTTAAATAAAGATTTGTTTCTATTTGTATGTCTCCCTCTCTCTGTTTCTCTTGTGTGTGTGTGTGTGTGTGTGTGTATGTGTGCGCGCGCATGCACATGTGCATATGAGTGCAGTACCCATGATGCCAGAAAAAGGTGTCAAGTTCCATAGAGCTAGAATTTTAGGCAGTTGTGAGCTGCCTGTGGTAGGTGCTGGGACCAGAGCTCAGGTCCTCTGCAAGAGCAATACATGCTCTTAATCACGGAGCCATCTCTCCGGCCCTCAGTCTCTCATCTTTTAAAATGACATGCTTTGGTGGTGTTTCAAACTCTTTCTAGGCTAGCCTTGAATCCCTGGTTCTCCTGAGTTTCTACCTTGAGTTCTAGTGTTAGGGCTAGAGGCATGCACCACCACACTCAGTTTATCCCGAGTAGGGGATGAACCAGGCAAGTATTCTAACTGAGCCACATTCCTGGCCCTCAAGGAACATTTGGGTTCCTCAACTTTTCTGCTCACTGGCTAAGAATTCTGGGTGCTGTTGCCAGCTAAAATGCAGGATGCCTGGTTAAACGGAATTTTAAAGAGACAACAATTCTTTCAGGAGGAGAATGTTCTCCACAGTAGGTAGCGGGATATGCATATTTTAAAAAAATTGTCATTGACATTCACATTTAAGTGGCACCCTGAGTTTTTATTTGCTAAGTCTGACAGCCGTTTATGAAGGATGGGTGGGTGACGCACAGGATACAAATCAGGGAGTCTTAATGGATCATCCAACCAGCCAAGCTGTGGGTAGCAGGAGGACAGGTGTCCCTTGGGAAGGAAGCAGCCATTGCTCAGCCCACATCTGCTGCCACCCACTCTGCCCTCTTCTCGGGAGTCTTAGTGGCCTGGTCATTTTCCTCACCTGGGCTTTTAGGAAGCCTTAACCTTGGCCAGACTCCTGCTGACTGGTGGATTCTAGCAGGCCATTGCATGGAGGATAGGTACAGAGCTGTGCAGATACCCACAAGGAGAGAGTTTCGGGGAGAGGTAAGAAAAGTGTCAGATCTGAGAGGTTTTGATTATTTCAGTGGGTGTTCTCTTCCAAGTATACCTAAAGCAAAGGAAGTATAAGACATAGGCTGCCTTGGACTGAAGGGGTATGTGTGTGCATGCATGTGTATGTGTGTGTAAGACTGAGTATGTGTGTGTGGTGTGAGTGTGTGTGTATGAGTATTTGTGTGCATGCGTGCGCGTGTGTGTGTGTGTGTGTGTGTGTGTGTGTGTGTGTGCGCGCGCGCATGCGCGTATGTGTGTATGTGTGTGTGTGTGACTGTAGATGGAACCCAGGGCCTTATCTATGCTAAGTTAGTGCCCAGCCACTGAGTTACACCCCTCATCTTCTCTCTTCTTGAGTGCAAGTAAGATTTGGGAGTATGATGGCACTCTCTTGATGCTGCTATTTAATAGGAGGTAATTTGTAAATGTAACTAAGATCCCTTATCAGATGACTCAAAAAAAATAAGTGACCATTCAGGGTTGGCCTGACCTAATCAGAAGGCTTTCCATGAAATCCAAGAAGTTCAAAGCACCAGTGAAAATCCCCAGCCGACTTCAGGGAAGCAAGCAGACAGCATATAAGATGGCCACAGAGGGGCTATAAGACACGGAGCTGAGACAGCTCCCTGGCTGACACCTAGCAAAATATATGGGGACCTCAGACCTAAGGCCAGAAACTGAGTTCCACCAGCAACCACGGAGCCTGGGGAGCCCCTGAACTCCAGAAGGACAGACGGTGGGCAGACACTGCGAAACTCAGGAGAATTCAAGCAGAAAACCCAGTCCGGCTGGAGCCAGCCTCAGACCTATGGAAATGGAGGTGAGCACACGTTGCTTGGAGCTGCTTGCCTATGGTGACTTGCTACACAGCACTTGAGCAAGGTGACAGCTGGGAGCAGTGTGACAAGCTCCTGCTGTCTCTGCATGCCACCTCCCAGGGTTCTCCTGCTAGCATCTCCACCGTGGCTTTTCTGTATCATTTCCTCTGTTCGAATGCCTCAAAAAAAAAAAAAAACAAAAACAAAAAAAAAAAAAACCACCAAAAACCAAAACAACAACAACAACAAAACAAAAACAAAAACCACCCTGGGAATCCTCACAGCCCTCCTCTTTTCTTCTAGCCCTCCTCCCCCCACACCACCCCCTTTTTTCTTAGCAGCTCCGTTCTTCCATCTACGAATTCTATACAATCACACACCGCATCACAGCACTTGATGTCTGCATATATAGCAGTGATCCCACAAGGTTATAAAGGAGCTGAAAGATTCCTGTTGCCTAGTGACGTGGTCAGCTTGGTTTGTGTGCGTACACAGGGATGTTGGCGCAGCAGCACCTCACCTGACAACACATTGATCAGAATGTGTCCTCATCATTAAGCGGGGCATGACTGTGCTACCTTCCTGTAAGCCTGTCTCCTCACACCAGATAGTAGTATATTTCTTTCCTTCACAGCATCAACTTCCCCCGAAAGCATGATCCCCACCTTCTCTGTTTCCTGGGCTGCCAATGACCTTTCGATGCATCTATGCGGTGGAGTTTCTTAACCTCATCCCTCCGTGGTACAATGTTGTCGCTCAGAGCTCACCTGAGCAGATGCCACCATGCCGTGATTTGGGAAGTACTGACCTCCTCGAGGTGGGTCTGACTGGTTTATGATTGCTTCCAGGATAAATGGCAAAAAGAAGCCAGATCCTGGTGATAACATGAATGTGCTGGACTACACCTGCCCCGAAGCGCCTTATTTGTTCTGCTCAGGCACAGTTCTCTGAGACAATGAAAGTCTTCAAAGTACACCAAGTGTCCCCTTAGCGCACAGCACTTAATACCACCCATCCCTCCTGTTTAAGCAATGGAAAACTCAAAGCATGGCGGCTTAACCGTGTTCAAAATGTTTCCTCCCTCTGCAGTCAGTCACAGCCAGCTTTCTTCGGGAGCTTTCCTCCTTACCTGGCCTCTGTGAGCCTGTGGGTGGGGAAGGCTGCTCTCCATCCCCTCATTGCAGGCCCCTAGTATTGTAGGCCTCTCTGCCATGAGCACTGCTGCTAGCTAGCTCTGGTGACTGGTGGAATGAGACTCTGAGAAGCCATATTGACCTTAGTCTGGCAGTGCTGAGATGGAGGGTGTGCCCGGTAACTGTGCACCACCAGACAGACACGAAGCCCCGGTGGCAGGCACAAAATGGCAGGCGGACCTGGGGACAAATAGCTGGAACCTTCCAACAGCCAAAGGAGCTTGCCCAAGGACTCAAAGGTCCCGGGAAGGCATCTGGCAGCCAAGCATGAAGAGGAATTCCCATGAGACCCCAGGATAGTTTCGCTGTTCTCCTACCTTCTAGGCTCAGAGGCCTTCTAATGACCCCAGGAAAGGACCTCTGATTTCCCAAGGACAGACCAAACTCTGTAAGGGTGAGACAGGAATCTGCAAGAGAGAGAGCCGATTCTAACATTAAGTGGACAAAAAGGGACAAGAGGGGTCCTATGGTGGAATGGCACCACACAATCCAGCATGAGTGCCTCGGTGGAGATCCTGCCATGCGGCCCTCTGTCCTATTCTGAATGTCCCCATTCCTCTGCAGAGTGGGTATTACAGACCTTGATTTCTAAATGGCCCACAGGGATGGTGGTTGGTCTCTGTTGACATATGGATGACCTCTGTGTCTTCTCTTATTAATCTACGCAATAGGGTCCTCTTTTCCATCCCTAAACTTATGTACTTCCTAAAGCTTGACCCACGACTAGAAACTCTTTCGGGTCTTGTCTCCAGTCACTGAGAGCTTTCTTTGCTCATGTCATGTAATCCTTACTGCTCTACACACTCCTCGTGCTCCTTGTGGTCCAAAGACAAAAGGGTGGAGAACAGAGAGCCATAGCGGCTTCCCTGTCATTCCCCAGCTCCAGAGGCCTTGATGCTAAGAAGCAAGTGGAGAAAAAGGGACAGGGAGACAGGAGGGGGGGATGAAGAAGGGGAGGGCGGTAGACAGGAGGGGGGATGAAGAAGGGGAGGGAGGGAGGAAGGAGGGGGATGAAGAAGGGGAGGGAGGGAGACAGGAGGGGGGATGAAGAAGGGGAGAGAGGGAGACAGGAAGTGGGATGAAGAAGGGGAGGGAGGGAGGAAGGAAGGGGGACAAAGAAGGGGAGGGAGGGATACAAGAGGAGGGATGAAGAAGGGGAGAGAGGGAGACAGGAGGAGGGATGAAGAAGAAAGGGAGGGAAGAAGGAGGGGGAAGGGGGAAAGGAAAGGAGAGGAGAAAGGGAGGGAGAAAGAGAAACGGATGGAGAAGAGAAGAGAGGGAGAGAGGGAGGGAGGAGGAGGAGGAAAGGAAGAAGGAAAGGAGAGAGGGAAGTAAATGGAAGGAGTGAGGAAGATAAGGAAGGAGAAGAAAGGGAGGGAGGGAGAAAGGGAGGGAGGAAAGAAGGAAAAAGAAAGGGATGGAGGGAGGAAGGAACGAAGCCAAAGCTGGTGACTGAGAGACCCCCAGGCCTAACCCCGCTCTTTGTCTGTGGGCAGCCTCAGGTTGACTCCCTCTGTGGGCCTCAATTTTCTCCTAACAAAAAGAAGGCCTGGATTAGCTCACTCCCCAGGCCTCTTAGAGCACTGACATTCTGTGATTTTCTCATTTCCTTCTGACTCCGGGGGCCTGCAGACCCCGTGCTAATGGGGATGAATAAAACATGGGCATCCGAAAGCTCTCAATATTGCAGGTATTCACTTGGGTTTCTTCTCCACTAACTGCGCAGTAAGCAGGGCCCAGCTGTGGCCCAGCAGCCTCCTGCTTCGATGGTTCCCCTGTGGCCCTGGCAGACAGACGCCCTGAGGAAGCTTAGAGGAAGGCCCAGCCTAGGGGCCACTGCTGAGTCTGGCCCTCCCTTGAGCCTTCCTGAATTCTAGCTTCCAGGGGTGCTTTGTTCTTAGGCCTTAACATCTTGCCAGCTCTACTTAAGGTTACTCGAGACCCCGGTTCCCTCTGCAACAGGAACATTTCCTTCAGCTATTTGTCTTGCCCTAATACCTTACAGTCTATGTGTCTGTCTGATCCATCCTGGGAGACCACTTGTCCTCCATTGCACGGCCCCCAGCGGGTGCACTTTGGGCAGTCTTATATCCACTTTGCAGGGCCTAGAGCTGTGAGTTACGTGCTTTCAATGGGTTAACAGAGAATACTTGTTTCCTTAATTTTAATGTCTTTCTTTAACACAAGGTCTCACTAATGTAACATGTATGCGCCACCACTCCTGACAAAGTTTTGTTTTGTTCTTAAAGATGTGTGTGTGTGTGTGTGTGTGTTTGTTCTTAAAGATGTGTGTGTATGTGTGTGTGTTCTTAAAGATGTGTGTGTGTGTGTGTGTGTGTGTGTGTGTGTGTGCGTGCGTGCGTGCCCTTTCATGCAGGCCAGAAAGGGCATTGGATTCCCTAGAGGGGTAGTTAGTTACAAATGTTTGTGAGCCACCTGATGTGGGTGCTAGGATTTGAACTCTGTTCCTCGTGACAAAGCAGCAAGCTCTTAATTGCTGAGCCATCCTCCACAACCCCTTGTTTGTTTTAAACAGGGTCTTACGCAATCCCAGGCTGGCCTCAAACTCACGAAGTAGCAGGATAGCTGAAGATGAGCCTGTGCTCCTGAGCCTTGGGTCTCCTCTTCCCAGGGGCTGGAACTACAGGAGTGCACTGCCTACTCTATACGACTGAGGACTAATCCAAGGATGTAAGTCAAGATCTCTACCAACAGCCCCGAGATTAGAAAACAAACAAACAAAAACAAACAACTTTTGTTGTCATTGTTGTTTCTCTTATAAAATTACTTTCAGGGAAATATTCTGTTTACAGAAATTCTTCTCACAAAATAGAGTTCCTGTGTATTTCCTGTCCTTGTTCTAGTTTCTCTGATTCCTCCTATCTTTCAGTAGTGTGGTACTTGTAACAGTCGATGAACCAGTGGTAGTATATTATCTACTGAAAACCCTATTCGACCTTTGTGAATTAATAAATTAAGTTCTGAGACGTAGTGTCTGTGAAGAGACACCATGACCAAAGCAACTTTTATGTAGGACAACATTTAATTGGGGCTGGCTTCCAGGTTCAGAGGTTCAGTCCATTGTCATCATGATGGGAAGCATGGCAGCATCCAGGCAAGCATGGTGCAGGAGGAGCTGAGAGTTCTATATTTTGATCTGAAGGCTGCTAGTGGAAGAGTGGCTCCCATATGGTTAGGAGAAGGGTGTCAAACAAAGCCCACACCTACAGGGACACACTTTCTCCAACAAGGCCACATCTACTCCAACAAGGCAATACTTCCTAATAGTGCCACTCCCTGGGCCAAGCACATTCAAACCACCATTCAGGGTCTCTGGCTGTCCTGGAACTTGTTCTGTAGACCAGGCTGACCTTGAACTCATAGAAATCTACCTACCTCTAGAGGCTTCCCGAGTGCTCGAATTAAAGGTGTGCAACACCACACCTGGCTATGGCCCAGATTTTTTTGCCTGGAACTTTCTGTGGAGTTGCCACATGCATTACAGCACCATGCAGAGTAGTTTCATTGCCCTGTGACTCCAGTGCTCTATCCATCTATTGATCCCTGCTCTTTGACCTGACAGTCCTCTCTCTTCCTATATTTGCACTTCTCACAACCTTTTACGATGAGAGCCACAAGGATCAGCCTCTTCGTACTGGCTGCCCTCGGCAATCTGTTTTCTCTGTGTCTGTTTGCATAGCTCATTTCTTTTTACTACCTAGTAACAGTCTATTGGACCACACAGAAGACCTAATTTCTGATTGATAGATTCAAAAGACCCAAAGTACTATCTATGTTTGTCTGCTTTTGTCTCCATGACAAAATACTGAAGAAAATCAACTGCATTAAGGAAAGATTTCTCTTTGGCTTACAGTTCCAGGGGCCTCTGTCTGTGGCTTCCTCTATTGCTTTTAGGGAAGTGGAGAAGTAGAAACATCATGTCAGAAGTGTGTAGTGAAGGAAAGCTGTTTATCTCATGGCAGTCAGAAACAAAGATGAGCGTGGAGAAGAGGTGTACCATTCAAAGACCTGCCCCCAGGATCTAGTGCCTACTATCAGCCCCTATGGGCTATGAACTCATCTATGAATGAGTTCATTGGTGAGGTTAGCATCCAAGCAGCACTATCATCTGGGACCAAGCCTTCAATTCATGTGCCTCTGGGACCATTCTATTTCCAAACCATAGCAGTGCTGCATGAACAACTGTGCCCTGAACATAAAATCTATAGGAAACCTGGATTCCAGGGATCTGGGGAGATGGCTCGGCTACCAAAGTGCTTGCCACTAAGGACATGGATTCAGTCCCAGTATCTATATGGCAAAGCAGTTAAGAGCATGGCCTCACATAGGGCAGCTCATGACTACCTGGAACTCCAGCTCCAAGGAGTCCGACACCCTTTTCTTCTGGTCTCCATGGGTATTCCCAGTCAGGTGCACATGTGTGTACACACACACACACATCTCAAAAAAGTACCGTGAGAGTGTAGCAGCAGTGCCTGTAATCCCAGCACTGGGAAGGCAGAGATGGGAGGATCTCTGGGGCTGGTGACTAATCAGTTCAGTCAAGCAGTGAACTCCAGGTTCAGTGAGAAACCTGGCCCCCAAAATAAGAAGAATAACTAAAGAAGGAAGACACAGGATACTGACCTCCGTCTGCCACATTTACATGTATACACATGCATAGACATATATACATATACACATTCATTTTTTTATAATTTAAAGAAATCTATACTTTAGGACAATGTAAAGTAATTTACATGATGTCTTTAACCTGGAGAAAAATCCAGGGCTGGAGAGATGGCTCAGCGGTTAAGAGCACTGACTGCTCTTCAGAAGCTCCTGAGTTCAATTCCCAGCAACCACATGGTGGCTCACAACCATCTGTAATGGGATCTGATGCCCTCTCCTGGTGCGTCTGAAGAACAGCTACAATGTGTTCACATATAATAATAAATAAATCTTTTTTAAAAAAATGGAGAAAATCCAATAACCTCAAAGCTGAATTTTGAGTATTGGTTATGAAGCAATTACTATTACAGAAGACTTCATTTCTACATTACATTTAAAATAGGAGTTGATTGACAGGATTTTTAAGAAAAGATTTATTTATTTATTTTATGTGTATGAGTACACTGTAGCTGTCTTCAGACACACCAGAAGAGGGCATCAGATCCAATTACAAATGGTTGTGAGCCACCATGTGGTTGCTGGGATTTGAACTCAGGACTTCTGGAAGAGCTGTCGGTGCTCTAAATCCCTGAGCCATCTCTCCAGCCCCTGACAGGGTTAAAAAAAAAAACAACAGAAATTAGGCGTACATTCACACTATAAATCTATCTATGCTAGATATTGTGAAACAGAGAGTAAATGGGGGGGGGGAGGTTAGTATTGATAATGTTGATCAGATCCCAAGTGTGAACTAGGCCTCTCCCTAATAATATACAGTCTTCCTATTCATAGCTAGCTTCTGTCTTCTTAAAATAATAGCTAAGAGAACAGGGGATATTTTTGGTATCTCCAAAAATATTAGATGGTGCATCAGTTAAGCTTATGCTAGCTGAAGTAACACACAGCACAGCAGATCTCGGTTTATTCTTGCTTACAAGAACTCCAAAGCAGGTAGCGCTGACTGCCAAGGATGGGACAGAGTGGAGGATACTCTGCTCTGTGCAGTCATTGAGGGTTGACACCCAGGCTGACAGAAGTTCTGTTACCTCCCACAGGTGTCTTTCAAGTAGGGTGACCAACCGTCCCAGTTTGTCTCCAACTGAATTGTTCCCTAGATTCTAGATTTTCAGTGTTAAAATAGGAACAGTTCCTAGCAAACTGGGACAATGGGTCTTCTAATTTCAAGGCTGCACTAAAGACTGATGTCTAAATCGTAGCCAGGGAAAGAGAACCAAGAATGGCATGGAAGGGCAAAGACATTCCACAGTCTTAGAATTACACCCTACTGCAGGGGAGGCTGGGAAATGTAGGTTTGGTCATGCATCTAAAAGGACAGGGAAGTAGGTTGAGTGGCAAGCTAGTGGTCTCTGTTCAAGGAAGGGAAGCCACATAGGAAGACTGTATATTGTCCGGGAGAGGCCTAGTTCACACTTAGGACCTGAGCATCACTATCAAGAGTATCACCCTCTTACTCTCTGTCTTACAGTAGTTTTTAGGGGTGTGTGTGTGTGTGTGTGTGTGTGTGTGTGTGTACATGTGCACATGTGTTGGGCATCGTGAGCTTAGGTCAACACCCCCAGCTGAGCTGTCTGCACAGATTTCCTGAGAGCAGAGCATCCTGTGGCTTAGCTTGATTTCTGTCTTCCCACCCGGTGTGGTAGGGACTTCTCAGGTGCCTGACCTATGGCCATGAGTGTTTTTTCCTGTTGTTTTTCACCCGGCCTCTAGTATAAATTGCTGGTCCCTCAGTAAATCTTCGGCATTCTCCTCACCAGAATGACCCGAGTCTGTGTTTTCTGTTAATCCCCCAGGCCTATGCCCGATACTCGGTACCATGGCAGCGCGGGCGCCATCACACAGGAGTGAGGGTACACATGGAGACCAGAAGAAAAGGGTATTGGATCCCCGGGAGCTGGAGTTACAGGCAGTTGAGAGCTGCCCTGTGTGGGAGCTGGCACCATGCTCTGAATTGCTTTGCCGTCTCTTTAGCCCTCAAGGTTTTCTTTGTTTCCTGGTATTTTATTTTGCTTTATTTTTGGTTTTATTTTTTCCTGTGGGGGGAGGGGTCCTCAAATAAGACCATTCCCCTTGTCAACTGGTAGATGCCTAGAAAGAATGGCAGCTCCTCCTTTTTGAAATGAAAGGCTAGTCTGCATAGTGCTCTATGTATATAGACTCCATAGTAGTCATTGTTTTTAATTGCAGAGTAGTATTCCATTGTGTAAATATACCACATCTTCTGTATCCATTCCTCCGTTGAGGGACATCTGAGTTCTTTCCAGCTTCTGGCTATTATAAATAAGTTGTGTTTTATAAAAAAAAAAAAAAGAAAGAACGAACCAGGGATATGTTTGGTAGAGGTACGGTGTAGTATGGTGCAGCATCCCTTCCCCATGAGGGACCAGCCATACAATTGGTTATAGTATATAGTATAGCATAGAGTTTATTTAGGGCATTGGAAGGAGAGTTGGGAAGGGAGTAGAAACAGAGGGGGGGGGAGGGAGGAGGAGGAGGAGGAGAGGCCGGCCATGAGCACATGAGCCTGTGGAGAGAAAGGGAGGGGAATAGGGAGAGAAGGGACAGAGAGAGTAGGAGGGGAAGTGTAAGAGTAAGAGAGTGAGGAGGGGTCAAACAGTCCCATTTATAGTGAGTCAGACACACCTGGCTGTTGCCAGGTAACTGCGGGGCGGAGCGTAGGCAAAATGCTAACATTCCTCTGTTTTGGTTTAATTTTAAAAAAGGAAAAAGTAGAAAGAGGTGATGGTGAAGCAGGCATAGGGTCGTAGTGATCCTTAGCTACTTCCTGCTGACTTTTGGGCAACGCATCTCTGGGAAACCTAGGAAAATGGGGATGGGGATGTTGGCCCAGTCTTAGGAGAATTGTCTGTTTCCTTGATGTCCAGGGTCTGTGAAACTGTCTGTGCAAGGAGCAGGTTCAGTAGAAGTGTCTGTATTTGTGATAGAAGATTGGAGCATCTATGGGTTGCTTCTCTAGAACTTGTCCTGAATATAGATTTTGAGTAAATGCCTGGACTTGGCAAGATACACACACACACACACACACACACACACACACACACACACATACACACACGTATGTATACATTAAAGGTAGAGAATAAAGTTAAGTGTGTTTGGGAGAAAAAAAAATTTCTTAGGTGTACATTTGAAACCCTGAGGTCTTGCTGGTTGGAGGTGAGGGGAGTCCCAATCCCAGGAACAGGAGAGGAATTCCACCCTCTGGAATAGGTAGGTAGTGGGAACTTTAGGCTATTGATTGGCAGGTATACTTGCCTGGATGGAGTCTATTTGGTCCATGAGAGGTAGATCTGAGTGGGCTTCCTGTAGCTTATGAGTTTACAAAAGAGATACATTTGTTAACATCATGAACAGTTTTTAAGATGAGCTTAGGGAAGACAAAAACCTTTTTGTGGAGCAGAAGGAGCAAGAAGGGCTTTGTCCTTCTGTCCAGGGAACTGAATATACATATATTTAGTATAATGAGAAAGAATTTTAAGTTTATATTTAAAAGACAAAGGAAACTCAAAACTTTGACCTTGTGAATATGATACTTGATCATATAGTTTAGCATGAGAAACACCTTAAGTCTATAGTTAAAAG
The DNA here is from genome assembly GCA_036184795.1 of Tokudaia tokunoshimensis. Lineage (NCBI taxonomy): Eukaryota > Metazoa > Chordata > Mammalia > Rodentia > Muridae > Tokudaia > Tokudaia tokunoshimensis. The sequence continues at coordinate 8,707,536 of BTHU01000023.1, read as the reverse complement.
GCAACCAAAGGAAACTGAACTTGTGATTATAAAAGTGGATTGTATACTGGAATGTTTTATTAGGGTTAGGCTGATTTATAAGAACTATATTGGTTAATGTTAGTGCAATGGCATTACTAGGAGAGTAAATATGAAGCATGTAGTCACTGGAAACTGAGTTTGGATAAGGAAGTAACTGAAGGTTACATCTGTGAAAGCTTATATCTGAACTTGTGTATCCTTTATTGTGAAGTCTGTGAGCAAGGCAAACCTGTCTTTGATAAGAAATCTGGCAGTCTTAGCTAGTTAACGAATTAATGAGCTAATATAGTGGTGGATTACCTTGGGAGTAAGGAGATAGGTCTGTTTTCTAGCTGTCAATGTAGTCAGAAATGTGGGAAAAACAAATTATTATCAGATGTCATGTATTAATTAAAATGACAGAGGTTGGTCTATAATCTATTACCTAAACAGTTCCCAGGTCCCTGTGGTTTCCATCGTAACTTGGGTAGAGCCAGTCTGGCTGTCAGGCCCAGAAGAACAAAAACTTTTTCCTGTAGAGCAGGAGTGTGGGAGAAATGACCCGCCTTGACTTAGGCAATATGAGACATTTAACTCTCTGGGTATCCTGTTTGTCCAATAGCTAGGCCAAGCCCTAGCAGGCAAGGCAACAGAGCAATGTTTCTCAGTGGTTATCACACCACAATCTAGGCAGTCTTGACGTTGTACCCATATCTTATCAGAGACCTTGGGGGAGGGAGGTCACTGTTAGACTTTGGGAGTCTCTGTCTTAAGTGTAAACATTTAATGTTACATTTAGCAGATTTCTGACAAGATTGAGAGCTAGTTCATTAAGCATATCTGTTAGACAACCTGTGTTTGTTTAATTACTTGTTTGAGAATGTATCTAGCAAATAAAGAGAACACATTGTAGCTTAATGGCAGTAGCAAAAACCAAGGCCAAAAGTATATTTAAGGCATCTTTAACCTTTTACTGTTTAAAAACCATTATTTACCAAGGTAGGATAGAACAAAAAACCTTATCTTAATTGTTAAGTAACTTTGACAGGTTGTACTCCTAAAGGCAGTAAACTGGGGACTTCCCATAACAAAGATGGCAGATGGTCCTGGGACTGTCCGTCCTTAGCGCTGAAGCGGCAGCCGGCCCATGACTGCTCTTAGCTAAGATGTCGCTTGAAGCTACAGCTCTGCCTGGAGGAAAGTCACATAAAAGAAGCATAGCCGAGACAAACATTCAGAAGAATCTAAATGGTGCGGTGCGTGACTGTGTGGTGAGAGCTAGTGGCTGGAGTAGTATTTTGTCTCCTAGCAACTCCGCTCAGGTGGGGGAGCAAATGCCCTCAAGGCAGTGCAAGAGAGCTCTCACCTATGCCCCAAAGAGCTGTATGGCAGAGTTGAGCGGGCAGGGAGCAAGAGAGAATGGGAGAGCTGAGGATAGTCAGGCAGCAGCGCCCAGAGCGCGAGAGTGAGCGGTGGGAGCACTGCTTGGAGGAGCAGAGTCCAGGGCAGGACTTGAGAGTATGAGGGAAGGGCAGGGCAGAAGGCTTCAGGAAAGTGGTACAGGGAACTGAGAGTGGAGACCAAGCAGAGAGAGAATGGGGGCGGGGGGGGGGAAGTCTATGAACCACTAGTGAGAGAGTTGTGAAAGTTTGTTTTTAAAGTGCCACTTAAGAGGCCATGTAGAGATATTGGTTAGTGGGTATAGGGGCCACGTTTAGCCTGTGAATTAGACCGGGAGGCATCCCAGACGAAATGGCAAAGACCTTTCCTTTGGGGGGGGGATGTTATTAAAATATCCCTACCGGCATCCCGAGAATAAATTAATAACCACAAGCATGCAGCCAAGTCTAGACTTACTGGGTTGACTGTGGAAAGTCTGTCCCTTAAGCCTTAGTATAGAATAGTTTATTAAGGGCATCAGGAGAGGAGTTGGGAAGGGAGTAGAGATAGAAAAAGGTGGAGGGGGGGGAGGAGGAGGAGGAGGAGAGGCCGGCCATGAACACGTGGAAAGAAAGGGGCGAGGGGAATGGGGAGAGAAGGGACAGACAGGGTAAGAGAGTAAGAGATCGAGGAGGGGGGGACAAGCAGACCCTTTTATAGTGAGTCAGACATAATCCAGTAGTTGCTAGGTAACTGTGGGGCGGAGCCTAGAAGAAATGCTAACAGTCTACAGCATTCAAGTCGGCTCTGGCTCTGCTGGAGTAGTCTTGAGTATTCTGCTAGTGAGGGAAACGCTAGAGACATGGGGTGGTGGCGATAGCATTCACAATGATCCCTAAAAGGGAACCAGGTCACCTGCAGCCGAGGGATGCCGTATTGGAGGACTTGGTGGCTACAAGTTGCAAAGCTTTGATCTGTAGTTGACTTGGCAAGCTGTCTCTAGTTCAAACTCGGGCATGTATATGCGGTATGTCACATCTGGTTAGTGCTCAGTGGGACATTTTTCCAGGCCCAAATGGTCCGGGTCATTACATATAGTAGTTTGTTTCCATGGGAGTTGGTGTACCTGAACATTGTTAACTCTTCCAGAGGTCCTAAGAAAGGATTAGGACTGAAGAAGGTATGATCTGGATACCACATTCATGTTCTGTCTTATGCCTGTTCTCTCCTCCCCTGGGAAAGAACATGCAGTCAGAGATCAGATCTGGCTGATAGCCTTCAGGTCTTGGTGCCAGGGCTTTGGACAATTGGCACAGGCTATTCTTATCTTCTTGGATAAGGGGAATTTGTGCTGGAAGTGGAGGAAGAAATGATGCAGATTTCTCTCACTCCCTTGCCTGGCACATCCTATGGATGAGTAACTAGAGTTGGTGCCTGTAGACAACAGCCCCAAGGTTTACCCAGCTAGTGGGATTATGGGGGCTCATGTTTTAGAGAGTGGCTTTGGAGCTGACCTACCCGCCCTTTCTTCCCTTCCTTCCCTTCCTTCCCTCCCTTCCCTCCCTTCCCTCCCTTCCCTCCCTTCCTTCCCTTCCCTCCCTTCCTCCCTCCCTCCCTCCCTTCCTTTCTTCCTTCCTCCCTCCCTCCCTCCCTTTCTTCTTTTCTCTCTCTCTCTCTCCCCTCCCCCTCTCTCCTTCCCCCCTCTTAAGACAAGGTTTCTCTGTGTAGTTCTGGCTGTCCTGGAACTTGGTCTGTAGACCAGGCTGGCCTCAAACTCGGAGATCCACTTGCCTCTTCCTCCTGAGTGCTGGGATTAAAGGTGTGTGCCTGAACCTCTCTGCCCAGTGGCCTTTCCTTTCTTACTGTTTGGCATTACAGACTATTAGTGTCCTGTGATTGCCTTGGCAAATCATCACAAACTTGACAGCTCCAGCTTCTAGAAGCCAGAAGTCCTCTATTCATCTGACTAAGGTGACAACACCCACTGGGTCGTGCTCCCTTTGGAAGCACTAGGAAGAAAGCTTTTCCTTGCATCTTACCCTCCTGGGGGCAGCTAGCTAACCCAGTCTCCACTGCCCCTGGGCCATATGTCCTGTCTGTTCCTCTATGTCCTATTGTTTTCTTCTTTTATGGATTCCTGTGGTAGTGTTGTTTTTTTTTTTTTTTTTTGATCCACGCTAGTAATTCAGAATAATCCCCCTATCTCATGATCTTTAATGCAATCACATCTACAGAGTCCTTTCTTGTTCATAGAAGGCATTACAGGTTCCAGGGATTGGGACACAGATAACATTTCTTGTTTTTTGCTTTTGCAGATGTAAAATGAGGGGCGGGATAGGAGGGAAGCTACTCTGGCTCCCACAGCCACAAGCACACAAGATCCTTTAAACAGCCTACCCTTTCTGGGTATGCATGGTAGTAGGAGGGGGGAGGGAAGGGAGGCCACCTGCTTTGTGCCAGATGCTCCTGAGTTCATCTTAATTCTTCCAGAGCCTTCTGAGCAGGCGGTAAGATTTCCACTTAGGTTGTGAGACCCAGACAGCTTAAATGACCTGCTTAAGGTAGCACAGTGGGTAACAGCTGAAGGGCTGTTGACTCCAGAGCCTGTGTTCTTTCCATGAGGGGAGGAGGGGGGAGGGAGGGAACACAGGAAGTTTCATGAGGGCGAGGACTCAGTTGGAATGTAGACAAACAAGCCCTTTTGCACATGTTGGCCCATCCACTGCTCCCCAGTGCAGGAATGTCTGGCCTTCTGCCTGTCTCTGAGGTAATCCCTTAGCTGTGGGCTCAGCCTGACTGTAGGTCTGGAGTGTAGACTCAGCAGACCAGACCGGGAGAGACATTCCCGAATATCGTGTGATCCACGTTTCACTAACAAATATCTCTTGGTTCCCACAGATGGTGTTCTAACCCTTCCTCACCTCATGTCTGTACCCCTGACCTCCTCCAACCTGAAGCAAACTATTATCTCTTCTCATTCCTTGTGTTCTGGAAAGTTCCTTTTTCTCCTTGCGTGTGAGTTTGGTAACCTCTTCATCTACAGGAAGCCAGGCAAGGGGCCATAATCCTCAAGTGAGCTGGTACATGGGGAGGAGCATGCTGCTGCCTTACACAGGCAGGCACATATTTAAAGCTTATTTAGATATGGGCTGAGTTGGGGTGAATGATGAAGAGTTTAAACTCCAACTTTCCCTTAGAAGAAAACAGTTCCTCCGGTTGTTTTCATGTTAAATCAGTGTGGTTAAAGAAATTGAAGTCTCTCTCCTCTCCTCTTTTCTTTCTTTCTTTCTTTCTTTCTTTCTTTCTTTCTTTCTTTCTTTCTCTCTCTCTCTCCCCCTCCCCCTCCCTCCCTCTCCCCTCCCCCTCCTCCTCCTTCCCCTCCCCCTCCTCTCCCTCCCCCTCCCTCTGTTTTGCTTTCTTTTCTTTTTTTGTAATTCTCGGGATGGAATCCAGGGCCTCACACATCTACCCGGTGGCCTCAGAGACCAGAAGAGGGCATCAGATCCCTTGGGACTGAAGTTACAAATGATTGTGAGCTGCTCTGTGGGTACCGGGAACTAAACCTGAATCGTCGTCTTCAAGAGCAGCAAATGACCTTAACCTCTGAGCCATCTCTCCTGTCCCAATGAGATTTAGAATCACCTAGAAGCTACACCTCTGAGTATGTCTGTGAGGATGTTCCCAGAGAAATTCCACCAAGAAAGGAAGACCTATCCTGAATGTGGGTGGCAGCATCCCAAGGCCTGGGTGTCCTGAACAAGACAAGAAGGAAAAGAGGCAGCCACCTGTACCCCAACATTGTGTTTCTCTGTCTCCTGAATACGCATGTGATACAGCTCATGATCTGCCGCTGCACCTTCCCCGCTGTGATTGATGCTAGAGGCATCCTCTCAAACCAGGAGTTGGGAGACTCCCTTTCTCCCTGGGCTGCTTTTGTCGTGTGTCTTGCTAAGACAGCGAGAGAAAGAAATGACTGTGACTTGGAAGCCTAGGATTAAAATGTCCAGTTTGCCCACTCACACATCTGCCTCTGGCCCGGGGTAGACCCAAGCAGCTGGAAACTAGAGTGAGTAGGGAATTTCCCAGCCTTCACCCCTAATGTGGCCACTCTGTGTGGTCTCTCAGACAGGGAATTTCTGAGGAAGCCAGAGTTTTTAACAGGTTGGCTCAGGGCTCTCAAAGCATGTGGTCCCAAGACAGAGAGCCATATGGAAGCTATCTCCTCTCATGCTGTAACCTTGGACATCACCTTGCATCACTACTGGCATATGCTATTAGTTGAGGTGGTCACAGAGGTCTACCAAAATTTAAAAAATAGAGACATTTACTCTAGATGCCGATGGGAGTGTAGCAAGGTCACAGTAATATAAGAAGACTGTGTGTGATGGGAGATACTACCATTTAGGAGGAAGAACTCTGCTATAATGGCGGGAGTGAGGAAGCCACTACTGGCAGTCTTTTTGTGTTTGAGTTTGTTTTTACAATTACATTAGCTCACACCCACATGGAGGTAGGGGAAAGGCTGACGGGGAGTAAGTTCTTTTCTTCTACTGTGTGGGACCCAGGGATTGAACTCAGGTTCTCAGGCTTGGCAGCAAGCACCTTTATATACTGAGCCTTGTCTTCTGATTAACATATATATGTATGTGTGTTTAACATATATATTGATATATGACACATACTATATAAAACTAACATGTTACATATAACACATATATTACACACATATAATGTTATATATAGCATATATAACATATAAATCATTAGCATTTATATTAACATATATGTTAATATATATATATATAATCGCTCTCCTGTTCCTTCTCTATAATATTCTTACTCTCTTTTCAAGAAGAGTAACACAACTTCCTATCTAGCCTCAAAGTTTGGACTGTGTGGGCAAAGAGTCTCCAATATGACTTTTGTAGTTTCTTCCCTCCCTGGGCTAACTTGCACACTGCTCACTCCAGCTCCCAGAAGGAGGAGTCTGACCATCCTCCTGTGTTGGTCAGCTTTCTATTACTATAACAAATGCCCCAAATCATTAACTTATAAACAGGAAAGGTTTATTTTGACTCATCACTGGGGGTTTCAATTTGTGAACAATTTGCCACATTGCTTTGGGCCACTGTTGCCATGTCACTATGGGTAGAGAGTATGGTTCACCTCGTGGTTGAGACTGACAGAGATAGGAAGAAACTGGGGTCCTATAATTCTCTTCAAGGGCAATATCCTCAATGGTCCAAGACCCTCCCACTAGATCCCATCTCTTATAGGTTCCACTACTTGCTAAGACCACCATGCAGGGACCAAACCCTTAACAGATGGGGGCTTGGAGTGACAGTCCAGGTTCAAACTTTAGCACCCGCCTTTGAGTCCAGACTGGCCTTCTGTGCTACTTAGCATTTTGTTGTTCTGAGATAACACCCCAGAGGAAGCATTTAAAGGAGGAAGATGATTTCTTTTGTTGCTTAGTGTCAGAGATTTCAGCCCGTGAGCCTGTGATTCTACTGCTATGGGCCTCTGGCTGAAATATGGTGGAGGAAAGAATCATTATGTCACAGTAACCAGGAAGCAGAGCAAGGCATGCCACAGAAAGCTACTTCCTTCAGTCAGACCCGAACCCTCAATATCTCACTCAGCATGACGTCCATCATCTGTCAGTCAACGATGAGGTTAGCATCTTGTGATTTGCTTACTCCTCAATAGTACCAGTGTGGAGGTGCCTAAGCCTTGAGTCTGAGAGTATTTTGGGAGGGATGCTTCATACTGAAACTCTGACCCTTTCCGTGTTAAAGAGTTTGGGGAACTGTGATAAAGCAAATGACAGAGTAATTTAAAAGGAAGAGCAGAGTTTTTGGGCCAAGGTCTTTGGCTGTGTGTTCCAGGCTGGCAGTAAGGCAGAACATCATAGCAGCATGTGCATGCGGCAGGGTCTACTTGATCCATTGTGTACAAGGAGCAGTGATGGGGGATAGGGACAAGATACCCAAAAGGACCATCCCTAATGACTTATTTCCTTCAGTTCGGTCATCCGTTCTCAAGTTTCCAAATAGCATCACCAGATGATGACCAAGTCTTCAACACATGCACTTCTTTTGGTGGACATCATTTTTTTTCCCCATTATCTTTTACTGTCTTTGCTCGGATTTGCAAACAACACACGAATGGAAAGCAGTTGGGGTGGAGACCCACCCCTTTCTAACCCAAGTCCCAGAGCCGGTGGGGTGGGTATAACTCCCTTAGCAAAAAGGCTTAACAGCAGCTTTGACCGCTTTGTGCTCACCCCCTTTGGCCAATGCATGTGGCAGAAGTGATGATGTATCAGTCCTCGGCCTTCCGTTTAGCGAGTGCTGATATCTTCTGCCTTTGTGCCCTGCGGCAAGGAAGCTAGTCTGATGAAGGATGCTTTGGCATAGGCGTAGATCTCAGAGGGCCCACAGAAGAGCAGCTGGGAGCCAGATACGTTGATTGAAACTCTTCTGGCCTAGTCCCCAGCTGAATGCAGCTGAAAGAATGATGTTGGCTAACAGCAGGTAGAACTGAGGATCTGTCCAGCTAAGCCATGCCAGAAATCACTGCCACTTAAACCCACCAGCATCTGGGGTATTTTGTTACCCCAAAAGATTCCTGACATACAGAGAATTTTCACCTATGGATGAATAGGTTTCCTCTTTTAGACTGATTCTCAAGTATATTAGTTCTTTTTCTGTGGCTGGGATAAAAAACCATGACCGGAAGCAACTTAAGTTTATTTTGGTTTATGGCTAACCCCAGGGGATAGATATTCACAATGGCAGAGCAGGCGTGGCAGCGGGGAGCTGAGAGGTCACTTCTTTACCCACATGCAGGAAGCAGAGAGTGAACTGAAAGTGGAGCAGAGCTATAAACTCTCCAAGATTACTCCCAGTGACCAAGATGCCACTTCCTAAAAGCCCCAATATCTCCTTGAACAGTAGCACCTAATGAGAACCAAGTCCTCAAATGCATGAGCTGATGGGGGACATTCTCATTCAAACTACCAAACCCAGCTAAATAACACACTCCCATTTCTCCAGCCTCAGTTCAGTAATAGAGCAAGAGACTATAGCAAACGTCAGTGTTCTGAAAAGAGAAGGATGGGAGATACGATGATCAACTAAAGCTATAGCGCTTCTCAGATCTGAAGGTGCAGGCCTCTTATCTGCAGATGGAGACAGTTCCTTATCAGGCCCTAAGCTTGCTTCTCGCTGGTTATTTTACTCTTACCACCTTGCTCTGCCAGGTCTAAATAGGTCCTGAGGAAACCCCTTCTAGAGGGGGTCAGGAAATAGTCTCAACCGGTTTCCTTCTCAGAGTAGGAACCCAAAGGTTGTTTCATATTCATACCCAACTCAAGAAAAGTTTGGCTTGTTTGATCCAGGCTCAAGGTTTCTTTGAAGATACGAGTCCCTTAAAAATGTAATGGGACACTCAAATGTTTGCTTCTAGACACTTCAGGGGCTATACTCAAAACTCGAGATATGTTTTAAGTGTGTGTGTGTGTGTGTGTGTGTGTGTGTGCGCGTGTGCGTGCTGGAGTTTATAAGCACCACATGCACACAGATGCCTGTTGAGGCCAGAAAAAGGCATTGGATCCCCTGGAACTACAGTCACAGGTGTTTGTGGGTGCTGGGAACCAAACCCAGATTTCCCATGAAAGAAGCACCCTCAGCCCCAGAACACACCTTTAACAGTTGCTATACCTCTTTGCCTTTTCATGTCTGTACCTTGCTTTCTGCATTTAATGGCAGCCATTTTAAGATTTATGGGCACTGGTCAGGGAGTAGGCACATTTAGCTTCATTTCTCCCCTAGTTTTTAACCATACCATTTTTCCCCCTCAGTCTGTACCTATTTGAAAGTGCAAGTTTGACAGATTATTTTTTTTTTAAACTGCATGTGCTGCTTTAGTCTTGGCTGGCAACTTGACACAACTCGGAATCACCTGGGACGAGAGCACCATTTAAGAAGTTATCCAGATCAGATTGGCCTGTAAATGTGTCCCTGGGTGATTGTCTTGATGGCTAATTGATGTAAGAAGACCTAGCCCACTGTGGGTGGCACCATTTTGTGGGTTGGGCCATGGACTCTAGTAGAGCAAGCTAACTAGGGACTAAGCGATGGACACATATATTTGGTCTGCTCTTGACTGTGAATGTGCTTGACTTCCCCAAAATGATGGGTTGTAACCTGGACTTGTAAGCCATCTACACCCCCTTCTCCCCCAGGATGCTTTTGGTTAGGATGTTTTGTCAGAGCAACAGAGATGAAAACAGAAGACTACAGAACATGGATTGTATACTGAAGGGGATGGTACAGTGGGGAGATGACCAACTTCTGATGGAGTTTTCCTCAGTGCCTGAGTCTCATTTACATTTATATTTCAGTAAAACTCGTGTCTGGTACCAGGTTTCCTAGTAGTCACGATAAGAAAGACTGTGCTGCAGAAACAAAGGAGACAGAATTTGGGGCCCATGCACAATTAGCTCATGCTTTCCCAGCCGTCTCCATTTTCATTCATCTGTCCTTGTCAAGTGCCTAATGCTCTACCACTCAGCCCCACATCGGCACACCTCTCCAGACGCATTTTCACCGAGGAACACATGCTTTCCATCTGACTCTCCGATGTGATGTGGACAGAAGTGATCATCTCCTCCGAGAAACCTATCTTCAAAGCATCCAACTCCGGTCTTTCTTTCCCTCTTTGCTTCCTACAGAATGAAAAAAAAAGTTTAAACTGGAGTGGGTTTATCATAGGCCTAAAGAGGGAATTGGAGAGGCTTTCTCCAAGGCTCAAAAAAAAGTCCAAGTTTCTCATTGTCAGACTGTGACTCGTCCATGGCTGTCTTTGCTCCTAGCTCCAGTTCAAGAAGGAGCAGTGTCACCTCCTCTGTTAACCAGTCTGTGGTACCTTTGCTGTCTGGCCACCTCCGGAAGCTGAAGTTCCATTCCCCAGGAGCCTCCTCTTGGAAAGTTCAATGTTAAGGATGGCTTCAGGAGACATTTGCTCACGTATTGGAAGGCAAAGGTGAATCAGCCCTCCTTTCACACTTGAGCCTCCAGATCATGACGCAGATGTCTGTCTGCACAGTCTTGGCTAAGGACATCAGATTGTCCAGCGGTTTGTTACGCCATACAGGTCGTCGGAGGAAGTGAAATGAGCTGTTAAGAAGGTTCCATTTGTCTTTGCACACATCCACATGGTTTTGGTAGGCGGCCTCTGAGATCCGCCCCTGCCTATGATCTCCTCTTCTTCTTTGCATTTTTAAAGATTTATTTAAAAAAAAAATCCGTGTGTATGAGTGTTCGCCTATATGTACCACCTGTGTGCCTCGTGTCTGCAGAAGCTAGAAGGGTGTGCTAGGGCCCCTAGAACTGGAGTTACAGTTGTGAGCAGCTGTGTAGATGCAGAGACCTGAACCCAGGTCATCGACAAGAGCAGTAGCGCTAAGTGCTCTTAACTGCTGAGCCATCTTCTCTCCAGCCCCCACCCCTCTGTTTCTCGATATTTACAGACCTGTCATTTGCCATGTTTTCCCCAGTTTGGGTAATCAATATGAATTTAGCCGAAGTGACGGGGATATCACTTTCAAATTAGGTTATACAAGACAATGTAGCTTTTGCCTTGGGCTCATGCCTTTCTTTTCTCTGCCTCAAATATCCTAAGATCACGTGATTTTGGGGGAAACCCAGTTTCTGTGTCAGGACTAGTGCTGTAGAGAAGTCCATGTGGTGAGAAACTGAGCCTTTGGCCAACGGGCCTTCAACAGTTCTGTGAGTCGGCCATCTTGGAAGCGGATGCTTCAGTCCCGTTCAAGCCTTCAGAGAGCTCCAGGCCCCAGTTGATGCTTTGACTACAACCTCACAAGGCAGTCCCTGAAGCAGAACCATACAGCTGAACTGCTTGCCCGTGGCTTCCTGACTTTCAGATACTCTATCAGATAGTAAGTGTTCACTTCCTTAACACTGTAGAATTGAGGGGATAATTTGTTACACAGCAGCAGGTAAATAACCGCCACACCTATCTTTCATCTCAACTGTCCCTGTTGCCCTCAGCACCCCCGGCAGATGTTCCGCATGTTTACACAGCTGACTTGGCCAATCAGCACAATCGTGTTAAGCAAAATTCCACAGTAAGTCACTTAAACTATATTGGCCAGAGTACATGTCTCCTTCCTTGATCAAGCCCTACCTGATGTAAGAAACTAAAGAGCCACAGTTGTCTCACATATGTACGTGCACACTGGGTCTCTCTCTCTCTCTCTCTCTCTCTCTCTCTCTCTCTCACACACACACACACACACACACACACACACACACACACAGAAAATAAAAAAGATGCAAGGAACTCTGTAATGAGTCTCTTAAAAGGACACTAATCTATTCATGAGAACTCCACCCTCAAGACCTTATTACCCACGCCCCCCAAGTCCCACTTCTTGATACCATCGCCTCAGGTTTTAAGATGTTAACATAAGAATGTTCAGGCGTACAAATATTCATCTCACAGCAAGGCGATCTGAGCAATGCACCCCCGTGAATGCTGCCTCCCTCCAGAGAGTACAGCTCCAAACTGGGGTTGTGTGTGAAGAAGGTGTGGATTTCTTACTCTCTTTTGTAGACCTGGCATCAGACACCCCAGGAGAGCAGCTCCAAGGTTTCAGGGGACCAGGAGCCTGATTAAAGCGAACAACTCACCCTAAAACCTCCTTCCCCATTAGCAGAGAGAGGTGTGAAGTCAGCCTGCTCCAAAGCAGCGAGGCCCCAGGGAGAAATTAAAAGGCACTCCTGACAGGAGGAGTGGCTTTCAGAAGGAAGGTCTCTCAGGTACAGCACTCAACTCCCCAGAGCATGGAAGATAATGGAGCTGCCAGGGACCGTGGTCGCCATGGTAATGGCATCTCAGATTCCAACCAAATGTAAGCTGCTGGCTGGCCTGTCAATCACACAGTTTCTCCATTTACAGTGCAGGTGCGGGACAGGTGGCTGGCAGTGGCGAGGAAGGGAAGAGACCAAGCTTGGGCATGCACACAGTGGGCTCATGGGAGCATTTATGCTTAGTGTGTGTCTTTGCATACATAAATTTTTGTAAGGGCAGAGGCTTGGTTCTAGCTAGGGTTGAGAATCTAAATGCTATACCCCTGGCTCAGGCACAGCAGAACATTCCAGTTAAGAGGCCAGAGTTTTGGGTCTCTTTACCCTGTCTCAAAATATTGGCAGCTACTCTTGTCTACTCGCTAGAAAGTCATCTCTTTGGAGAAAATTTTCTACCTCCAATAGCCTCATTTCAAATGCAAATGCAGTCATGCATCAATTAATAACACGGACACTTCTGAGAATGCATCATTAGGTGATTTTATTGTGTGAACATCCTAGAATGTACTTACACAAACTAAGACATTAATGATATCACAAGGAGATATAACCTTATGAGACCATTGTCCCGTCTGCAGCTTGCTATTGGCTGTGACATTATTATATAGAGCATGGACATAATGGTCAGTTACCAATAGACCAAGAAAGAATGGGCAGACCAATGAGATGACTGAAGACAGAGAAGACAGCTGGACCTGCAAGGGAGTGGGACTCGTGCCTTGCATACAGTAGTTGTCCATCATATTTATGTGAACTTATGAATGCATGGAATACATAAATAAATAGAGCTATGGGAGGGGAAGGGCAGCCATGAGAGATAATGGTTCGATGCATAGGGAAAGTGTCTGGAATCAGCTTCAAATCAATTCAGTTCTATGTATTGAGTGCATTCTTTGGGTCAGGAATGATGCTGGGGGGGTGGGGGATCAGGCACAGTGGGGGCTTGCCCTCTGGAAACTCAGAGATACTGGGATTAGGGCCTGTCTGTTTAAAGTGCTACAATAAGATTCCGTAAGTGAATTCCTATTGTATTAGCTATGTTTGTATTGCTGATTAAAGCATCAGAAGCGAAGCCAGTCATAGAAGATTTGAGTTTACGCAGGCTTCCAGTTCCACACGGTTACAGTTCATGTTGGCAAAGAAAAAACAAGGCAGAAGGACCGAGAAGCTGAGGGCTCGCATCTTGAACCACAAGCAGGAAACAGAGACAAACTGGTGATAAATGAGGGTTTTTACTCCTCAAACCTACCCCAATGACATACTTCCTCCAACAAGGGCATTCTCCTAAGCCTCCCCAAACAGTGCCACCGACTGGAGACCAAGTATTCAAATGCCCAACATTATGAGAGGCATTACTCAAATCACTATACTTATAAAGAAGAAAAATTTTTTTTTCTCTTACAGTTCCAGAGGCTGCCACGTTGAAGAACAAGGTGTCTAGTGAGGGCCAGCACTCTAGTTCATGGGTGGCACCATTTCTTAGTGCCCACACACAGTAGAAGGAGCAAGGGACCTCCCTGGGACCTCTTTTGTAAAGATATTAATGTCACTCATGAAGGTTCTACCCCATGTGACCCAGTGACGTCCCAAAGTCACCACCTTGCATCAGCGTGCGACTTTGGGAGGACACAGGTTATCAAAGAGTCCTTTTGTGAGTCTCCTGAGTACTGGATTTTTTTTTTTTTCATAACAGGGTTTCTCTGTGTAGCCCTGTCTGTCCTGGAACTCACTCTGTAGACCAGGCTGGCCTCAAACTCAGAAATCTGCCTGCCTCTGCCTCCCAAGTGCTGGAATTAGAAGCGTCCTCCACTAACTGGCTGTCTGGTGGCAAGACAACAGGCCTTAAGTGCTGCCGGGACCCAAATCCTCTACCCTCGAGCCTTCTCAGGTTCAGGTCTCTCAGAACTGTGCCACAGAGAGTTAAGGGACCTGGGTCATGCTCCACCAACTTTGTTGTCACTGATGCCTGCCCCTGGGAGAAGTGGCTCCCAGTGCTGCCTGTGTGCCTCCCTTGGTAGCAGAGAAAGCTCTTGAGAGGAGGCAGGTTGCAGGTGCATGCTCTGCAATGATTAATGCAGCCAATGTCAAGGGGAATTAGGGAAGGATGCTGGCCGGATCTGGTCTTCCTGTACTGCCCTTCCAGCAGTATGACCAGAGCAGCTGGTGCCCTTGGCTGCTGCCCAAGAGCTCAAGGGATCTGGAAGTGGGTCATGGCTGGAGGGTCAAGGTGTTGGTGGACTAGAACTAACCAGCTATCTCCAGTAATCCCCTGGCCACAGAATGGGACAAACCCACCCAGAGGGAGCAGGAGCCATCTCTCCTGTCTTTGGTCAAGTGGCCTGTTAACCCAGGCAGTAATTTAATCACAAACAAGCATTTTGGGGGCTTTCGGCTCCTATCCCTGGCCTGCCTTCTGTCTGCCGGTGGTTCCTTGGCTGGGATCTGTCATCCTCCCCCAGAAGCTGACAAGTATTTCAGTGGCTTCCTCTCCTTCCGTTTCCAGCCCTCTTCTCCCCAGATTTGTTTTTCTAGGTGACTTCATTGCCAGTTTCAGAAGAGGTCACCTGTTCCAACCTTAATTTATTTATTGTCAGTTATTGGGAGAGGGTTCACTACACAGCTCAGGCTAACCTTGAACTCACTGTGGACCTCACGGTAACTTTGAAGTCATGATCCCCCTGCCTCCCGGGAGTACTGAGATCGCATGTGTGCAGCACAAGGCCCTGCCTTGCTCAGGACTTCAAGAGTTAGAGCCTGACAGGAGCCTCAGTCTCTTGAATGGATGAAAAGCAGAGAGGGGTGGACCAGTGGGTCTGGACAGATTCTCTCAGCTTCCTCTCAAACTCTCACCTTTTGCATTCTGTGATCCTACTCATTTCCAGTCTCCCGGGAGTGTTCAAGACTAGCCCACAGCTGCCAGGGGACTTTCTGAAAGTCCATGGCTAGAGACACCAGGGAGCCTTGGAATGTGTGTGTGAACACTTCAAAGCTCAGGCTAAATTGCACCAGGCAAAACCGGGAGGGTTTGGCGTGCTTTTCAGGGTCACATTGAGTCCTGTACAGCCCTGGTGGGACTAGAACTTGCTCTGTAGACCAGGCTGCCCCTGAACTCACAGAGATCTGCCTGCCATCTGCCTCCCAAGTGTTGGGATTAAAGGCATGTGCCATCATACCTTCTTGTTCTCCTCCTTTGAGACAGGATCTCAAACTGTAGCCCAGGCTGACCTCAAACTTGGAGTAAGCAGCGGAACTTCAACCTCTGGGGTGCTAGGATTACGGGTGCAGTGGCTTTTGATTTACCAAGGCCAGAGAGCCAGGAATCCCTCAGTTGAATTGGCTCAACCCGCAGGGCCCACAGCTGGCCTGAAATGCAGCTTCCCATCAACAGAGGATTGTACCTGGAGGGCCTTAGCTGACACACTGCTCATGAAAACAAGGGGACAGGGCACACGTAGTGTCCAGCAAGGCCAAGCAGGAATTTCCATTTGTTTCACAATCTCTAGCCACTGGGACTTTGTTACCTGTACTCTGAAATTTTTCTCGTTCCTAATTTTAATATTGATTCCTAAATGCTTTAGCTCCCTCCTAGCCCACCACCCACCAGTGGTAGCAGAAAAGAAAGGTTATTAGGATCCTGGGGAAGTAGACCTGTTTAGAAATTATTCTTTGGAGCAAACCCCATCTGCTTTGTCAGGAAATCAGCCGTTCAGTTCACAGGAGCCGGCAGTGGCAGCTTGATTCACTTGCAGATACTCTAAGGATACACCAGCAGTCCAGTTCAGTAGTGTCCGGATAGCAGCAGCTGTGACACGACCTAGCAGGAATGGCCAGGCCTCAGCCAAATTGGCTCAGTCAGCAGGGGAGATTAGGACCAGCAGGGATGCCAAGTTCTCTGCCATGCCTTTCTCAACAAAGCAAAGATTAGCAAAGACTCAAGACCAAGAAGCGTTGCAAAGCAAGCCAAACCAAGGCCCTGTCACTGTCCACTGAGTCCTATTTATACTCCCTCCGAACACCATGTGTCCTCCGTGGGTCTTGTCTCACCAAGCGTCTTGCTTCCACACGTGAATCTGTCTTAGCAAAACACCATGTGAGTCTGTATCAGCTGACACCACTCTGCCAATCGGCCCAAGTCCAAGGAAGTGGCAAGAAGCCACCAGCACACCACCAGAAGTGTTTTGGTGTGTTTCTCTCTATGAATCCTGACAAATGATGACCAATAAGCAATGGTAAAGCTTACCAATCTCACCTAATGTCATCCACCATCTGTTGGGTCCTTTTTAATATTACGTGTCCTTTCACATGTTTGCTCTAGTGAAATGTTCCCTCACGAATCTGCCTCAGTGAAACATCTTTTCACCTGTGTCCACTTTAGCCTTCAGTGAAATGTTCCTTTCTATTTCTGCCTTAGTGAAACATCCTCTCACCTGTGTCTGCTTCAGGAGAACACCCCTTCACGAATCTGCCCCAGCGAAACGTCATCCGATACAAGTGACTTTCCAAAGAACCCAGAAGTTTTCACTTCAGTCACCTAACTCTGGTCGCCATTTGTTCTACAGTTTAGATAATTGTGACATTTGGATGTCTTTCTCAGGAGGCTAGCAAGGACAAGCCTGTCAGCAGCATCCTCTTGGTGTGCAGTGTGGACCTGTACCGGTCCTACTTCTGACTCCCGGAAAGAAGTAAGCCATTTAGAGGGCAGCCACCCCTTGCCTTTGCAGACCATAAAGTAAAAGTCCTTCACTCACCTTGCCACAAGGGTCTGACTAGTATAGTATTAAAAAAGCCATGTAAATCAGGCGGTGGTGGCACACACCTTTAATTCTGGCACGCAGGAGTTAGAGGCAGATGAATCTCTGAGTTCAAGGCCAGTCTGATCTACAGAGCAAGTTCCAGGCCAGCCAGGACTGCTAACACAGAGAAACCCTGTCTTGAAAAAGCCGGAGGAAGAGGGAGACCATGTAATCAGGGACACGAAGGCTCAGACATGTTGTCATGTAACCTCCTCCCTTTCTACCACCAAGGAGGCTCAGACCAGAGATCAAAACTTATGGAAGCAGGAAATGCAGCGTCTTTAGGAAGCACTGCAGAAAGAAAGAGGGTTTCTGCAATTCTTCTGTGTAATTCTCTCCCACCTCACCCCATCTTCATCTTCCCTTTCCTTGTGTTCAGCAACAACTTTTTGACTTTTAGAGGGGAGGGATATCATATTAAACAATCTTCTTCCCAGTGCTGTCTCAAACATCCTGTCATTGCTGAGCCTTCCTGTCCTTATGCCCTGCCTAGGCACACTGTGAGATCTGTGAAGTCTGCCTTCTGATTTTCATTGTATAGATGAAGATTGTCTATGGAGGCTCAGAGATCCCAAAAGACTTGGCCCCCAGAGTAGACTCATGTTTCACTTAACTGTGGGCTTCAATAAAAGTTTATTTTTCTTTCCCACCAGAGTCTGATGGCCGATAGCTCTGCCCCACAAAGTCATAGGAATCAGGGATCCGTCCATTGCTCTGTCATCGCTAGGATGAAGCCATTGTCTTCCTAATGTAAAATGGCAGCCAGATCTCCAGCCACCTCCTTGGTAGTCCAAGCTACAGAATAGAAGAATGAGTGAAGAATAGGGAAAGGAAAGGGGGCTAGGGAGATGTCTCAGTGGGTAAGAGAGCATGCTGTGCAAGCACGAGGACCTACCTGACTTAGGGTTTCTATTGTAAGAAAACTCCCATGACCAAAGACAACAATCCATCATTGAAGGAAGTCAGGAGTGGAACTCAAACAAAGCAGCAACCTGGAGTCAAGAGCTGATGCAGACACCATGGAGGGATGCTGCTTACTGACTTGCTCCTCATGGCTTGCTCAACTTGCTTTCTTATAGAAGCCAGGACCCACAATGGGCTGGGCCCTCCCACATCAATTGCTAATTAAGAAAAGCCTTGCAGTCTGATCTTACGGAGGGATTTTCTCAATAGAGGTTTTCCTCAGTTGATATGATGCTAGCATGTGTCAGGTTGATATAAAACTAGCCAGCACAAAAACCTGAGTTCAAATTCCCAGCACCCAGATTTTAAAAAGCTAAGCATGGCTTTATGTCCAGCCGTGGGAGGTGGAGACAGGCAGATCCTGGAAGCTTGCTGGTCAGCCAACCTAGTCAAAGTGTTAGGCTTCAGTTCAATGGGAGACTCTGTCTCAGAGGAATGAGGCAGGACAAGCTAGGACACTGGGCCATTTCCCTCTAGCTCCGAATGAACACACAAAAGGCCCATCTTGGATTCCTGAATTAGCTAAAACTTCTTGGCTCTGCCTCTCAGATATCACACAGACCAGTACAACTGTAAGCAGCTGAAATTGTCAAAGATCTTCTGTGAGTGGACGCAACGACTTCCATGCCCCCCCCACCCCCAGTGTTCTCATCCTGTCCTTAGAACCTCTGAGCAGAAAGCATCAGTTCTTCCCAGATCCCAGAGCAGTCCTTCAGATGTCTGAAAAGAGCCTTGCTGTTCCTCAAAGTTGTTTCTTCTCCAGGATAATACTAGCCAGCTCTTGGGCATTGACCCTGTCACTGTTCTGAGCTGGCCATGCTCTTGATGGCAGATGTTACCTTTCATACCCTAAAATGTCCAACATGTGACTCTTATCCGTGTGGCTACATGATGACTGCTGTGGTTCCAGGGATCACAGCTTCATTCCATGGAGAAAAAGAGGAGAGTGTAGAAAACGATGTAGCAGAGAAAATCCAAGCTGTATGACCTCGTGTGGGTTACTCAACAAACCTGATCTCCACTTACTTTATGTATAAAATAGGGACAATACAATCCTTCCCAAAAGAGCTTTGAAGATTAGGGTCCTACAGCAAGTCACTGGCATAGAGACAGGCACGAAGAACATAGCAGAATGGAACTGAGCCCTGGTGTTGTCTGGTATGCCTTGGGTTTCTATGAGGAGTTAGAGGTCTACCCAAGCTTTCTCCTGGGCCAGGGGATGCCTTCTCTTTGCTCCATCATACCAGCCAACTCATGAGAATGGACAAAGTCTAGATCAGACAGAGACCGTAAGGGAACAAAGTCACTGATCCTGACCAATATAATTTGGACCACCCAGGCCGGCAGTTCAGTGTGGACAGAAGGCAGCTAGGTGGCTATTAAATGTTCCATCCACCTAATGGGAAGAATAATGAGGTTTTCATGCACAGGCTGCCTGGCTTTGAGGTCCTGCAGATGTGATGTAGTTTGGAGGTTGGGGGCTAGGGGTGGGGCTGCAGATAAAGCAGCATTGAAGGTGGTACCCAGACCCTGCCCTAAGCCAAGAAATGGCCCCTGGTCAGGGCATCTTCCCTGCAGAGGGGCCACAGAGGAAGTTCTTTCTGACTTTCATAATCTAGAAGCCAAAGACTCCCACTGCCCAGTGCCTTGGAAGGAAAGTTGCAAGGCTCCTGTTGGGCCTCCAGGAGACTCCCCTGACCAGCCCTGCTGATCTGAAGGAGAGGGGCCCCCTCAGGATCCCACACTCGGTGCTGAGGCTTGCAAAGTGCTGTTGGCTCTTGAGTTTGGACCTTGAGGCTTGGCCGTGTGTGAGATGGAGGCCGGGGATGAAGGATTGGTGTGACCGGGCAGCTTCCGTTTGGCTTAATGGAAAGCTGGATTCAGTGCAAGCCAGTTCCTCCTAGGGCATTTTCCATTTGTCCAGGCATAAGTTAGAGAGCCTATGTATTTGGAGATGGGACCTTGAAAGAGCTAATCAAGTGAAAAGCAGATCGTTGCTGATGGGCTGGCATCTACAGTGTCCAGCATCCTCAAGAGAACGAGGAGGTTGGAGTGGATCAGTGGGTAAAATTCCTTACTGCCAATCCTGAAGACTGAGTTCAATCCCTGAGACCCATGTGATGGAAGGAGAGAACTGAATTCCGGAAGTCATCCTCTGACCTCCCTTCCACATGAGTCCCGTGGCAAACTTGTTACCCTTCTCCACAAAGGAATTTTCCTTTTTCTTTTTTAATAATAGGAGATAGGACCCAGACACCACAGAGAAAAGGGGCGTGTGAGGACAGGGAGAAGCGCACCATGTGCGAGCCAGGAAGAGAACCCTGGAAGAAACTCACAAGCATGTTGGCCTTGAACTCTTTCACTGCAAGATAATAAATGCCTGTGGGTCTTTGTAAAGCCTGCAGAGCAGCCCAAGGCATGCTTTTCCAGCCCCAGCTGTGAGGATGAAGGAGGACAAAGAGAAGGATGCTCGTGAGTTGGGACACTAGCATTTCCCATCTGTCGCCTCACATTTTGTAATCTGTCACCTGCACAGCTCCATTATCACCAGGATGTTCAATTTCAACAAGCAAAGGGAGGCAGTTGTGGATAACAGGAGAGTCCGAAGGCTAGGAATTCTAGGGGACTCTTTATTTAGATGCTTTATTTATGCATATGTCACACGTGTGCAGGTGTCCTCAAAGGGCAGAAGAGCAGCTGGATTGAGAGCCAGTTGTGAGTCACCTGGTGCCGGTGCTAGGAACCAAAGTCTGGTCCTTTGGAAGAGCGGCAAGCACTCTTAACCGCGGAGCCATCTTTCTAGGCCCCTGAGGGATTCTTTTAAAAATCACAAATGCCAAATATAGTGTGTGACTGGAGAGATGGCTCAGCAGGTAAGAGTACCTGCCGGCCGATGACCTGAGCTCCATTCAGGAACCTACATGGTGGAAGAAAGAGAGCCCACTGCTGCAAGTTAGCCTCTGATCTCGATTCACAGGCACACGCAGATAATAGTTTAAATACGGTTTAATTTAATTTATTTACTTAATTATGTGTATGAGTGTATGGGCAGGTGCCTATGGAGGCCAGATGCGTCTGATTCCCCTGGATCTGGCGTTCAAGCTGGTTGTGAGCTATGTAATGTGGATGCCGGGAATGAAACTCAGCTTCTCCAGAAGAGAAGTAAGTGCTCTTAGCTACTGAGTGTCTCTCTGGCCCCAACAAATAATATATATATTTTAAAACTTATTTATTTTTTATTTTATGTACATTGGCCTTTTGTCTATATGTATGTCTGGGAGGGTGTTGGGTTTTGGAGTTACAGTTGTAAGCTGCCATGTGGGCACTGAGAATCAAACCCCGGTCCTCTGGAAGAGCAGCCAGTGCTCCCAACCATGGAGCCATTTCTTCAGCCCAGCAAATAATAGTGTAAAAGATATCTTGTAGATATGGACATTTAGGTGGTAACAGAAACAAAACAATTAAGAAGTTGAAAAGGTTACGAAGACTTTAAGCCTCACAAAATCCAGAACAAAACTAGCCCTTTCTGTATAGTATTCTATTAATTAGCTGTCTGGAGGTGTTTGTAATTCCTTTTTGTCCCCCAACTTCTTGAGAAATAGAAAAGTTTTGATTCTCTTTTGCTACGATGACCACTGTTTTGTTATTCTAATTACATGAATGTGTGTCTGTATCCCCCACAGACCAGAGGAGACAGCTCCCTTTGCGGGGTACAGGTGGTTATGAAACACCTAATGTGTGCTGTAGCTAACTGAACTCAGGTCCTCTGGAAGAACAGTATGTGCTTTTAACTACTGAGCCATCTCTCCAGTCCTCTATGATGACTTTTTAAA